>CM031951.1:11963996-12001496 GCA_018749465.1 Paracanthobrama guichenoti
GCTACTTGAAAACAAAGAAGCCGGAGAACAGCGGTCTTTAGAATCGGCTTTGGTCGTGACTCTGGGAGACTTGGAGTTAAGCTTTTCTTTGAGAAAAGAACAAAGAACGGCACTGAAGTCATTCTTAAGAAAGGAAGATGTGTTCGGAGTTTTGCCGACCGGATACGGCGAAAGTTTAATCTATCAACTAGCTCCGCTTCACCTTCTCCGTTGCTCTGATTGGCTGTAGCGCTATCCTATTGTGCAGAGGGAATCTGAAAGACAACCGTTTATCCCGCCTCTTGGATTGAGCCCTGCCAACGGTGAGTTCCCAGACCCAACATCTTGATGTGGGTCTGGCTTGTCAGGCTAGGAGCTTTAGCTTTAATCCCCCCCCCAACCCCCACAGTTGTCTCAATGAGATTCTGCTCCCTTTTGGAGCCTGTCTCTAGCGGCCAGTTGATCTTGTATTGGCTTCAAGAGAGAATGTGGGAAGTTAAAAGTATTTAAACTTTGACACGCAGAGCCACTCATCAATGTAATTTCTAAAATGGTGGACCAATCAGAATCAGAAGACCCCAGAGGCGGGGCAAGCGTTGTGAGCTTTTGTTTACTTTTAAGTTGCCGTGGCAACTGTTTTATTTGATGGCGTGAACCCAAACAGATCTCTGTCCTGTAGTTCTCTGAGTCAGCGGCACAGTTTTTACCAGTGCAATTATTTTCTTTTTTCCATGTCAAAAGTAGTAGCTATCTATTCTGCTGTCTTTTTAAAATTGTTTTCTATTGGCAGTGAACGTTTTGTGTGCGCCTTGCGCCTCGCGTTTTAGCCTGCTGCTGTCGGTTTTTGCAGGGTTTTATTTTGTTTTTATTATATGTAAAATCATTTCATGAAATTAATTACAAAGAGTAAAAATTCATTAGGGAATTGTGTTTAATTGTCATGAAAATAATGTCACAATGCAAAAATATCTTAATGGTCCTGTTTTTCATTTTCTGAGCGCATGAAGTTGAAAAAAAAAAATCAACGCTGAGCAGAAAAGGTTTTTTTTTTTTTTCATTATCTAATCAAATGAATGGAGAGGCGGGCCTTCCATTGTGATGACGGTTACCGACAGGACAGCTGATTCGGGGGTTGCCTAGCAATTTAAAAAATGTTTTCAACCAAAAAAGGCCCGAAAAACGTGTAATATCTGATTGGGGACACAATGTCACATCATGTCTCGAGATCCTCGTTCTACACTGCGTTTCACACAGAAAGTGTGTTTCCATTCCACTGGCTACTTTTTCCATTGTTTTTCAATGTAAACACACGCAGACAGACGGATGTTTAGTTGCTTTGAAATACGCGAGACACAGGCAGTAAAATGGGGAGAAAGAAATGTGTTTTTTAAAAGTTGAACTGATTTTAACTTGAGCGGTGCGTATTAAAGAATGCCGTGTTATGCACAAGATGCTGCAAAAGATGCAAGACGCGAGTGTAGTGGTTATACATCCGTATTGCGCGTTTACATACAAACCCGATTCCAAAAAAGTTGGGAGATTGTACAAATTGAGAATAAAAAAGGAATGCAATAATTTACAAATCTCATAAACTTATATTTTATTCATAATAGAATATAGATAACATATCAAATGTTGAAAGTGAGACATTTTGAAATGTCATGCCAAATATTGGCTCATTTTGGATTTCATGAGAGCTACACATTCCAAAAAAGTTGGGACAGGGAGCAATAAGAGGCCGGAAAAGTTAAATGTACATATAAGGAACAGCTGGAGGACCAATCTGCAACTTATTAGGTCAATTGGCAACATGATTGGGTATAAAAAGAGCCTCTCAGAGTGGCAGTGTCTCTCAGAAGTCAAGATGGGCAGAGGATCACCAATTCCCCCCAATGCTGCGGCCAAACATACTGGAGCAATATCAGAAAGGAGTTTCTCAGAGAAAAACTGCAAAGAGTTTGAAGTTCTCATCATCTACAGTGCATAATATCATCCAAAGATTCAGAGAATCTGGAACAATCTCTGTGCGTAAGGGTCAAGGCGGAAAACCATACTGGATGCCCGTGATCTTCGGCCCTTAGACGGCACTGCATCACATACAGGAATGCTACTGTAATGGAAATCACAACATGGGCTCAGGAATACTTCCAGAAAACATTGTCGGTGAACACAATCCACCGTGCCATTCACCGCTGCCGGCTAAAACTCTATAGGTCAAAAAAGAAGCCATATCTAAACATGATCCAGAAGCGCAGGCGTTTTCTCTGCGCCAAGGCTCATTTAAAATGGACTGTGGCAAAGTGGAAAACTGTTCTGTGGTCAGACCAATCAACATTTGAAGTTCTTTTTGGAAAACTGGGACGCCATGTCATCCGGACTAAAGAGGACAAGGACAACCCAAGTTGTTGTCAGTGCTCAGTTCAGAAGCCTGCATCTCTGATGGGATGGGGTTCATGAGTGCGTGAGGCATGGGCAGCTTACACATCTGGAAAGGCTCCATCAATGCTGAAAGGGATATCCAAGTTCTAGAACAACATATGCTCCCATCCAGACGTTGTCTCTTTCAGGGAAGACCTTGCATTTTCCAACATGACAATGCCAGACCACATACTGCATCAATTACAACATCATGGCTGCGTAGAAGAAGGATCCGGGGACTGAAATGGCCAGCCTGCAGTCCAGATCTTTCACCCATAGAAAACATTTGGCGCATCATAAAGAGGAAGATGCCACAACGAAGACCTAAGACAGTTGAGCAACTAGAAGCCTGTGTTAGACAAGAATGGGACAACATTCCTATTCCTAAACTTGAGCAACTTGTCTCCTCAGTCCCCAGACGTTTGCAGACTGTTAGAAAAAGAAGAGGGGATGCCACACAGTGGGAAACATGGCCTTGTCCCAACTTTTTTGAGATGTGTTGATGCCATGAAATTTAAAATCAACTTATTTTCCCTTAAAATTATACATTTTCTCAGTTTAAACATTTGATATGTCATCTATGTTGTATTCTGAATAAAATATTGAAATTTGAAACTTCCACATCATTGCATTTGTACAGTGTCCCAACTTTTTTGGAATCAAAACAATGGAAACGTTGTGCATTGGAATGGAAAACGCATTCTGTGTAAACAGTGTAGCGCCCGAGTCTTTTGAAGCGTCTCACGCTTGACACGGCATTCTAAGGCCCCGTACACACAGAGGCGCGTTTAGCTGTATACGTCAAAATGTTGTATCGTATCGGCATTTTGACCACACTGATCCGGCGTTTTGGGAGCCTGAAAACCTTTTTTTTTTTTAAAACCTGGGTCCCAGAGTGGATAAATCTGAAAACAACACCCTTACATCTGTATATTTTGTGAAACGATGATGTCATCACCCCATGTCTCACGCATGCTCCAAGTCTCTGTTTTTAGTGTATCTCTGTGGCAGCGCCACATACTGGTCTGGCATGTATACAACATCGTTTTGAGTCGGTTTCAGTGGTTTCATGTGTACACAGATATTTCTTGAGACAAGGAAAAAAAAAAAGATTGGATAGGGAAAGCTCTGGTATCTGTGTGGATGTGGCCTAAAAACGCAGCACTCAAGTTAAACGCAGCACTCTCGTGACCTTGCTTTTTCCGTTCCACTGACCTGTCTTGTGTTTTCATCAACAGCAAGAGTGTATCCCAATGCAAAACCACAAATCAAGCATAAGAGATTTTACATCACAGTGACAGTTATGCAAATATGCAATATGTTAATGTATTAAGGCTTGAGTACCATAAAACACACAATTCAGATTTAATACTTTCCATTGTTTACTTTCCACTCAACTGTATTTGAATGCTACTTGTTGAGCTGATGTGAAACAGGCTTCTAGACAAGTTTCAGCAGTGCATCTCATTTGTTGATGATTGTAAAATATCTTGATTGTTTTGCACTTAATAAGAAAATGTTAAATAAATAGAAACAAATAAAAACCTCTTACATGTTTTTTTAAGCCTGGTATCCTGATTATTTAAAGCTTCACATGAGCTCAATGATCCCTGCTGGGCTTTTATTCATCTCATCACATGTCGATTCTCCAAGAGAAATCTGAATTATTCTTAATTTACTGTCAATAATGTAAGGACAAAACATTGACTTGAACGACCAGAGTGGAGAAAGAATAAAATTCTACACACCTCAAAAATACCTTTAAAAGAGTCTAAAGTCACTGTTGTAGTTACATTCTCGTGCACATTTAAAGGGTTGATTTATCAGCTGTGCCACTCTTATGTTCGATGGAGTCGTGGCCTAATGGTCGTGGCCTAATGAGTCGGACTTGTAACCCAAGGGTGCAGGTTCGAGTTTCAGGTCCGGTAGGAATTGTTGGTGGGGTTACCATACTTGGCCACATGTCACTTTAGTTCACTTCGGTCTGTCCAGTAGGTGGTGCTGTTGGTGTGAGACCAAACATCCATGAAACACTGCAGAGAGGCTGAAGTCCGAGGAGCAGGACCATTAACTGACATTTCACAAATAATAAAATAATACATACTTGTAGAGATTCATTATTAAAGACCCCTGTGGTGAAAATCAAGTTTTTAATGTTGTTTATATGTAATCACAGTTATACACTCACCTAAAGGATTATTAGGAACACCATACTAATACTGTGTTTGACCCCCTTTCGCCTTCAGAACTGCCTTAATTCTACGTGGCATTGATTCAACAAGGTGCTGAAAGCATTCTTTAGAAATGTTGGCCCATATTGATAGGATAGCATCTTGCAGTTGATGGAGATTTGTGTAGTTATGCTCTATTGGGTTGAGATCTGGTGACTGTGGGGGCCATTTTAGTACAGTGAACTCATTGTCATGTTCAAGAAACCAATTTGAAATGATTCAAGCTTTGTGACATGCTGGAAGTAGCCATCAGAGAATGGGTACATGGTGGTCATAAAGGGATGGACATGGTCAGAAACAATGCTAAGGTAGGCCGTGGCATTTAAACGATGCCCAATTGGCACTAAGGGGCCTAAAGTGTGCCAAGAAAACATCCCCCACACCATTACACCACCACCACCAGCCTGCACAGTGGTAACAAAGCATGATGGATCCATGTTCTCATTCTGTTTACGCCAAATTCTGACTCTACCATCTGAATGTCTCAACAGAAATCGAGACTTTTCCAGTCTTCAACTGTCCAATTTTGTTGAGCTTGTGCAAATTGTAGCCTCTTTTTCCTATTTGTAGTGGAGATGAGTGGTACCCGGTGGGGTCTTCTGCTGTTGTAGCCCATTCGCCTCAAGGTTGTGCGTGTTGTGGCTTCACAAATGCTTTGCTGCATACCTCGGTTGTAACGAGTGGTTATTTCAGTCAAAGTTGCTCTTCTATCAGCTTGAATCAGTTGGCCCATTCTCCTCTGACCTCTAGCATCAACAAGGCATTTTCGCCCACAGGACTGCCGCATACTGGATGTTTTTCCCTTTTCACACCATTCTTTGTAAATCCTAGAAATGGTTGTGTGTGAAAATCCCAGTAACTGAGCAGATTGTGAAATACTCAGACCGGCCCGTCTGGCACCAACAACCATGCCACGCTCAAAATTGCTTAAATCACCTTTCTTTCCCATTCTGACATTCAGTTTGGAGTTCAGGAGATTGTGTTGACCAGGACCACACCCCTAAATGCATTGAAGCAACTGCCATGTGATTGGTTGATTAGATAATTGCATTAATGAGAAATTGAACAGGTGTTGCTAATAATCCTTTAGGTAAGTGTATATGAAATGAGAAGAGCAAGGCCTGTAGTTAGAGAGTACTTATTATTTAAGAAAAATATAATTATATTTTCAGTATAATTTTTTTTTTTTTTCAAACCTAGCTTGTGGGGTGAAATGCCCCCAAGGGGCATCACTTCCCACTATCATAATTACTGTAGTTACCATATTCTGAACTTCACAATCTTTGTTTTTCCATCAAATGTAATCTACTAGATAGTTGAATAAAAATATTTGGACTTTATGTTTAAAAATTACCTCACATTAGCATCAACTAACAATATTTTATAAAAGGTTGATTTTCAAAATGGTTCATTAATAATTATCTTTAATAATTATCATATTTATCTACCGTTATTTTGGCTTATCTTTTTAATTGAACTTTAAATAAAGTGCAGTTTTTCTTTTCAAGCTTTTTATTCAAATATATAGAGACCATACTGAAAAAATTGTTCCCTTTCGAACAGTCAGTCGTACTGCGTCGAAGACGCTACGGGAAATTCCTATTTTCCTTTTTCCACTGAAAGCTTATAAAATCACGCAGTGCTTACTGCACAGAGAGTGAGAGAGTCAGCTGCCTGATATCAGCGCGCTCTGTCGTCAGTGGTCCCGTGAGCTGTCGCGCTGTCTCCCCTGTGTTCTCCGGCACTCCTCTCCATCCTTTTCAAAAAATATCCTCTCGAAAAAGAGCACAAACAACATTATAATGTAAAGCCACCTCTGTGGCACGTGTAGCTCCGAACTCCACAAGGAGGACGGCCATTGCAAGTGTGTACTCTGTCTGGGCAAGGCCGACGAGGATGCAGCACTCACCAGGTCGGGCTGCTCTCACTGCGAGAGCATGCCCATCTCTTCTCTCCGCTTGCGGATAGCGCTCTTCTCTAGAGCGCGACCCCACCCCGCTTGCTCTCGCTCTCCCGTTCCCTTTCCCGTCCGAGCCTCGGCGCAAAAAAGTTGCGGAGCCATCGGGTTGAGTATGCTGAGGCAAGCAAACTCACGCCGTCCCAGTGTCTTCGTGACTCACCTTCGCCTCATCTCGACATCTTCCCAGTGATGTTCGCTCGAACGGATCTACACCCTCCGCTCGACGCCGAGGGCCAGGTTTCATTCAGCGTGTCTGACAATGGCACGCAAGAGCAGCATGATGACTCCGTGTCATCAGCAACTTCGGATGCAGAGGATTGGTCAGGCTCCATTGAGGACCCTGCCCCTTCTACATCTCAGCGACGGAGCGACTCCAAAACTGGTGTTGACGCCAAACTCATCCACATCCTCACTAAAGCTGTCGGCAAGCTCGGCCTGCACTGGGCCTCGCCAGAGGAGCCTGCACGCAGCCGTCTAGATGAATGGTTCCTGCCGGGGCAGCATGCTGCACCATTCTTCCCCAAAGTTCATGATGAACTCACTCAAGTCGTGGCGTGCACCCTACTCTGCGCACCTCCGACCATCCACCTCGCACGCACTCTCTTCCTTTGACAGCGCTGACGAGAAGGGATACGAAAAGCTCCCCCCGCTTGAAGAAGCTGTGGCCGTGCACCTCTGCCTGCCCACTTCACTGGGCTGGAAGCCTAAGGTTTCACAACCGTCAAAACCCTGCAGAACGACTTCGGCCTTAGCGGGCAGGGCTTACACTTACACCGGCCAAGCAGGCTCCGCCCTTCTCTCAATGATGGTCCTGCAAGTGTTCCAAACAAAACTCCTCCACACTTTGGACAAGTCTGGAACAGATCAGGAGGCTTTCAGGAGACCTGGCCCTTCGCGCTACCAAAGCTACCGCACAAGCCATCGGACGTTCAATGGCCAGCCTAGTCGTGCTGGAGCACTATTCATGGCTAAACTTGACGGAGATCAAGGATGCCGACAAAACCATCTTCCTTGATGCTTCGATTGCTCCTAGCGGACTATTTGGCCCAGTGGTTGACGGAGTCGCAGAGCGCTTCACTACGTCCCAGGCAATGCGACACTTCCTGCCAAAACGCTCCAGCTCTGTTTCAAGCCAGAAGGTGTCTGTGTCCACTCAGCCCCGCCCACCGCCTGAGCAGAGACAATGAGAGACAATGTCCTAGTCAGACGAAGCGCTTCCCAAACCCTAAATGTCAGGCTCCCCGGCCTAGGATTACGCTGGAACCTGAACAAAGGAAGCAGTCCTGATCCACCGAGCAGGAAGAGTGGAGGGTTAAGTACCGTGAGAGCCGGACCGCCCTCCAAAAAGCTCAAAGTTTCACTTCAATGGCCCGTTACATTTCCGGTCGTGAGAGAGACAATGCTGTTGTGTGTGTTGCGAGTGTAAGCAGCTGGCCCGTGCTAATGCGCGCTCCCTTACACTCGACCTCGTCTCGCCAGTACTTCCGCTGGGTATGTGCCCCCTGCAGTACTGGTTGAAACCTCGAGTTCCACCCCAAGCTTGGCACTCAGGCCAGCTTTGGATCAAAGTGAGCCACGGCTGTGTCAAAACCCTGGCCCCTTGGTTAAAACCCCACCTCTACGAGGCAGGGGTGAACCTGGGGACAGTTTCAAGACAAATGGTGGTCACCACAGATGCCTCCGACACGGGTTGGGGTGCTCTGTGCGAGGGCAAGCTGGCTCGTAGCAAGCTGGCCTTCGGCTCATGGTCGAGCGCGGAGGCACGGTTGCACATAAACTGCCTAGAAATGCTGGTGGTAGTGCTAGCCCTCAAGACCTTTCTTCCTCGTCTTTCTGGTCATCATGTCTTGGTCCGTACGGACAACACGACAGTGGTTTCCTACATAAACCGCCAGGGCGGGCTCAGGTTGAGGCGACTCAACCAGCTGGTCAGAAGTCTCCTCTTATGCGCAAAAGGCCACCTGCACTCGCTGAGAGTGGTGCACGTGCTGGGCAAAATGAACCAAGGAGTGGACATGCTTTCCAGGGGCCTCGTGTCCCTAGGGGAATGGACCCTCCATCACCAGACGGTTCAAACAATATGGGAGGTTTTTGGGAGGCCAGAAGTGGACCTTTTCGCCTCCGTAAACAACGCTCATTGCCCAACATATTTTTCAAAGAGCAAGGATGTGCTGGCCCATCCATGGCCCAGCCGCCTGCTTTATGTCTTCCCTCCTGTTCTGCTCATTCCCCATGTCCTGAAAAGGGTCAGGGAAAGCGAACACACAGTCCTGTTAGTGGCCCCACTCTGGTGGACCCATTATTGGTTCCCCGAGTTGATTAAATTGCTGTCAGCAGCCCCATGGCCAATTCTGCTGAGGAAGGACCTCCTCCCTGAAGCGAATGGGACGATCTGGCACCCCCACCCCAAGCTGTGGGCACTGCATGTTTGGCCACGGCGCTCAGCGACCTCCCAGCGAATGTCCTGAGCACCATAAGTGCCCCGTCAACCAGACAGCTCTACGCTCTTAAATTGTCGGTGTTTTCTGATTGGTGTTCAACCAGAAGCCAGGATTCATTATCATGCGATGTATCACAGATACTCATCTTTCTGCAAGAGCTGTTGGACGCGGGAAGAACCCCATCCACACTCAAAGTCTACAGTACGTGGCAGCTATCACCGCCTTTCACACACCGATAGTTGGCCAGTCAGTAGGAAAAAACAACATGATTGTGTGTTTCCTAAAGGGAGCCACAAGGCTAAACCCACCCAAGCCTCCTACGGTGCCTCCTTGGGACCTCTCTGTGGTCCTACGAGCACTCAAGGAGCCTCCTTTCGAGCCGTTGCAGACGGCTGATTTAAAACCACTCACGTTTAAAACTGCCCTGCTACTAGCACTGGCATCAGTTAAACGTGTGGGTGACATACAATCGCTCTCTGTGAACGCTTCCTGTCTGGAGTTTGATCCAGGGGACTCCAATGTCATTCTCAAACCAAGACATGGGTATGTGCCTAAAGTGCTTTCAACACCATTTAGAGCACGAGTGGTTAACCTCTCTGTATAAATAAGAGGTTAGACGGCCTCTATGAGCCCGCTCCTCGCTAAGTTACATTTGGAGCCTTATGTCCTAACGCTCCAGCGTTTGTTCTATTCCTTTAGTGTATAACTGGCCTTGGTGAGCCCAGCTTGCAAAGGAATGTATCTAGATATGTAATAATTCTGGTCTGGGGCCCTTCTTTCAGCGCTCAAGCATGAGGGAGTAAATTTTGTTACGCTATCATAAACACAGTGGGATTATATACATTCCTGTAGCGTCTTCGACGCAGTATGACTGACTGCTCGAAAAGGAATGTACTCGGTTACCTAATGTAACCTCGGTTCCATGAGATAAGGGAACGAGTACTGTGTAAGACGGCCGTGCTATGATGCTCACATTTGGCGACTGCCGCTTCAGAGAATATGGCAATGCGAGTGTCTTTTATAGGCAGATGCCCCGCCCATTCTGGCTCAGCTGTCTTCGCAGGCTAAGCACCGATTGGCTAGCGCAGTTACGCCACTCTGCCATTGGTTCATGCAGTTCCCACTGGCCAACCAATAGCGCACGAGAAGCCTCTCCATGGCTATGGCTGTGCAGTAAGCACTGCATGATTTTATAAGCTTAGAGTTGAAAAAGGAAAATAGGAATTTCCCGTAGCGTCTTTGACACAGAACTTGTTCCCTTATCTCAGGGAACCGAGGTTACATTAGGTAACTGAGTAAGTTTTTAAGAGTAAGAGTGTAACGCAATGAACGATCAGGGAAGAAGGAGGCGGGAACCGGCGAACATTTAAAAACTTTAATCAAAACAAACAAACAAAATATAATGTCGGCGGCAGCCCCTCACAGACGACTGCCGCCTAAAAACAAAACAAAACAAAACACAATAACGGCGGCAGCCCCTCACGGCCGACTGCCGCTGACATACAAAACAAAACACAACATAAAATCCAGACCTGGTCCTCTCTCGTCTTACACTGTTGTCGTCGCTTCTCCTTTTATACTCCCGTCACTCCTCCATGAGACGAGACCGGTGTGGCGCACAGCTGACGCTCATTAACATTCGCCACCGGCCCGCTCTCACGTTCCCTCGCCTCGCCACAAAGAGTAAGAGTGATTAGTAAAGGATCATGTGACACTGAAGACTGGAGTAATGATGATAAATTCAGCTTTGATCACAGGAATAAATCACACTTTACTATATATTCACATAGAAAATTTGATAATAAAATATTGACCATTTATATAATTCAGTATGAAATTAGAAAATGATGCAAAACAGAAGTTTTTTGTTCGACTTTTGAACCACATTGTATATACCAAAGAGGAAACATTGATAGCGAATATTTTTGCGTATATGTATTATATTAGCACTGGGTCTGTGTTCTGTGCTTTACTTCAGGATGATCTGATAAAGAAAACCGGAAGAGAAAGATCATTTGCATAACGACATCTTCCCCTGATGCTTTAATAAAACATATTAATGATTAAAGCTAATGCATCTTCTGTGAAAACAAACAAAGAGACAGGATGGGAAAATAGATTTAGACAGACTGAAAACCAATTAACTTCAAATTACAAATAATATTTGCTATTAAATCTTGTTATGTGAGATTAAAGGAACCGTGTGTGAATATGAACCATGATCATCAAATTTTCTTCATCTTTTGAGGAAAAAGAGCTTTTGAAAACTTTGTAACTTTCAGAACTCAAACTATTGAGCGTCTAAACTTCACAGCTTTTTCAGACATTTGTTGATGCAATTACAGAAACCAAGAAATCGTGTCTGAGAGGGAAACGGGTTTTAGGAGGAAAGTGCTTAAATGGACCGACCTGATTGGCAGCAGCAACATAAGGGTGCTGAGCATCATGTGAACTTTATCTGCAGCAATAAACAAGCATGGAATGTATAGCAAAATGTGCATGTATGTCAGTATATTTCACTTATGTCCTCTACATGCCCACATAATTAGTGCCGACTGTGTTTTGCATGGGCCATTATTCATGTAAATGCAAATGAATAATTGGAAATGCTCCCAGACAATAGCTGACATAATGACTGTATGTAGTTTGTGAACAGGGTTTTGAACTGAATTGCTGCATGCTAAAGTGGTACAACTGTTATGTGAATCCATCTCTGATGGACTGCAGCCATTAAAGCTCAAGTGCTTCAGTGCTTTGGCTCTGGATTGATTGTGTACACAGCGTGTAGCCACACAACATGATGACAGCTGCAGGCCAAAAGTTCAACCTACAGCAAGCAGGTGCATCATGTGAAAAAAAGTATAAAAAATAATTATAACAGAGAACAAGCAAGATGACACAAAATATTTAACTGAGCTTCTACATCCAATAAAAGTGTAATACGAAACAACATATTATAATGTAATTATAATAATTTATCCATCATAACTTCTGGAGAAAAATATCACAGACACTGGACTTCTAGTATACTTGAAGAAAGGCTATGCGTTCGACTGTATGTGCTGATATACGGTAATACAATATATCACGATAATGAACATGTACTGTATTGTTACAGTTACATCACTCTCTGACAGCAGATGGCCCTGATGGAACAGCAGAAATGTAGCCGTTACCCCTGAAAACCCTGTAAACAAAGCAGCTGTGCTACTTTCTGTTTCTGAACAGTATTTAAATGTTTTAAACAGCCATTCAGATTAATGTATTCGCAATGGTGTTCATCTCAGCACCAAGTAATTAAATAGTTAATGCATTAACTAACGTTAACTAATGAGACCTTATTGTAAATTGTTCTTTATAATTCTCTTGCACGTACTTTAACCTGTTTGAAACATTTGTTTATTTCATACATTTTTGTGTATTGTTTTATTGTATTTGAATGTTCAGTTCTTTTTGTTATAAGAAAAAAAGTAAAAAGTATTTCATGATAATTCTGTAATGCCATGATAAAAGCTTCAGTAATTATTGCAACATGAAAATTGAATACGTCACATGTCTAACATAGTATACGAAGTATACTTTGGGCTTAATTCGCCAAAACATAAATTATATATTGCCATGAGATTGTGTTTAAAGAACCAAAACCCACAAAGACTGTGCAATGACTTGCTCCACCATCCCTCCGGCTCCACCTCAGCCTTCCGGGAACCTGGTTCCACCTTTGGGGGAGTAGGCGCTGAGGGTCTGTTGCAGCCTCCAAAGCCTGCAGTGTCCCAGTTGCTCTCCATCTGCGCTCTGGGCTCCCTTTCCATCGGTTCAGTCTCCATCTGTCATCCCCATGGCTTCGTTGAGGTGATCTCCACCATGAGATCTCCCTCCCTCGACTCTGCTGCGGGTCATCATCCTGGCTGGACTCTGGGTTTCCGCCGGACTCCTCCTGCTCCTGTCTCCACTCTGGCTCCTCCCACCATCTTAGCCACAGTGGTCTTTCCCCATCATCATCCCTGTCTCCCCATCCTCTGCCAGCTCTCTGTCATCCTCCAGAGCACCCCACCCTCCCTCCTCAGTTGGACTTAATTAACCAAAACATAAAATATAAATTGGCATGAGATTGTGTTTAAAGAACCAAAACCCACAAAGACATTGACCAAGTAAATGAATATACAAAAAATAGGGAAAATTACAAACTATTTCCATGTTTTATTAAGTATTATTATCCATGGAAAGTTAGTGCTACACACAAGAGTGTTTCAAGGACAAAAACCTCACAAATGTCTTGAAATATCTAAACAATGTCTTGTAGTACAAGCAGAATAATTGACTCTATTGCACTATTTTTTTTTTTATAATTGAACGACTTGTTGTAATGTGTATGTTCTGTTTCTGTTCAGTATCTGATTGTTTGCCTATGTTCTCTGTCATTGGTTCACTAGTTAGTCTACTAGGTGATTAATTAGCTCTCCAAACCTGTTCTGTTTCTACTTTGATTACCCAGTTTGTATATAAGCCCTGAGTTCTCCTTTGTTCTTGGTCCTATGTCGTTTATGGTACAGTGATTGTGTTTTTCCATGATTTCTCCTGTGATGTCTCTCCTATGTGTTTGTTTTCTTTTTAAATAAAGGGATTATTTTGGATTCTCTGTCGACGTGATGTTCTATTCAGCCACAACGCCTGACAGAATACAGGGCCATCAGAACCCAGAGTAAAATTTAAAACATGGACTTACCAGTGTTGCACCTCCTCCTCCTCCTAAAACAAGGGCCGACACTGGAGTATTTGTCTTAGATGCTCCAGCAAGGAGGATCCCTCATCACAGCCTGTGACCCAGAGCTTGCTGCACAGTGTGAACACTAGAGCCTGCTGCGATGCACTAGCCCACAGCGGAGAATAGAGCAGAACCATGAAGGTACTTCAGTTTGTGAGAATGGATAGGAGCCCTGCTCACACTCCTGCCATTGAGGGTGAGCTGCTGCTGGCCACTGAGTTATTTGGTGATTTGTGTCCTGTCCAGCTCAAAGTCTCCTGTGCCCCCTCTGGACCCATCCAGCTCGAAGTCTCCAGAGTTCCAACACAGCCCCCATCTTCCACCTCCTCTTTCAAAACCAGCCAGTCCATCAGCTCCATCTCCACTGTCTCCCATGAGTCCCGTCAGCTCCTCAGCTCCTCCTCGACCTCCCCGCTGTGGTGTGGGTACTTTGGGCCTACTGTCATTCAGCTCCTACCAGGAGAGTGGATCCCCCAGCTCCACCTCCAGCCGCTGTTCCTGTCACTCCATCTCAGCCCGGCGTACAGACTCCAGCGCCTTGGCTTCTCCCTGAACCTACCCCCGCCATGACTTGCTCCATCCTTCTGCCAGCTTCACCTCAGCCCTCCAGGAACCTGGTTCCACCTTGGGGGGAGTAGTCGCTACAACTCTGTCATGGCCTGCAGTGTTGTTCTAGTACATCTGCTCTCAGTCTGTGCACTGGGCTCCCTTTCCATCAGCTTCATCCCTATGACTTCGTTGAGGAGATCTCCACCATGGTTCCTCCCTCCCTCCCTCGACTCCGCTGTGGGTCATTGTCCTGGCTGGACTCTGGGTTTCTACCGGACTCCTCCTGCTCCTGTCTCCACCCTGTTACGGCAAGAGGACGTGACTCTCCGTTCTCTGCCATTAGTTCACTGTTCTGTTTCTTTCTTTGATTACCCAGTTTGCATATAAGCTGTTCTCCTTAGTTCTTGGTCCTGTACTATTGATGGTATAGCGTGGTTGTTTTGTTTCTCCTGATGTTCTCCTACATGTTTGTTGGATGTATTAAAGACTGTTTTAGAGCCATAACAACGTTAATAATTTTGTAATATTTTTCCTTATATTAGGAATAATTATGTTCTTGAAAAAGGTGTTTATGTTAGTTTGTATCACGTGACTGTGACTAGTTATATACGTAGTACGTATGCGTAAGAAAAAAGAAAGTAGTTGAAGAACACGGAAACAAGAAAAGCTTCAAGCCAGACAGTCTTTTGACTGTGACGTTTTCTTGTTTTGTAACTGGAATAAATGGAAAGAATTTGTGTTTTGAGTTTCTTTTGTATTGTAACAAGATAAAGAGAAAGTAAACATTTCAAGAAAAGTTTGGATTCATGCATCAAGTCCTTTGTGTCGTAGAACATGGCATGGATCGCCATTATAGACTGTTTGATTATCTACTCCACTCATAGTGCATTCATTACAACAGCCACATGTTATTCCTTATTACAGTATTTGTTCCTAGACTTCATTGCCTTGAGAGAGTCAAGCACGGCCTGTTGTCGACATGGCATCTCATTGGTGGGTGTGCAAACTTACACTGTCACTACATGAGCTAACATTTACCCACAATGCCTCAGAAACCACAGTAAGCTTTCTACTTATGCAGTGGTGTATAGTCACTGATGGTGATTTTTGAGATGTCAGTCAAACAGCAGTATAACAGATGATACTGTCAACCCAACATATTCACAGTGCTGATGCTACAGGGACGAAAGTATCAAGGAAAGTATGGAGTAAGATGTGAGTTGAAAGAATGAGGAAATAAGTGTATATGCATTGGAAACAGTAGAGCTTCTGAGCTTTAGAACAATTATTCAAAGAGAATCTGTGGGGGAAACACAGAAGACACATCTAATCAGCTTATCGCTCGCAAAATATGAGCTTGCTGTCAACTGAGGGTCATTTCCTGTTTATACCAACCAGAAACAATTAAATATTCACTTAGTAGAGACTTTGATGCAAAGTGACTTACAAATGAAGATAAGCACAAGCAATGTATCATACAGGAGCCAACAATATTACCAGTACTGTAATACTGAATTACATTTATGCATTTGGCAGATGCTTTTTATCCACAGCAACTTACATTGTATTCAAGATACACATTTTTTCAGTTCTTGCTTTCCTTGGGAATCGAACCCATGACCTTGGCGTTGCTAGCACCACGCTCTTATTGTTTGAGCTGCAGGAAAGCTGCATTGGAATTACAAGTAAACTAATTGAAAATGAATAACATAGACATATACAGTATTTGCATCACATACACACACATTTCAGTAAGCTGTTATTCTTCATGAACTGACCAGCATGACTGCACACTGTATTTGATGGTTTATTTCTTAAGCTTGACCCGTTAAGTCCACCAAATCAGCCTGGATGTTGCAGCATGAAGAGTCATTCTAGTGTAAGCAGAAATCATTGAAACCGACCGAGTTTTATCTTGTCAGCTCACCGTACTCTCTATCGCTGTATTGTGCTGTGTATTTGTTTACTGACCTTTATGGATTGCATGGTTCATGCATGATGCTGGTCATTGTACTGTATGTGTGTGAATGGTGTATTTGAAAGTATATCATTTCTAATTTTCATATAAATTATGTTATAGAGAGTATATATTATCAATAGGTCCTTAAACACCTATATCCTCCTGATCTCACAATGCAAACATTAATTTGGTGACTTTGTAGACAAATCACTAAAGTCATATATTTTTAGAATGTACATTTATAATAAAGTAATGCCAGTACTTTTCATGTATTTATTGGCGTAATGCACAAATCAAATCTGATCTCCTGTTTATCACAGTAATGAATTTGCACTGCCAGATGGCTGAGGAATAAAACACAGCTGCGTTTTATTCACTTTCAACAAGCATGTGACAGCCTAGTGTTTATCAGAATATTATATTATATTATATTATATTATATTATATTATATTATATTATATTATATTATATTATATTATATTATATTATATTATACAGGACAAATATGAGTGGCACTAGACCTTAAACATCCATTATTTTACGTTTATGTTAAAGGCCATAATACTGTCAAGACACTAAGGAATTACTGAGACATTGACAGAAAGGATTAATAACTAGTACTCCAACATTTAAAAAGAAAGAAAGAAAACTGTTTACTTTTACATCCTTAAAATTTCCCCTTAATACCTGCTACCACCACTAGAGAGAGGCAGCTGATCACTTCATGTCACTGGACTATTGCTCTTAAAAGACAAAAATCACAAATATATATGTTTATTGGGTTTAAAGGTAGGGTAGGCAATTTTTGTCATAAACACACTTTGTTATACTGGTTTAAACTCTCTTCAGATCCTGATAGCAATCAATAATAGACGTGGTCTAAACATTAAAACGTACATATAGTCTATCTTCCGTGGAAGACGTAGGACCAGTTTGTATTTCCACACCTTCGCGCACCTGCTCGTGTATACATCACAAGTCATCACTGTGTTTCATGAGGCTATGCAGAGTTAGACAGACGCCAGTCACCGAGAGCCACAAACAAACAGCAGTCATCTTTTACAGGTCCACCTGAACCAAAATAAACAGCTTATGCTGCGTTCATGCCATCGTAACTGTAATTACGAGATGGCAACCCGTGACGTTCTACCCGGAGCTGTTCAAGTCCTGGATTTATGTGTTAGGGCCACATTTATTAGGTCACTTGAACTATGCAGTGTTTTAAAGGCACTCTGAAGGGAGGGAGGGATCTCATACTTTCAAAGCTAGCATGCTATTGCTAGCTGCCCCAAAATTGCCTACCTTACCTATGAGCGTTAAAATTGTGTTTATGACATAAAGAGCGATGTATTGTTTGATTGCCATTTATGTGTTAAGGTTAAAGTGTGTGTGTGTAATATGTACACTATATTGCCAAACGCATTGGGACACCCCTCCAAATCACTGAACTCAGGTGTTCAATCCCTTCATGGCCACAGGTGTATAAATCAAGCACTAGGCATGCAGACGCTTCTACACACATGAATGGGTCTCTCTCAGGAGCTCAGTGAACTCAAGCGTGGGACCGTGATAGGTTGCCACCTGTGCAATAAGTCCATTCCTGAAATTTCCTCACTACTAAATATTCCACGCTCAACTGTTAGTGGGATTATAACAAAGTGGAAGCAATTGGGAACAACAGCAACTCAGCCACGAAGTGGTAGGCCACGTAAAATCACAGAGCGGGGTCAGCGCATGCTGAGGGTCACAGTGCGCAGAAGTCACCAACTTTCAATAGCTACAGACCTCCAAACTTCTGTGGCCTTCAGATGAGCTCAAGAACAGTGTGTAGAGAGCTTCATGGAATGGGTTTCCATGGCCGAGCAGCTCATCCAAGCCTTACATCACCAAGTGCAATGCAAAGCATGGGATGCAGTGGAGTAAAGCACGCCGCCACTGGACTCTAGAGCAGAGGAGACGTGTTCTCTGGAGTGACCAATCACACTTCTCTGTCTGCCGATCCCATGGACGAGTCTGGGTTTGGCAGTTGCCAGGAGAACGGCACTTGCCTGACTGCATTGTGCCGAGTGTAAAGTTTGGTGGAGGGGGGATTATGGTGTGGGGTTGTTTTTCAGGGGTTGGGCTTGTTCCAGTAATGCAACTCTTAATGCTTTGTGGGAACAGTTTGGGGATGGCCCCTTCCTGTTCTAGAACTATTAAGCTAACATGTTTTTGTTTCATCCTGCGAAACTTTAAGTTTTGAAGAAGTCAGTCAATTCACATTTGTATGATCACTAATTGGTCAGCAAACAAATGTGCTTTAGCCTATTTATTAATAAAGTGCGCGCGCACACACACAGTAGTTAGTCCAGGGGGTTTGGGGGCATGCTCCCCTGAGAAAATTTAGATTTCTCTGATCTACATATGTGCATTTTAAGATGTTTGAAGGCCAAAAAATGGATGAGAAATAGCTTTAAAACCAAGTCAGTGGGCAGTAGATTATTTGTCAATTCCTCCTCTATCCTCATCTCCATCACTCTTTCTTTTTCTCTAATTCTCCTTATCTTTCCCTGTCTCTTCCCCTCCTAAAGCAGGGCCACATTTATTAGGTCACTTGAACTATGCAGCATTTTAAAGGAGGCGTGGCTTTGGAGACACTCTGAAGGGAGGGTGGGATCTCATGCTTTGAAAGCTAGCATGCCATTGCTAGCCGCCCCAAAATGCAGTCAAGAAAGTAAACATAGGGTCAAGTTAATATACTGAAGGCTATGAACGCTAGTTAAATATTTAAAAAATAAAATAATTCACAATATGTACACATCATTATTCATCCTAAGTCTCATGAAGAAAGCTTTTTTAATTTAGACAGTTGCTAATTATTACATTACATGAATCACGTAAATTATATAGGACTATGTTCGAAACTAGAAAAAAGTTTATTAGTTTGCCTGATTATTTTTGTCGGTAGTTTAACATTTCAATCCTAAAACAGCCGTCAAATATGAAATGTTTAGTTTAGCTACTAGTAAGCCCGTCTACTTTGTTTTGATTGGTCATCTTAAATATTTTGACTTTGATGAGCGAGCGTTGACAGACCGCAGGCAGCTCAGATGAGAAGATTGTGGTGCTGTACAGTATCTTTGCTGCATTAAAGTAGTGTTAATACTATATTAGGCAATTATTTCACAATGTTCGAACCCCCCAAACTCCCCTGCCTACAGGCATGCCTGTTCAACTGCTCGTTAAAGCAAATATCTAATCAGCCAATCACATGGCAGCAATTCAATGCATTTAGGACATGTAGACAGGATCAAAATGACCTGTTGAAGCTGAGCATCAGAATGGGGAAGAAAGGTGATGTAAATTACTTTGAACAAGGCATGGTTGTTGGTGCCAGACGGGCTGGTCTGAGTATTTTCCAATCTACTGGGATTTTCACACACAACCATCTCTAGGGTTTACAGAGAATGGTCCGGAAAAGAGAAAATATCTAGTGAGCGGCAGTTCTGTGTTGGCGAAAATGCTTTGTTGATGCCAGAGGTCAGAGGAGAATGACCAGATTGGTTCAGCTGATAGAAAGGCAACAATAACTCAAATAACTTAATCTCCACCAAGGTCTGCAGAAGAGCATCTCTGAACACACAACACGTCGAAGCTTGAAGCAGATCATGGGCCACAGCAGCAGAAGACACACCAGTGCCACTCCTGTCAGCTGAGAACAGCAAACTGAGGCTACATCTATCATCTCAAATTGGTTTCTTGAACATGACAGTGAGTTCACTAAAATCAAACGGCCTCCACAGTCTCATGTAAGGAGAAAGAAGACATTGTAGTTTAATTGCTGTAATAAATATCTTATATATCTAAATAATAACAGGTGCATGCAGGCAGGAAGACGAAGACAGGCAGATACAGTTCCAAATGTAGTTTAAGCTCAAATAAACTAAAGATACACAGACAGGCAATGGCACAACACACTTAAACATAACTGTGACCAGACAAGGAGTGCAGGAGAACTTAAATAGTGAACACAAATGAGGATGATTATTACACACGGCTGACACATATGAACTAATAATGACGGTAACCAAAGAGACAGATGAGTGGCAGGAATCTGAACAAAGAAACACGTGACAATGCTATTGTATTGTTGTTACATATATGGGTACTCTACCCACCTCTGAATAAGAGTTACAACAGCACAACTTTGTCCATCTTGTTGTTTTGTTAAACAGACTTTAACTACAGCCAGATGGAGGATGTGCATGAACTTAACGCTATAAACACTAAAACCTCTAAAAAAAAAAACCCTGTAAAAGTTAACATCGGAGTGTCTATTTACACCAAGTGCAAATAGCGTGCTTTGTTGGCAAGTTCTATTTACACTAGCTCTGCCTAACAATGCCTGGTCGGGCCTAACCATTTTTAAAAATATATATTTTAACGTCTTCAGTGGCGTATAGTCAGTAAAGTGTAAAGGCCCTTTTCGTGTAACGAAAAAGCGTTAAGCGTTGAAGTATTTCATGTGCAACTAGTTCTCGTTAAAACCATTCACATCAGCCGCGATGTGAATTTGTGATGTCTGTGGCGTTTCAGAGCTCCAAAATATTCGCCGCGACAGCTGAGAAAACATGGACACTCCTCCAGAGACAGTAGCACCGCATCTGACGAGACAAACCACAAACTTCAGGGAACCAATCGATCCAGAGCAGCTGTGTTTCCAGTTGAGTCACCATGTAAACATTTAAGTGCCACAGTCATACTGACAGCAACACATTCACTTTCCATAGTCGTGGACACAAGGTTTAGGAAAAAATCTATACGTTTTAACTCAAAAGGTTATGTTATCGTTGTCTGTAGCCTACAGTGGGCAAACACATCTGCATCTGTACAGCTGTAACTACAACTACAGCTGTAATCTCGTGAGGAATGCGATATCTGGCAAAGGTTAATGTTGATTGAATAGCTAATGACATCTACTGGACATTTTGTCACCTTTGTTTCCTTGTATGTGATTGGTTGAAGCTTTTTCTGTCGCTTTCTATCGAAGCGAAAAAAATAAATGTGTTTTTTTGGCGCAGCACATTCGCGTTCGGTGTGGAAGCACTCATTACACAAACAGCTGATCAAAAAATAAAACCATTGCGCAAATTATTTGCCTCAAAATCGCATCCAGTGTGAAAGGACCTTAAGGCCGCGTGTCCATCAAAGCGTTTTTAGCCAGCTGAAAATGCTAGGCGCTCTGCTGAAAACGCCTTGCTGTGGGCGCTTGAGAGCATTTTGGCAGAGTTTTTTTCAGTTAAGACTCTGCTTGTTATGATACGGAATATCGTTTTACCCAAAGTTGAACATTCTTCAACTCTCAGTGACCAGTAAAAAACGCTGAGCGCTCAGAGCTTGAGTGTGATATAGACACTCAGCGCCTCGTTACGCTCCTGCCGTTTTAAAAATGTGGCATTCCCATTGAAAACAACTGGAAAAATACGCCAGCCAGCCGCGTGAAAAACGCTTTGGTGGACACGTGGCCTAAGGCTCGTGGACAAGGCTTTGACGCGATTGACCCGGGTTCGAAGCCACCTTTTGCAGAGCTCACTCTTCTCCATTTTCCCGTCTACTTTCAATAAAAAGTATGTCAAAATAAAGTAGAATTTGCATGTAATTACTATATACACATATTGCAAAGAACTGCTACTTTTACCTGGTGTAAATAGAATATGTCACTATTTCACTTAGTAAATAGCATATACAGTTGCACTTACCAACAGTGCAAATTTTGCATGTCTCTTTTGTCTGACACACCCACATCAGATTTTGGAGTCACTACTAATGAGCTGATGACCAATGAGCTGAATGCAAAATGTGCACTGTTGGTGAGCCTCCAGGAACGTGGTTGGGAACCACTGGTCTATTGCTTATGTTATTTTCAGTTAGTGCAAACAGCCGCTGCCAATTATTATTTAAACAGCTTCACAGCTCAAATAATACACAATTAAATTAAACAGAATAATATAAATGGTCTTATAAAATAAATAAAACTTCACATTTCTGCTTTTAAATTCTTCAAACTTGGCCCTAATAACTTCTATTGTGAGTGCCTCACAGTTTTTGCCTTTTTAAAGAAAATAAGTGATGAGTCTAATCATTTATGCCACAAATGCTGCCGATTGAGCTTAACTTGTATCGAACCCAGAATATTATTTTAAATGTGTGTGAATTAACAAATTCAAGTGTTAACCAGAAGTACACAAATTAATTAGTTATTAAATAGCAGACAGTGGTACCATAAACTTAAAATATCGAAAATTACAAAGTGAATAATAAACAGGGCAGTTCCCATCAGGTCTGAATAAGCAGTTTAACCTCTTAAATGTGTCAGAATTGTGTCATTTATGCTTGGTAACTGATCAAATGTAAGTGTGTATGAGACATGCTGGGTTTTTCTGAACTGTGGAGTTATGTTGCTGCACGCAATGTTGAGTTGTTGCAGACCCGGGTAAACCACACGAAGCTTTCAACCATGCTGTGAATCACTGCAGAGAGAAGTGTGTGTGTGTTTGATATGCATTGACAGAATGTTTCTTCACTGTGGACACTGGTTGTAATTTCTTTTGGTTTGCTGGTGAATTATGCCCAACGTTCACTAGCAACATTTCAGTTCTTCCTTTGATGTCTGCTTGGCTATATATAGGGCTGAATTCAGGTTGATTGGGACATCTCAATGGGAAAAGTGTCCCAGTCCCCCTCTATTCACCTCTAGATACTTTGTTAGTTATGATGGAGGCATGACAGTTATGACCACGGCATCAACAATGTTTACAGTGAGAGCTCCTCTTGTCTGTGGAAATTACTGCACCATAAAATGAATTCTCCGATGTGACGACATCATGTTGTTTGGGTTTGTCAGCTTTGTGCAAATAAAAAAAGCTTTTGGACATTCTAGTTCATTGTATTAGAAAACAAGATATCAAAGCCAGTGGAATCTGTGCTCAAATGATAATTATCTTATGTTTTGAGTCAACTTTTAATCCAGTGGTGTTTTGGTGACTTTTAGTGGATGCATAAAGTTGGTCCATTTCAAGTGCACACACAGCAGCTTTAAATGGAAATCACCAAAATGGAAATTAATTTACTGTTCTCACCTCCTGTCTTTCCAAACCTGTATGTCTTTCTTTCTCCTGCAGAACATACAATTGGAAGAATGTTGCAACCCTTTTTTTTCAATAAATGAAAGTCGGTGGTATCAAAAACGACACTTTGACTTCACTTTATAGACACTGCTACATTTTTCAAAATAACATATTTTGTGTTCCGCAGAAGAAAGAACACTTGGAACGACATGAGGGTGAGTAAATGATGACAGGATTTTCATATTTAGGTAAACTATCCCCCCACTTGACTACCACAAAGTATTGTAATCTTTTTGTCCTTTATTTGAAATAAAATAACAATTCTGAAAAATAAGTGTGCCAGGTAGAACATCCGGACCGAATGCAATGATTGGATGGACATTTTTTGGTCCTGAGACGTCCACAGATGATATACACTCACCTAAAGGATTATTAAGAACACCATACTAATACTGTGTTTGACCCCCTTTCGCCTTCAGAACTGCCTTCATTCTATGTTGCATTGATTCAACAAGGTGCTGAAAGCATTCTTTAGAAATGTTGGCCCATATTGATAGGATAGCATCTTGCAGTTGATGGAGATTTGTGGGATGCACATCCAGGGCACGAAGCTCCTGTTCCACCACATCCCAAAGATGCTCTATTGGGTTGAAATCTGGTGACTGTGGGGGCCATTTTAGTACAGTGAACTCATTGTCATGTTCAAGAAACCAATTTGAAATGATTCGAGCTTTGTGACATGGTGCGTTATCCTGCTGGAAGTAGCCATCAGAGAATGGGTACATGGTGGTCATAAAGGGATGGACATGGTCAGAAACAATGCTCAGGTAGGCCGTGGCATTTAAACGATGCCCAATTGGCACTAAGGGGCCTAAAGTGTGCCAAGAAAACATCCCCCACACCATTACACCACCACCACCAACCTGCACAGTGGCAACAAGGCATGATGGATCCATGTTCTCATTCTGTTTACACCAAATTCTGACTCTACCATCTGAATGTCTCAACAGAAATCGAGACTCATCAGACCAGGCAACATTTTTCCACTCTTCAACTGTCCAATTTTGGTGAGCTTGTGCAAATTGTAGCCTCTTTTTCCTATTTGTAGTGGAGATGAGTGGTACCCGGTGGGGTCTTCTGCTGTTGTAGCCCATCCGCCTCAAGGTTGTGCGTGTTGTGGCTTCACAAATGCTTTGCTGCATACCTCGGTTGTAACGAGTGGTTATTTCAGTCAAAGTTGCTCTTCTATCAGCTTGAATCAGTCGGCCCATTCTCCTCTGACCTCTAGCATCAACAAGGCATTTTCGCCCACAGGACTGCCGCATACTGGATGTTTTTCCCTTTTCACACCATTCTTTGTAAACCCTAGAAATGGTTGTGCGTGAAAATCCCAGTAACTGAGCAAATTGTGAAATACTCAGACCGGCCCGTCTGGCACCAACAACCATTCCACGCTCAAAATTGCTTAAATCACCTTTCTTTCCCATTCTGACATTCAGTTTGGAGTTCAGGAGATTGTCTTGACCAGGACCACACCCCTAAATGCATTGAACAAACTGCCATGTGATTGGTTGATTAGATAATTGCATTAATGAGAAATTGAACAGGTGTTCCTAATAATCCTTTAGGTGAGTGTATGTACATGTTTTAATATTTAGACCACTTTTATTAGTGATCACTATCAGGATGTGAAGAGAGTTTCAACCAGAATAACAAAAAGTGGTAATAAAAATAAATTGCCTACCCTACGTTTAAGTGCACTTAAAGAAAGACACTTTCATGACAATTTTCAAAACACACTTTAGTACTCTTCTAAAGAAGTGCACTTTGTAATTGTTAGGAGTAATTTTAGTTTGTGTGTTATATTTGGATGGGTTTTGTTTTGTGTTTCAGTTCTGTACCTCATTTCTCTGTGTTTTAGGGTACGTTTACACGACAGTGATGTGCTAAAACAGAAACTGTAACTTCTTTGTACAGATGACAATGTTATCAAAACGACCCCTGTTCTCACGGATCTGCAAAAATGACTAATAACACTGTATTAAGCATGCCAGACAAATAGTTGGCGATGTCACTTTGTAAAGAAACACCTGCGCACATAAGCATTCTTTTACTACAGTGCACTCGAGCCGACGCACATGCCTGTAGACATAAATTACAAACCCGATTCCAAAAAAGTTGGGACACTGTACAAATTGTGAATAAAAACAGAATGCAATGATGTGGAAGTTTCAAATTTCAATATTTTATTCAAAATACAACATAGATGACATATCAAATGTTTAAACTGAGAAAATTTAATACAAATACAAAAAATAAGTTGATTTTAAATTTCATGGCATCAACACATCTCAAAAAAGTTGGGACAAGGCCATGTTTCCCACTGTGTGGCATCCCCTCTTCTTTTTCTAACAGTCTGCAAACGTCTGGGGACTGAGGAGACAAGCTGCTCAAGTTTAGGAATAGGAATGCTGTCCCATTCTTGTCTAATACAGGCTTCTAGTTGCTCAACTGTCTTAGGTCTTCTTTGTGGCATCTTCCTCTTTATGATGCTCAAATGTTTTCTATGGTGAAAGATCTGGACTGCAGGCTGGCCATTTCAGTCCCCAGATCCTTCTTCTACGCAGCCATGATGTTGTAATTGATGCAGTATGTGGTCTGGCATTGCCATGTTGGAAAATGCAAGGTCTTCCCTGAAAGAGACGACGTCTGGATGGGAGCATATGTTGTTCTAGAGCTTGGATATCCCTTTCAGCATCGATGGTGCCTTTCCACATGTGTAAGCTGCCCATGTCACACGTACTCATGCAACCCCATCCCATCAGAGATGCAGGCTTCTGAACTGAGCGCTGAGAACAACTTGGGTTGTCCTTGTCCTCTTTAGTTCAGATGACACGGCCATCCCAGTTTTCCAAACAGAACTTCAAATGTTGATTGGTCTGACCACAGAACAGTTTTCCACTTTGCCACAGTCCATTTTAAATGAGCCTTGGCCCAGAGAAAACGCCTGCGCTTCTGGATCATGTTTAGATATGGCTTCTTTTTTGACCTATAGAGTTTTAGCCGGCAGCGGCGAATGGCACGGTGGACTGTGTTCACCGACAATGTTTTCTGGAAGTATTCCTGAGCCCATGTTGTGATTTCCATTACAGTAGCATTCCTGTATGTGATGCAGTGCCGTCTAAGGGCCGGTAGGGCCGGGCATCCAGTATGGTTTTCCGGCCTTGACCCTTACGCACAGAGATTGTTCCAGATTCTCTGAATCTTTGGATGATATTATGCACTGTAGATGATGAGAACTTCAAACTCTTTGCAGTGTTTCTCTGAGAAACTCCTTTCTGATATTGCTCCAGTATGTTTGGCCGCAGCATTGGGGGAATTGGTGATCCTCTGCCCATCTTGACTTCTGAGAGACACTGCCACTCTGAGAGGCTCTTTTTATACCCAATCATGTTGCCAATTGACCTAATAAGTTGCAGATTGGTCCTCCAGCTGTTCCTTGTGTGTACATTTAACTTTTCCGGCCTCTTATTGCTACCTGTCCCAACTTTTCTGGAATCGGGTTTGTACATAATCTATTTTTTTTTTTATCCGATTTTCTTTCTAAGGATGTTAATCTTGATAATACTGTGTTATTACTTTGTCTTCTGGGCAAATGTCATCTTCACAAAGCCAAAACCAATCACTGCAATCCCAATTTTAGAATGTTCTCCTCTGATATAAAGTCCCTTTTTACTTCCTTTAAGAAAATGTCAAGACCTTTGAACATAATGACTCTTAAAAAACATATGCCTTTTGGTGTCCTGTACATAACTCATTTGCCAAGATAATTTAACATAAAAATGACTATGAAAGAGTGTGTTATATTAGGCTAAGGCTTTATGTTCATAACAAAAGCATAACTTGGTTCTTTAGATACATTTTCTAGATTTTTGTTTTATTTTTTATTTTGTATAAGAGGACGTGTTATTTTGCTATGTCCCATGCACTGCTCATTAAATTTGAATGAGAGTAAAATGAAGTCTTTGGTTGTGGGAATTTCAACGGCTGAGGTGAGTAAGTTGGTGACTTTCCAATTGACACATTTTCTTCGTATGAGTTTGCTTGTTTTGCCAAAGCTTAACATAAAAGTTGGCATAAAATATGCCGGAAGTGATTAGAATACAATATTTTCCAAATATGTAAATATATAAATATACCAAACTCTCTATATTTAGCTATATATTTAGCTAGTCACAGTTTGTTGTAAGCTAATATGCTAATTGAAGCTCAAAATGTCCCCATGTCGTGGTCCCAAAATGTCCACCCTGTGAGCCACTTAGTCTTGAATTTATAGAAATGTAATATTATCATTTATAGAAACATCTGCTAACATTAGAATACTAATATAGTAATTATACACCGATCAGGCATAACATGAAGTGAATAACACTGATGATCTCTTCATCACGGCTCCTGTTAGTGGGTGGGATATATTAGGCAGCAAGTGAACATTTTATCCTCAAAGTTGATGTGTTAGAAGCAGGAAAAATGGGCAAGCGTAAGGATCTGAGCGAGTTTGACAAGGGCCAAATTGTGATGTCTAGACGACTGGGTCAGAGCATCTCCAAAAGACACGTACCACCTACCTAAGCATTGTTGCAGACCATGTACAGCCTTTCATGGAAACGGTATTCCCTGGTGGCTGTGGCTCTTCCAGCAGGATAATGCTCCTGCCACAAAGCACAAATGCTTCAGGAATGGTTTGAGGAGCACAACAACGAGTTTGAGGTGTTGACTTGGCCTCCAAATTCCCCAGATCTCAATCCAATCGAGCATCTGTGGGATGTGCTGAACAAACAAGTCCGATCCATGGAGGCCCCACCTCGCAACTTGCAAGACTTAAAGGATCTGCTGCTAACATCTTGATGTCCGATACCACAGCACACCTTCAGGGGTCTAGTGGAGTCCATGCCTCGACGGGTCAGGGCTGTTTTGGCAACAACAGAGGGACCAACACAGTGTTAGGTCATAATGTTATGCCTGATCGGTATATATTTATATATACGAGAGAGAGAGAGAGAGAGAGAGAGAGAGAGAGAGAGAGAGTTAAATAAAAGAGTAAAAATAGCATTTTTAATATAAAGTGTTAATATAGTTTTGATTGAAGTGTTTACTTTTGCAAGAGATGTCTGACGTTTTGCATCTTGCGTGTGTGTTTTGATGTTTTGTGTGTAGAGTTTTGAGAAATTGAGCCATAGTTTCAAAAACTGTGTAAGCATTTTTGAAAAACTGTAAAGCCCTGTGTTTCTTTCAGTTCATTGTCAGTTCTACTTCACGTTTTATTTTGGATGTTCAGTTTCTGAAATAAACGATGACTGCTGCACTTAAATCCTTTTTTCACCATGATCTTGTAACCAATTTGTGACTGTAATGATGTCAAATAATGCCTGGTTCCATGCCAGGATTAGGCCTTAGTTCATTTAGGACATTTAAGTAGCTTTAATAAACATTACTGGTGTGCATCTTGAGACAAAACAATTCACATGGCAAAGGAGGCAATGAACCCACATAGCTTCACAGATGCTGTTTGATTGTAGATGGAAATATTATCATAGGAAGCAGTATACGCTTTTGTTTTCGTGGTGAAAACAAGTTCATGCACACGCACACACACACACACACACACACGCACGCACGCACGCACGCACGCACACACACACACACACACACACACGCGCACGCACGCACACACGCACGCACACACACACGCACACACACACACACACATTTGTCTGGTGAGAATAATCTTATCAAGTCAATAAAAAAGCACCTCATTGATCAAAGAGAGACAACACATGTCAGTTTGCAGAAGCGCCAGCACACATTAATCTACAGACTTCCGCATACTGTAGGCCTGTGTGTGTGTGTGTGTGTGTGTGTGTGTGGGGTCTGGGAAGCGTGTGTGAGACTGAAAAAGGTTTGACAGGTAAATTTCTGTCCACAAAAACGCTTGTTACTTGCTCGAGAACATCCTGTTGTCCTACATTTTAGACTCGAAGCGGTACTTATTGAGAGCTTACATAAACATCTTTATATCATAATATGCTCCAAATGTGTCTGTATTTCCAAATATGGCAAGTGGAACATCATCTCAGCAATACAGAACACATCTGTCAGCGGGATCCACTGCTCGCTGTTTCTGAATATTGGAAAGATGTGCTTTTTATTAAAGGCTGTAAAGAGCAATAAGGGTTTATTTAAATCTGCTTAAAAGGGTTCGTTTCTTGAACAGAGGAGAGAGAAGGGAGAATGTTTAATCATTAATTAAATGTTTGTTTAAGCTCTCACCATATAAGTTATTGCATACAGTTATCAAACAGCACTTGGTGTGGACAATAAGTGTTTTCAGTGAAACTCAGCACATCCTGTAGCACAGGAAATGAAAAGCTGATGTGATTTATAACCACAGAACCAGAACAAAACCTTTTATACTGATATTCAGAGCAAAAGCATGATTAGGCCTATGTGATGTTACTTTTATATAACAGCCTGATAAAAACAAATAAGTTAATATTAAGTAATGTCTGTTTTTGCAAAGGCACAAAGGGGAATCAACCATGCAACACTGTGTTAGTGTTTCATTCCTGCATGAATCAGTGTTTTTTAACAAACTGGTTGAGTGAATGATTCAATGATTCACTCATAAAGACAGTCACTATCTACTGGCGTACTAATGTAACCTTTAGGCTCACTGAAACATTAGGGGAGAGCGGGGCGCAAACTAACGCTTTTTGACTTTCTCAGTTTGTGGAAATCCACTTGGGGTTCAGAGTATTTATTTTTTCCCACATTAATTTCCCACATGTCTAGTACAAATATGTGGTTTTGTTTCATTTATACAGTGTATACTTTTTTCTTGATTTACAGCAAAAGAATGGAAGTGAAATGTGACAACATGCCCCATAGGTGGGACACACTGTAACATGACCAATGACAGCTTAAAATGATACCTGATATAATAAAAAACATATCCAAGACAAACTAAAACATTTTGTCAATAAAATACAATTATTAATTTTTTAAAAAATAAAATAATGGCATTTGTTAATTAACATTATTTTTTATTTTATTTTTTGAGTTTGACAACTACCACGCGTTAGGTTGTGTCCCGCGCTGCCCTACTACTAAAGCTCCTACAGAGTCAGTCTGACTGGAACGAACATGAGCGATACAAACAGTGAACTGCATTTTTCCATCTTAAAAATATATCTAATTTACGGTACATGTTTTCAATGCAAAATGCTGAACAGTTAATTCATGCGTTCATGACCTCAAGGCTAGATTACTGTAATGCTTTACTGGGTGGTTGCCCTGCTCACTTAATAAACAAACTCCAGCTGGTCCAAAGCGCAGCAGCTCGAGCTCTTACTAGAACCAGGAAGTATGACCATATTAGCCCGGTTCTGTCAACACTGCACTGGCTCCCTATTAAACATCGTATAAATGTTAAAATCTTGCTTATTACTTACAAAGCACTAAATGATTTGGCTCCCCAGTACTTGAGCGAACTCTTAACGCATTATACTCCATCACGTCTATTGCGGTCTCAAAACGCTGGCCAGTTGATAATACCTAGAATATCAAAATCAACTGCAGGCGGTCGATCCTTTTCCTATTTAGTGCCTAAACTCTGGAACAGTCTTCCTAGCATTGTTCGGGAAGCAGACACACTCTGTCAGTTTAAATCTAGACTAAAACACATCTCTTTACTATGGCTTACACATAAAACATTATCAATTTCTATTATTCAAATCAGTTAAATAATTGTTTTAGGCTGCATTAACTAGGTCAGCCAGAACCAGATATACACAGAAATCAAGCATTCTGCGTTAGTTCTGGCAGGCCACGTAGTCAAGCTCCGCTATCAGCTGATTGGAAAAATTCCAACCCCACCCATATCAGCTGATCTGATTCCTATGCACTCAATTGGCAAATCTCAAAGAGGGTGCCTTGCTTAAGCGTAGCTTCAGTTCAGTCTGCTGCTTCTGCTGCACGCTGCTTTGCAACCCACCTCCTCCCCAGCTCCTCCTTAAACTGTGTTTAACTTAATCGATGTCATTCTGTTGTCATTGATGCATACTCTGTTCTCAGTGGGGGTTTCTCTGCCCACCTAGTTTAAAATGAGAGGTTGTCCCCAGAATCCGCTGCTGTTCCTTGTCTTGGCTTTTCATGGAGCTCATGATAAGGATGAGGAATTTAGAACAGAGCCATATCACCAAATGTAAATTTTATGGATGGAAATAAACTTTGCAGGACACTGGGTCCCCAGGAGCAGGGTTGAAGATCTCTGATTTCTGTCTTGGTGAGTATTCATGCAAACATTATCTGTTATGTCTTAAGTGAACGTTTGATTAACTGTTGGGGGAAAGCATCTGACATAGGCTGTCTGTTTCATTAATGTTAATCAAACAATTGTGGTATCATGGAAAAAAGAATGAAAAACAAACATGAATATATATTTTTCCTAACACCCCCAAAGCTTCTCAGTCATATAGCTCATCCTGGGTCGACATTTCATTCAGTAACATTAGGCAGTTTTGATTGATATGCTGTTTAATGTTGGTGATTGCGTTATTTTCAGTGTTAGGAGTAATGCTTTACAAAAGTAATACATTATAGTAAACTTTTTGCTGTAACGCAGTAGTGTAAGGCATTACTAACATTTTTCAGTACTATTTTACTCTGTACATTTATAGAAAAGCTTGCGTTACAATACACTTTTAGCCCAAAATGTAATTGTTAAAAAAAAGCAGTCAAATGCAACCTTTGTCTAAAACCAAAAGAACTATCTAGCACTAGCAATAAAAATAAATACACCATTAAATGAATAAAACACTTTTTGCACTTGACGTTTTTGTGTTGTGAACCTCTTGAATTCAAAGAGAATAAAATAATAACAACAATAAAAAAGAACAAATGTGCATCTTGTCATGGCATTAGAGTTTACATACAGTTCTGTTGTGTCTATAGACCCACGCTATTCCCAGATATTGCCAGATAATCACTTTACCTCTACCATACTTTTAATAGACTTGGATCTGTCTGTCATCCTTTCTTGCATTGTCTTGAGCCTTCACTTTGCCAATTATATGCTATATTGTTAGCCTGGATAGCCCACAATCATTGTGCTACATCATATTGCCTTCTACTGGATGTAAAATGCTCTGTAGTCGCCTATATTTTGTCATTTTAGAATGTTACGTTCTACTTCTTTAGTTATTTTGGTGAAAGTAACTCAAAAGTAATACAGGAGTAATGTAACGCATTACAATTCTGAGACAGTAATATTGTATTGTAAAGAATTACTTTTAAATAACAGTAACACGTAATCCATAATGTATTGCAGTTTGAAAGTAACTTGCACAACACTGGTTATTTTACATATGCATAAGATTGCATATCGCTTGATGCATCTTATTGTCCTGTGTTTTGATCTGGAGATTCTGTACTCTAGACGCAAACAGGACCAAACAAAACCATAAAGATTCCTCAAGTTGTGGAAAAACATTGTTGCCATCCTTGTGATTCTAACATTAAGAAAGCAGGGATGAACTTTATTTTTAACTAAGTTCTAGTCAGATCACAGACACTTAATGGGCTGGATTATCGGATATGGAAGAAAGCACGTAGAGTGTGCTGCTTTTGTTACTGTTTTGATCGAAGCCATTCACTGTAACCCTGAATAAAAGCTTCAGTGAGTGACATCTTCTGTTTTGTCATCAGTAAGACATTACAACATACACTATGGCCCTGTCCCAAATGGTACCCTAAACCCTCACAGTCTTCCTCTGAGTCCGCACTTTCACAATGTATTGCCGCTTTGCCTGCTGGGTAGAAGTCCTCTGCTTGCGAACTTCCGGGCTCAGCTGAAGTGTGCATCGAGGGCGCATAGCAGTCGCAAAGGGGGTGCTCAGGAGCACCCTTCTTTAAGCTTAAATGACGAATGAGACACCCTACGGTCTTGTGGGCTTAACAGGCACGCACACGCAGCGGCCATTGTAAGTCCACAAGACCGAAAGTGTACATGAAGTGTGCCATTTGGGACAGGGCCATCATTGCCAAAACCATTGGGATACCCCTCCAAATCATTGAACTCAGGTGTTCAATCACTTCATGGCCACAGGTGTATAAATCAAGCACTAGGCATGCAGACGCTTCTACACACATTTGTGAAAGAATGGGTCACTCTCAGGAGCTCAGTGAACTCAAGCGTGGTACCGTGATAGGTTGCCACCTGTGCAATAAGTCCATTCCTGAAATTTCCTCACTACTAAATATTCCACGCTCAACTGTTAGTGGGATTATAACAAAGTGGAAGCAATTGGGAACAACAGCAACTCAGCCAGGAAGTGATAGGCCACGTAAAATCACAGAGCGGGGTCAGCGCATGCTGAGGGTCACAGTGCGTAGAAGTCACCAACTTTCTGCAGAGTCAATAGCTCCAGACCTCCAAACCTCCTTGGCCTTCAGATGAGCTCAAGAACAGTCGTAGAGAGCTTCATGGAATGGGTTTCCATGGCCGAGCAGCTCATCCAAGCCTTACATCACCAAGTGCAATGCAAAGCATGGGATGCAGTGGAGTAAAGCACGCCGCCACTGGACTCTAGAGCAGAGGAGACGTGTTCTCTGGAGTGACCAATCGCGCTTCTCTGTCTGCCAATCCCATGGATGAGTCTGGGTTTGGCGGTTGCCAGGAGAACGGGATTTTCCTGACTGCATTGTGCCAAATGTAAAGTTTGGTGGAGGGGGGATTATGGTGTGGGGTTGTTTTTCAGGGGTTGGGCTTGGCCCCTTAGTGAAAGGAACTCTTAATGCTTCAGCATACCAAGACATTTTGGACAATTTCATGCTCCCAACTACAAACTACAAACCTGTGAGGACACTGTACAAATTGTGAATAAAAACAGAATGCAATGATGTGGAAGTTTCAAATTTCAATATTTTATTCAGAATACAACATAGATGACATATCAAATGTTTAAACTGAGAAAATGTATAATTTGGATATGGATATGATAACTTGATATAACTTGACATTATGGTATGGTATGGTGGTATGTGTGTTCCAATGTTGACATTTGCCCACAATGCCCGAGAGCAACAGCTGAATTTGAAATGTTATTTTTTTATTGAATATGAAATTTGTACATTATAAACTAGATAAATGTGTTTGTTCAGGTATCTGGTTAAAGAAATTGATGTTTTCAATAAATATATTTCTTTTTTCTACATGAAAATGTCAAATCTTTCAATTTGTCTGTTGTGGTACAATGTTACCTTGAGGCAACAAACTTTAAAAAATGAGAATTTGTATTGCTGTTGTTATAGTGTCTTATTTTAAGCAGGAAAAACACCACAAATAATTCTTTCCTCATTGAAATCATATTGCATACCTCCTGCTAATAACACCAAATTTGACACACCAAATCAACACCATATACAGGTGCTGGTCTTATCATTAGAATATCATCAAAAAGTTGATTTATTTCACTAATTCCATTCACAAAGTGAAACTTGTATATTATATTCATTTATTACACACAGACTGATATATTTCAATTGTTTATTTCTTTTAATTTTGATGATTATAACTGACAACTAAGGAAAATCACTCAACGCCTTAGCAATTACATAGCATTATGGAGGGTAACAACTCATTACATTGTCTTCAGAAAAAACTAAATCCTAGTTATTAATTACAAATTAGCAATTACCAATGGAAAATTGGAATATTCCTTGCTTTGCATTTAAAAGACGCTTGACAGTACTGGGACCCACGAATAGACTTCTGTCCTCTGTAGTGGACATTATATTTCAGTGAATGTCTCTGACACCACACAGTTTTGAGTCTGGATGTCCTGTAAAGAGCACATTCAGGGCTTTTCAGAGACACCAAATGTTTGGAGAAGACCAACTTCTGCTTGGTCTTTAAAAATGACTGACATTGTTTAGAATTCTTATGGAAATATGATTATATATATATATATATATATATATATATATATATATATATATATATATATATATATATATATATATATATATATATATATATATATATATGATTAATTTTCAAATTGTTTGTCATAAATCAACATCTCAGGAAACTGTTATGGGGTTTCTATTGAAAATATGTTCGTCTGTTATGAATCAGGGCATTGATCTCATAGAGTAGAGACTGTAGAAACAACAGGACTTAAAACAAGTGAATATGGAAAGAAATATCAATATTCATATGAAATATTAGATACTATTATGAAAATCTTGAAAAGTTATTACTCCCATTATTACACGTCTTTTTTCATTACATGTTGCTCCAAGAATAGGGCTGGGTACCGAAACCCAGCACTGGTAGCGTTACCTATATAACCGGTAACGGTATGTACCGGACCGAATCAGAACGCAGATTTCGGTGCCACTTAAACTGAAACGTGCTTTCACGCTTTGGCTGGCGTCGAGCCAGAGACAGACACGCTCGTCACATATCACAACTATTTAGTGTTTTCAACAACATCATGTTTATTTTAGTTTTCAGACATTTAAATGCACACAAGTAACGTTACTAGCAGAAAAACACACTGATGTCTATGGAAGCGCCATTTCAGACAGTAATAATTTGACTACACGTCTTTATATCAAATACGCATTATATAGTTAATTATATACTTTACTCTGTTCTTCTCCCAGTTCACCGGTCACTCACTTTCATGTGTTTTGTGAGACGTGATGTAAATCCGACAGATCCGATTCTCTGGTGTGTAAACTAACATGGCGGCGCCCATCGCGCATTATACATTCACCTAAAGGATTATTAGGAACACCATACTAATACTGTGTTTGACCCCCTTTTGCCTTCAGAACTGCCTTAATTCTACGTGGCATTGATTCAACAAGGTGCTGAAAGCATTCTTTAGAAATGTTGGCCCATATTGATAGGTTAGCATCTTGCAGTTGATGGAGATTTGTGGGATGCACATCCAGGGCACGAAGCTCCCGTTCCACCACATCCCAAAGATGCTCTATTGGGTTGAGATCTGGTGACTGTGGGGGCCATTTTAGTACAGTGAACTCATTGTCATGTTCAAGAAACCAATTTGAAATGATTCAAGCTTTGTGACATGGTGCATTATCCTGCTGGAAGTAGCCATCAGAGAATGGGTACATGGTGGTCATAAAGGGATGGACATGGTCAGAAACAATGCTCAGGTAGGCCGTGGCATTTAAACGATGCCCAATTGGCACTAAGGGGCCTAAAGTGTGCCAAGAAAACATCCCCCACACCATTACACCACCACCACCAACCTGCACAGTGGTAACAAGGCATGATGGATCCATGTTCTCATTCTGTTTACGCCAAATTCTGACTCTACCATCTGAATGTCTCAACAGAAATCGAGACTCATCAGACCAGGCAACGTTTTTCCAGTCTTCAACTGTCCAATTTTGGTGAGCTCGTGCAAATTGTAGCCTCTTTTTCCTATTTGTAGTGGAGATGAGTGGTACCCGTGGGGTCTTCTGCTGTTGTAGCCCATCCGCCTCAAGGTTGTGTGTGTTGTGGCTTCACAAATGCTTTGCTGCATACCTCGGTTGTAACGAGTGGTTATTTCAGTCAAAGTTGCTCTTCTATCAGCTTGAATCAGTCGGCCCATTCTCCTCTGACCTCTAGCATCAACAAGGCATTTTCGCCCACAGGACTGCCGCATACTGGATGTTTTTCCCTTTTCACACCATTCTTTGTAAACCCTAGAAATGGTTGTGTGTGAAAATCCCAGTAACTGAGCAGATTGTGAAATACTCAGACCGGCCCGTCTGGCACCAACAACCATTAAATCACCTTTCTTTCCCATTCTGACATTCAGTTTGGAGTTCAGGAGATTGTCTTGACCAGGACCACACCCCTAAATGCATTGAAGCAACTGCCATGTGATTGGTTGATTAGATAATTGCATTAATGAGAAATTGAACAGGTGTTCCTAATAATCCTTTAGGTGAGTGTAGATCAACTAACACACATTCACTAACACATATATTTGAAAAGCAGAATATCA
>CM031951.1:12008996-12041496 GCA_018749465.1 Paracanthobrama guichenoti
CTAGTGATTCTGTGCGTGTCGAGCGTGATGTGTGCGTTACAATGTATGCAGTATGTGTTAGTTTAGAACAGCGATTACCTTGTGTGTATAATCAGCTGTTTAAAACCTGCATTCTCCCGATCAATTTGAGCATCCAGATGGCATAATCAAACATATCTTGTGGAGAGCTCTCTGAGTATGCATTTATTTGTCACTTTAATTGTTGAAAACAGAGCATGCGTGCCAGGAAATGGCTTATTGGACCCCTCTATAGGCCAGCGACTAGCAGGGCCCATCTCAAGTTCCTCTGCCAACTCCATACATGGCCGCCATGCTGCCTCGGCAAAAGCGGGACCCGAACCACAGGGAGCATGAGCTTGGCCTTCCCCCTCTGAGAAAAGAGCCAAGTGGGAGTGGAGCACTCTCATAGAGAGATGAACTCCCCCTCAAGAGCTGGCGGTGCATGCTTCGCTCCCAAACAGATAACGCAAAAGGTGTGTAGACACCGACATGGAGACACCTTTTCAGACAAACAAACAAAAAATAAGTTGGACAATTTCACATATGGTGCTGTCTGAAGACAAAGAAGCTGATGATGTTTCAAATGTGCTTCAACAATCAGAGGCAGAAAAGGGAACAGCGCCTTCTCAACATGTCGACAGCACGAAACAAACTCTTCCAGTCTCAGAAACAATTGCAAAGTAGATGTTGTTTCTGGGCAGCCAATGAAGACCATAGGCTGGTAATAAGCAAATTGTTGACTTTACCTAGAAAACCCAAGGAAACCTTAGAATTTGGAAGTAAAATGCTTCATTATTTTTGAGTTGTAAAGCTTAATACAACTTTGTGTTGGTTTAGGTAACCAGAAAATGTGAGTATTGGTTACTCAATTTGACAAGATAAAATTAGTTCAGCCATCTTGAAGATTTAAGTACATTTCACTAAATATATCAAGAAGACTTTGTTAGCTAAAAACTTTGCGTGTTCTAAACTAATTATTCTACTACTACTCAACTATCCACGAACTAACGCAGGTATGTATGTAGCATAACATGCTTTCTCGAACACTCATCCATCAGTAGAAACGACCAACACACGGCCACTCTCAGACCTCCAACAATAAAACTGTCAGTGTGAACAGGGCTTAGGGTTTCTCACTCTGTAAGAAGAGATTCTTTCACAAAATATTGCGTCCTTTACATACACAGGAAGCAGTCAATACAGGCATGTCAACACAGACACATCACAATAACAGTAAAACGCTGTACAGATCTCTTTTGGTCCTCACAAACTCTCCTCTCTGTATTTTATTGGGGAAGGTACCAAGAGAAACATTTACAACCCTGCACAACTTTTCCTGCCATTCATCAGACGGGAGAGCGAGAGACAGCAAAAGGGGCTAAAGGAGAGACTGTGCCATTCGGAGAGAGAGAGAGAGAGAGAGAGAGAGAGAAGTAACAAGTGCAAGAATGCAAATAGATTGGTTTTGATTGCAAGCGATAAAGAGTAATCCTCATACACTCGTTCTTATCTAATTAACAAGGCTCAGGGGTAAATTAACAATCTGAAAGGCTACTACATAAAGTGTCTAGCTTATGAATATTAATTTGGTGATGTAATCTAATAGTACAATGAATCCGCTGAAATGCAAGTACACCATATGGTTAAAAGTATGGACATTTGGTCACCCCTAACAGCAATATTCAAAGCACCCCGCCTTCCCCATGTAGTTTCCTCTGGCACATCTGATGTAATGACCACGTCTTACTATTTTAATATATGAAAACTCCTAATTTTTAATAGCTGAATGTTCTTTAGAGCTCCCACTCTTTTTTTAACCAACAATTTTGCATGACTTTTCGATTTCGCGAGTACACTAATCTTCCGCAGTCCACTGCGAACTAGCATTTAGGTCTGTTCCTTTGAGGTTAGGAACAGAGTTGCAGGGCTAATTTAACACTGTTTTTCACCGCTTATCTACATAATGTTAGAGAAGATTAGCACACGTGCAGAACTCAGCACTGGACAAAAACTCAAGCGGTGAGTGGACTCTAGCTTCAACACCTGTGATTGGCCATTGCGTTCAAGAAATCAACAAACATGTCTGTGATTGGCTACATTACTCACCGAAGGGAAAGCACTTTGGCAATTGAATCATTTGACAAGTGAAGATAGACACTGGATATTTTGCTAACTCTTTTTTGCTAATAATATGCTATTATTACGAATTCTTACAGAGGATTACAGATCCTAGAGCAGCAGTTATGGGCAGCTTTTCCCTCTTAAAGCAATCAGTGGCAGAAGCAGCAGACGGTAGTGGTCTGAGTGAGAAAATGACACGCTATTAACAAGTCCCGTCTCTCTCTTTCTGGAGGGGGGCACAGGGATGTCCATGGGGTTTATGGACAAGCCTCATCCCTCACAAACTACATTTCCCATAACTCACTACCCGGACTCATCATCCCTGATTGCATCCACCTGTGTCTCATTACCCTGTTTAGCCCAGCCTATATAAACCATGTTCACCTTGTCATTCATTGCGAAGTCTTGTTTGTTGTAATACTGCATTTCTGAGTGTTCGCCTTTGGTTTCTTGGTTTTGGATTTCTTGCCTGTTCCATGGATTACTGTTTGCCTGTGTATGAAAGTTTGCATGTTTTACTACGATTGTGGATTATCCTTCAATAAAGCTGCATTTGGATCCTCAGCCTTTGTGTCTCTGAGCAGTACGTTACAGCCAAACAAGGCAGGAGAGACTAACGGGTAATCCACAGAACAGGACCCCCTGAAACACGATTGGACTAGTTTTGAGTAGCAATTGGGCAGGTTTTATTGTAAAAACCTGGCAACCCTGTTAGGAACGCTGTATTTGGTAGACATTCAGATATAGATTTGGACGGTACCTGGTGGCGACGCAATGATGAGAAATGAGACAAAAAGGCAATCGTGGAATCTTTAGAATCTTAATAGAGTAATAATTAGAAACACAGAGAGTGTTATCACATTCAGATTTGCTCCTAATTCTGTTTTACTCCACCTCTGTCCCCTCTGAACAGGTTGCAATGCTTTATGGGATGACCTGAACTGTTGGTTTCATGCTGAAGTGGGAAAGACTGTGTCTCGGCCATGCCCCAATTTCCTTCGGGTCAAAGGTCAGGTGCATCCTAGGTTTTCACAGACAAGCCTTCCTTAATTTTATATCTTTAACCCTGTAAAGCCTGATTCAGAGGCTTAAACTGAGCAAAAATATGCTATTTGGTGCAGATGCTGATATTTATATGGATGAAATTCTGATGCTTGTAATATAAATTTGATCTTTATAACAGTAGAGCGACTAACTACATAAAATGCATATACATATCAGTCATCTGCCTATAATATGCCTTAGTAAGATGATATTTAATGCTTAGTTTTATGCTCTGTAGTTTTAAAACATATAATATAATGCAATACAATGATAGAGAGACTTTCCTCAAAAGCCTGATGATCATATTTGATACTCACATTTGAACATGATTTTTCTAATAAATGATGTATGGATCATCAGGCAAACCTGAGTTGCTTCAGTCCAGTAAGTTCATCTCGAAATATTACTAACAATATCAAAGTGATTCTTGCGTTTACGTGATTGGACAGCAGAAAGATACGTGAAGCATGAGCTGAAGGAGGACACCATTATACTAAAAGACTTTGACTTGTTAAAACGCTCTAACTATCAGTCAGAGACAGAAGGACTGGAGGAGATTGTGTGCAACAGGTTTTTCAGCAAAGTCTTTTTTATCATGTTAGAAATTATGATATCAAATATGATACAGTAGGCTTTATAGGGTTAATAAAACAACACAATGGCTCATTATGGGAGACGTATGTGATTTATGGGCTTATATATTTTATAAAATCTTGACAACAGTCGAGAGTAATCTGGATGGTCCTCCGGGATAAGCTGTTGTACGGGGTTGTAATTGTATTGCTTGTTGTTTGTTCTTTGTCTCTTGTCTACAGGAGCTGTGATGAAAAACTGCACTGAAAATGGCTGGTCTGAAACGTTCCCGCCGTACGAGCTCGCCTGTGGCCATGGGCTTAATGACAACTTTAATATTCACAACAACTCGGTAATATCAAAAATTGTTTTATTTCTGTGCTCATGTTCTTTCATAAAAGTCAACGAACATGGAATTTCACCTGAGGACAGATTAAAAATTAAAGAAAGACAGTAAATGCATGTATAACAGTAATAACATCCCATTTTCATTTCAATGAACCAGTAATACAGAAGAACATTCACTGAAACACAAATATGTGATAATGCGAATTGAATCAATCTCTTCTCATAGGTGCTGGTATCACATGAGTATTTCTTTTACGTGAAGATCATGTATTCTGTGGGATACGCCATCTCTCTTGTCTCACTCAGCATTGCTCTCACATTGTTGTGTGTGTTCAGGTAAGAAAGTGTGTGTGTGTGTGTGTGTGTGAGAGAGAGAGAGAGAGAGAGAGAGAGAGAGAGAGAGTGTATTTACATGTGTTTATGAGCATATCATGTATACTAATTGCCGCCTATGGTTGCAAGTTCCTTACAGTAAAAACACGATTCCATTAAAATACCATACTACCTAATCATAAATAACATAATGGGAATTTTCATATATCTGACATATTTATTATGGCTGATTTTATTTGACATGTAACGGAGGCCAGCCAGTAGTTGCTGTGTCCTTTGATCTCAAGAGATGCTCTAGCGACTGACGCTTTAGCCTCCTTGTTAGAGCATCTGACTCTCACCCGGGTTCGCGTCCCGCTTGGAGCGGGGCGGTTCGAACAGGAGGGGTTACACATGCACAACAGTTTAGGACAGGTTTGTGTTGAAGAGCCTCTAACAAAGCACTTAATTCACATAATGTTCTCTCTTAAAATATAAGCGAGTGTAAATGTCAACATTTATCATATACTGTATATCTGAAGGACTGAAGTCTGTCAGGTAACACTCAAGTTCAATTTGCTATTTTATTCCAACTGTTACTCCTGCTCGGATACTTCCGTAAATATTATATTTACGCTTCAACTAATTTTAATGGTGCAATGGAAAAATATTTAGTAGTTTGTAAGTTACAGTACAACTAGACTAAGCTGTAACTTATGCACAGCCAGTGCAACCGGCACCTGGTCTTTAAATATGGCTTGAGTCCCTTCTAAGTCTATATGATTATTTTGCCTGTTTTATAGCTGAAAAACAAAAATTGTATGTACACTCTCTCTTATAAAAATAACAACCTGCATGATTTAAGGCGTCATATATGTTCATAGCCCAAACAGTGCAAGATGCACTGAAGGGATAGTGGAGTATGCACTAATAAGTATACTCTCCTTAAAAACACCACTAATAAATACTCAAGGCAGAAAAACACATCAGTTTTATTCAAAAACATGCAATTTGGTGATTCTGCTATTTGTATGGCCAATATTACACTTACACAAACTTTCACATACACAAATGTTCATACCAGCAAAACCAGTTACAGTTCATGTTCAAGACCCACAAAACGTTCTATTCATTTTTAAAAGCAGCACACCATCTACTCTCAGTGTGCAGCTCCTCAAGTGCAGAGAAACTCTCCTCCAGTGCTCGTTCCGTTAGTGATAACAATCGTAAATCATCCAAAAAGAAGTTAAAATGAAAATAGGTGTCATTCTGAGCGAGAACATGGAAGATGGGAAGTGTCCCAACACTGTAGCGAATTTGTCTAAGCCTAAGCCGTCGCTCTGCTAAACTCTGAGCCAAAGAATTCTGCCATTCGTGTTCCAAGTTTCATGCTGCGGCTATTTTGTACAGGCTGGCGCCGTGATGATAAAGATGTTTAACGTTTTGACGTTTACAATTGGGTTTAGGAAAACGTCTAGTTTAGAAAAATTCCACATGCCAGATGGAATTAAACACATTTTACATGATGCGTTGCAAGTTTTATTGGTGTTAATCTCTCTCTCCATCTCAACCCCACTCCAGGAAGCTGCACTGCACTCGTAACTTGATCCACATGCAGCTTTTTTTGTCCTTCATCCTGAGAGCCATCTTCATCTTCATCAGAGATGCTGCGCTGCATTACTCACAGGAGTACTACCACTGCAACTCTCATCCGGTAAACACACACACATGTACATAAATGCATTACACTGCACATATACAATGTAAATAAATGCACAGATAAGCTCTATGAGATGATGTGTTTCCGGGGTTTCCCTCAGCCTGGCTGCAAAGTGGCACTGTTCCTGTCTAATTACTGCATCCTGGCAAATTACAGCTGGCTGCTGGTGGAAGGTCATTATCTCCACAGCCTCATTAACCTCTCACTGCGGTCTCAGAAGAAACGCCTGCACTGGTACATCCTGCTTGGCTGGGGTAGGTTCCTTTCTCCAGAAAGAATTGACACTTTTCTGTCAGTGGATGTTGCAAGTTAATGTGATTCTCCTTGGATTCCTGTGTGAACTTAAAGAGAACTGATTTCATACAGGCATGAGAAATCACTAAAACACCAGCTGATTGAGTTCTGAGAAAAGCTCTTGTAACATTTGTGCACACTTGCCATGATATGTTGTTACGTCAGTGACATTTGGACATTTTTAAGTGTGGCTTAGGTACTTTTTGGGACGACTATGAATCATGTTTGTTTGCTAAAGAATGAGCTCCCAAAATGATGAATGAAGAGGGTCTTTGGTTGAATATTCTTGTGTTTAGGGGAGGTCTTTTAGGGATAGTTCACCCAAAAATTAAAATCCTGTCGTCATTTACTCACCCAAATGACATTCTAAACCTCATGACCTTATGACATTTTTCTCCAGAACACAATAGATGATATTGAGTAATGTTATTAACAACACAGTTTTTCATTATTATTATTTTTTTTTTTTTTTTTTGGTTCATACAATGGAAGTTAACCCACTGGATTCTGAGCTGTTTTTGGCCCCTTTTGACATGCTCTGACATTTGTGCGCTTTTTCAGTTGCTTATAAAGATATTAATGGTAAAAGTGTAATTACACTGTATTCAACACAAACTGGGCTACCATAATATGTGAGCAACATGTACAAACCCGATTCCAAAAAAGTTGGGACACTGTAAGAATTGTGAATTAAAACAGAATGCAATGATGTGGAAGTTTCAAATTTCAATATTTTATTCAAAATACAACATAGATGACATATCAAATGTTTAATACAACTACAAAAAATAAGTCAATTTTAAATTTCATGGCATCAACACATCTCAAAAAAGTTGGGACAAGGCCATGTTTCCCACTGTGTGGCATCCCCTCTTCTTTTTCTAACAGTCTGCAAACGTCTGGGGACTGAGGAGACAAGCTGCTCAAGTTTAGGAATAGGCATGTTGTCCCATTCTTGTCTAATACAGGCTTCTAGTTGCTCAACTGTCTTAGGTCTTCTTTGTGGCATCTTCCTCTTTATGATGCTCAAATGTTTTCTATGGTGAAAGATCTGGACTGCAGGCTGGCCATTTCAGTCCCCGGATCCTTCTTCTACGCAGCCATGATGTTGTGATTGATGCAGGCTTCTGAACTGAGCGCTGAGAACAACTTGGGTTGTCCTTGTCCTCTTTAGTCCGGATGACATGGCGTCCCAGTTTTCCAAAAAGAACTTCAAATGTTGATTGGTCTGACCACAGAACAGTTTTCCACTTTGCCACAGTCCATTTTAAATGAGCCTTGGCGCAGAGAAAACGCCTGCGCTTCTGGATCATGTTTAGATATGGCTTCTTTTTTGACCTGTAGAGTTTTAGCCGGCAACGGCGAATGGCACGGTGGATTGTGTTCACCGACAATGTTTTCTGGAAGTGTTCCTGAGCCCATGTTGTGATTTCCATTACAGTAGCATTCCTGTATGTGATGCAGTGCCGTCTAAGGGCCGAAGATCACGGGCATCCAGTATGGTTTTCCGGCCTTGACCCTTACGCACAGAGATTGTTCCAGATTCTCTGAATCTTTGGATGATATTATGCACTGTAGATGATGATAACTTCAAACTCTTTGCAGTTTTTCTCTGAGAAACTCTTTTCCGGCCTCTTATTGCTCCCTGTCCCAACTTTTTTGGAATGTGTAGCTCTCATGAAATCCAAAATGAGCCAATATTTGACATGACATTTCAAAATGTCTCACTTTCAACATTTGATATGTTATCTATATTCTATTGTGAAATTTGTAAATTATTGCATTCCTTTTTCATTCACAATTTGTACAGTGTCCCAACTTTTTTGGAATCAGGTTTGTATGTACATGCTTGTATTTTTAAGAGAATAATGTTTATGCGTGGTTTTTGAAAAAACTAAACACATTTTTTTTTTTTAAATTAAGGCCTCAAAACACACAATGGATGTGTCCACAATACTTTAGACTAATGGGTGATGTTGCCCAGAGTTTTTGCTTCAAACTGATGTGAGAATCATTGAGCCTGCTGTTTCACATAAAACAATACATGAACGATCATGAATATGCTGGGTATCACACCTGGGAGAACAAAAGAATGCATAATGAATGAGCTTCAGGTATGTGACTGAGATGGAGCTAAGCAACAGGACAAAGGAAATATATTTTGTTGTTTATTTAGAATGTAGTCAACAAAGGCAAATTACAAAGGCATATTATATTTGAAATTATCAAAAGATTTGACTAAACTGCAAAAAAATGCTCTTCTTATTTAGTTTTTTTTTTTTTTTTTTTCAGTCTAAATATCAAAAATTCTTAAATCAAGATTACATGGCTATTAATTACATAAGCTATTTGTTCTTGTTTTCTGGGAAAAAAACAAAAAATCAAAATGAAGGGAGTTTTTGCTTAACAAGCTAAATTATCTGCCAATGGGGTAGGAAAAATTAATTTCAGTTTGGGACAGAAACAAGATTTCAATCAGAAACAAGATTATTTTACTTACCCCATTGGCAGATCATTTTGCTTATTTTAAGCAAAAACTCACTTAATTTAATTTATTTTCAGCAAAACAAGAGAAAATTTCTTCTTTCATTTTACTTATCTAGTAAATGAATATTGATTTAAGAATTTTTGATATTTAGACTAGAAACAAGACAAAAATACTAAGAGCATTTTTGGCAGTGTACTTTTTTTTTCTTTTTTTTTTTCCTCATGCTTAAACTAATATTCTCATGCTTAAACTAATATTGTGACATTTGAACACAATTCAGTAAATACAAATAACTGAATAATTGGTAATGATTAACGTTATAAGTAAAATTCTGGGATTTAAAACAACATAATGCAATGCCATTATGATTTCAAAGAGTTCAGATTGAATTCAGGTTGATTGGGACACTTTTTTCCCAGTTATTTCAGTGGTAAACCTTTTCTGAATAATTTGATTTTGTAAACTATCCGATACACACAATACTCCAATATCATTTTGAGTTTAGGTTCCTTTATGAAACACGCGTGCAATGCGTGATCACACCAGCGCTACGGCTATTATCTGTTATATTTTGCTTCTTATTAAATAAGAAGCAAATATATTAAAAACATTGATTAAAATTAAGATACAATTTATACAAAACTCAATTAAGTGGTCAAAATCATTTCTGGTCTTCTGAGATATTGCACATCAAATGATGTGTCCTTTATTACTCGTGCTGTTCACTTTTATAAATCAACATATATTAAATAAAAATAAAAAAAAACCTTTAGGCTATAATATTTAAACATCAATATGAAACAAAATGCGTTTTACTGGTACTATATTTATAGCATCTGAGCAGACATTTGCAAATAAAAGCTGTATTTATGTGACACTAGGCTATTTTACAATAAACACTTCCTAATCTGTCCAAAACAGGCCAAATAAATCTTGTCTAAACTCTAGCAGCATCTATGGCATTTTATGTTGAAGCAGGAATAATATTTAAACGTTCTTTTTGCATTTAATATTCACAGACGCTACAGAATAAACTTGCCTCACAATCCTCGCCTGTATCCGTTGCTCTTAGAAATAAACAGCTTTTTCTGAGGTAAAATATTCCAGGATTATTCCTTACCGCGTCTCAAACTGATGTAAAGTGTTGATGTGTCAGATTTGAATCTAAAAAGAACGCGCGCTCCATGGGCGTGGTGCATTAGCGGGTAATGAGAAGATATTGAGACAAATGACTGACATCGCTCCCTTTTCAAACATTACATAAACACACATAATATTTGTTTTGATTTGATTTACATTATTTAACCTGACATTTCAACGTTTCTTTAGACATATGTCTCATGTTTGTGAGACAAGTATTTACTAAGTTAGAGTTCCTTTTCTGAAGACTATCTGAATGAACATCTTTGACAGAGAGGCTGCAGATCGTGCATCGTGTTTGTTTTCTTTATTTTGCAAGAAGCACAACAATTTGTTTTTATTGTGACTGTACACAAAAATAAAATAGAAACTTAACAGATTATAATGATGTATATGTAGCGATATCGAGCCCCAGGGGAAATGGTGCGGGATTTATGCATGCGTTTAATCGTGTTACGATCAAATATGCACAGATCCGCACAGAGGGGAATTTGGATATTAACAGTTGATTATAACGGATTATAACAACTATTAATATCTAGGGCTTGATTCAACTTTTAGAAATTTCTTTGATTCTAGAATTGAGTTCAAAGGACGGATAATTGTCCACCAAATATCTCCCTTTTAATAACTCTTAAACAATGTTTCTCTGGCCAGGAGAAATATCTTTCTTTTAATTTGTAACAGGGTCGGTTCAACGTAAAAGGGACCTATGTATGAGCAACTCAAGCGCAATCACGTGTGAATATATATATATATATATATATATATATATATATATATATTTAATAAATCAACAAACATACACAAATTAACTGAAAGAAGGAAGGAGAGGGGAGAGGGAGAGGGGGAGAGAGAGAGAGACAAGGCAATGGTGATACTATCGACACAACCTATTGAGCACCAGCAAGAAATCAGTCCAACTTATTGGTATAAGCTTAAGACTTTATAACGTCGGCTTAAGGGATACTTGCATATGTTTCCTTGGTCGCGAGTTCTTGCGTTTAGGGGAATTCCGCGATCCGGTCCGTATTTGAATCTTGCAGGGTGGGTCCTTGGAGTCCGCGGGAAATTCAACTTTGGTTCCTTTGTGTGATGAGATCCGTTGGAAGATGGCGAAGAAGAAGAGGAAGGAGAAGAGAGCAAAAAGAAGAGAAGAGGCCGAGGAGCGTTTGCAGGCCTCCTTAAAGGGCCATGACGGGGCACGCCTCTTTTGTCGGAACAGCCAATCAGAGCGAAGGAACTCAGAAGCGGGAAATTTTCCTTTGTCTTTGAGTCTCGCTTCATTAACATGTTTATGGCTCTCTTAGATAAGCAGACTTGGGGGTTTTGGTATGCAGACTTTGGGGTTTTGGCCTAACAGAAAGAGTTTGATGCCTCATAGTACCACACAACACACCTAGCTGGCCTACAGATTGCGAGACAAAGATTTCGAGACCAAGCATGGGGAGTTTAACTTAAGAATTAAAGGAACGGCGAGGATTGACGTCATTCTTCCTTAAGCATTCACTGGCTTTAAGTTTCTAACCTATCAAACACCTCAAATGGTTATAACAAAAAACATGCATATATACAGGGAACACAACACACCTAAAATACAAAATAACTAAGTTAAAAGTCATATAATCTATTCGGATGTCCTTTGGTATGTGTGAGGGTGGGGGCTGTTATTTATGACGGTGCCTTGTGGGCTGCACGAGGCATGGTTTGTCCTTTTAGCACCGTTAACCTGTCGGTCTGTAGACTTCACGGCGCCGGTCTTGTTTGAGTCATTATAACTAATCAAAGTATTGGTCCGTTGATCATTTATGAGCACTGTCCATACGCTACATATAACACTTACCTGAATGATAGAAAACGACAGAGTTATTTGAGTCTATCGTGCTGGTGCGACGGCCGACTCCACTGGGTTAATGGCAACCAAAACCTTTTGGTTTTTCTGTACATTTCTCAAAATATCATCATTTATGTTCTGGAGAAAACTTAAAATCATAAGGTTTTGAATGTCATTTGGGTAAATTATTGTATCAGTTTGGGTAGCTACAAGGAAGCACATGATTGTGGAAAATACAATAAAACAATCTTTAAATTACAAATCTAAAGTGTAGGACAAACACAGGCGAACGAAACAACCATATCCCAAATAAGCAAGACTGAACAAATAGCCAAGAGAAGTAAGGGCATAAATACACAGAGTGAGCTAATTAACTGGAACAGAAGCAGACCAATGTGGGACAATAGACCGAGACAGCAGAGCTGATGGAGGTGGAGACCCAGGCAGAGAGGCGATGAGATCAATCGACACCAATGGATCTGGAGGCTGAGGTGGAGACAGGGTGCCAGAGGACTGAGGCAGAGCCAGTGGGACTGAGGACCAAGGCAGATCTGGAGGGAAAACAGAGCCTAACAGAGCTGAAGGGGTAGAGGGATGAAATGCAGCTGAATGCCTAGATGTCTGTGGCACAGGCAGAGCAACGACTGACCAAGGCAAAGTCAGAGGGATGAGGGAGCCTGGTGAAGCTGTAAGGATGACAGCCCTAGGTGGAGCCCAGGGAGGGAGGAGCCAAGGTGGAGTTGATTTGTCGACGAGCAGAGGTGGAGTGATGGACTCGGCAGCTGGAGGCGAAGCCAGGGGTTCCCCTTGCCAAAGTATAGCTGGAGACCGGATGATCCGAGGCAGATCCATGCAGCAGAGTGGAGTGAACAGAGGTGGAGCCAAGGGACTGAAGGGAGACAGCGGAGGCTGGGCTGGAGGCAGAGGAGGTGGAAGAGGGAGACTGGGGGGGGGGATCAGCACAGATGCTGGAGACTTGGAGCTGGGTGGGATCAGTGGAGATGCAGGAGACTTGGAGCTGGGTGGGATCAGCGGCGATGCAGGAGACTTGGAGCTGGGCAGAATCAGCGGAGATGCAGGAGACGTGGAGCTGGGCGGAATATCCTCTTCCGCTTCCTCATGATATTTTCCAGAACCCATATGCAGTGGGGGGAATGTTGGCGAGTCTCCATTCCATGCCTTTGTACTCCACGAGCATACCCACTGGGTGTTTTGCCGGCTCATGCATCTTGTCATACTTTCAGTCTTGGCTCAGGCATTCTCTCTGACGCTGGCATCACAGCAGGCTCGGGCCCCGTGTTCGTGGCGGATCTTGGCGTTTAATTTGTAAAGGGCGTGGGAGGTGGCTGGCTGGGCTCTGGGTCCGGATTGGGGCTGGTGATGTCCTCCTCAGCAAGGAGATGGTGAATGGAGATCCATTGTTCACCAGCACCTACTCCACAAATGCAGAAAAATTCCCCCAAGGACTATCCACAGTCTAAAAATGTCTTTGTGTGGTCCTCTAGGGTTTGTTCTTCCTGCTCTAAGCAGAGGTTTTCTGGTAAGTCCATTATTTAAATCCTTTTGTGGTTGCAATGAAGCGCACAACGACGGAGAACACAATCACACAGTCTTTAATCTAACACGTAGGAGAAACAAATCAAAACCACATCCCACATAAGCAAGACTGAACAACTAACCAAGGGAACTAAGGGCTTAAATACACATAGTGAGCTAATTTGAGCTAACTAAACAGGTGTGTAACTAATCAGAATCCATGGAAACAAGCAAGCAAAGGGAAAACGGAAACAGATCCGAACTATACCAGAACAGAATTAAACTAAACCGACTTAAACAGACAATGATGACAGAATTTAAATTTTTGGATGATCTATCCATTTATGCAGACATATTTACAAGGCATGAATGTGAGCAACAGGATATGATGTCATAGTCCACAGCTTCTGTTTTGATTTAATAAAAAAAAAAAGATCAATTATAAACAATACATAATAATTTATACAAAAAGTTCATATCTTTTTTTTTTTTTTTTTTTATTCTGCTGATTGATGTTCAGCTGAGAGGTCAATATGCAATTTAACAGGGCATGCAAACTTGAACAGCAAAAGATGAATGCAGTGAACGATCAGCACATGTCTCCTGTATTTGCGCACACATGAATGGGAAGTCAATGGAATGCAAAGTCTAGTGCGATTGCCCCTGATTTAGGTCTCATCCTGGCAATATTAGATATACAATTAAACAATAAAATTTTGTTCCCACAGGGATCCCAATGCTCATTATTATCAGCTGGAGTTTGGCCAAGTACCTGCACCAGGACGAAGGGTACGTTTACACTCGTTCAGAAATCAGTTTCAGAGTCATACTTGTTTAAGCTCAGTCTGACCTCTCAGGAGAATTTCTTTATTTATATCAACCTCCTCTGGACAACAACAAAAGTTAATTTATTATATGTGTATTATATATGAGTGGCTATTTTAAACCAGCATGGTTGTGCATGAGAACACGCATGTACAGTATAAAACACGCATGTACAGTATAAAAATAATTACTATGGAAAGTCCCCATAAAACATTGGAAACCCAACGCATGTGTGTGTGTTTTTGTCAGATGCTGGGAGACGAGAGATCATGGCTGGATATGGTGGATATTGCGAGTTCCAGTCATCATTTTTATCACAGTAAGCAAACATTCCAGTTAAAGTTTCTGGCCTATTCTCTCAGATTTAAACAGTGTTTTAACTTTCAAATGGTTCTGCTTACAATATCTTTCTCTGCATATATTTTTTAAAGAACTAGTCATAATATTGTTCTGCCATGTTTATAATATTTTTTTAAATTTCCAAAACTTTATGTAACAATTAAGTCACTTTTAATTATCTCAAGGGAAATTGTTTTTCAGGTAAACATGCTGTTTTTTCTGAGTATTATTCGGACATTGGTGGCAAAACTGAAAGCTCCTGACATGCATGGAAATGAAATTAATCATCACAGGTGAGAGAAATAGCACGTTCAGCGTTCTAAGTTGCGTCACTAGTGGTACCAAACAGAATGGCAAAAATAATGACTGTAATTACTGTGACCGAAAAGTAATATGCACAATTATGTTTGGCACTGCTAGGGTCACAGAAATCACACACTACAGTTTAAAAAAACAGCTTTATATGATTGAAATATTAATGAGTGTATGAAAAAGAAGAAATTTCAATCATCATTATTATCTTTTTTTATGGTGTAGGAAGCTGGCGAAATCAACATTTCTCTTAGTGTCCCTGTTTGGGTTGCAGTATGTGCTCTTTGCCTTTTTCCCGGATCGAGTCAGCGTGCTAACCTTCAAAATCTGGAACATCATTGAGCTAGCATTAGCATCCACACAGGTGATGCACAACTCCATCTCACTCTCTCTCATACACACAGGAACTGTCAAGTCAAAAGTATTTAATAATACACATTGTTTCAAAGCAGAAAATCTCTGCTATCTTCATACCTTATATTTGCATATAGCAGATTGTAGCTGGGCAATAATATAGTTTACGTTTTGTCATGATGCATATATTTACTCTGTGGATTTATTAAATGATCCACCGTTGTCTTTTGGTTCTGCTTCATGTTGTGTTTGCTATTACAGGGCTTTATTGTGGCACTGCTGTACTGCTTTTTGAATGGAGAGGTGAGTGAATTAAAAACGATTGAAATTTTAATCAAATTACTTGATTATGCTTTACAGGGATGGACTGAGTTTAATACATCTCACATTTTAGACACATTTGTCATTATCGGATCTTGCTCTAGGCATAGGAAGCAAGACGGTTCTGTTTTGTTTCACTGGTAAGTCTTAACAACTATCAACCTTTAACATTTGACAGGTACAATATGAAGTCCAAAGGCGGTGGAGGCGGTGGCGCCTGAAGCAGCGTTTCCACGGTGATCCCAGGGTGCAACACGGTTCGCTGAGTAACAGTGGCCTGCCGCTGACACAGGTCTCACTGCTGACACGCCCCAGCACACAGATCACCTGACCCCAACCATCTGAGCACCTGACCCCAACCATCTGACCACCTGACCACAACCATCTGACCACCTGACCACAACCATCTGAGCACCTGACCCCAACCATCTGACCACCTGACCACAACCATCAGATCACCTGGCCACAACCATCTGACCATTTGACCACAACCATCAGATCTCCTGACCACAACCATCAGATCTCCTGACCACAACCATCAGATCACCATCAGATCTCCTGGCCACAACCATCAGATCTCCTGACCACAACCATCTGATCACCTGACCACAACCATCTGATCACCTGACCACAACCATCAGATCTCCTGACCACAACCATCAGATCACCATCAGATCACCTGGCCACAACCATCAGATCTCCTGACCACAACCATCAGATTACCATCAGATCACCTGGCCACAACCATCAGATCTCCTGACCACAACCATCAGATCTCCTGACCACAACCATCAGATCTCCTGACCACAACCATCAGATCTCCTGACCACAACCATCAGATCTCCTGACCACAACCATCAGATCACCTGGCTACAACCATCAGATCACCTGGCTACAACCATCAGATCTCCTGGCCACAACCATTAGATCTCCTGACCACAACCATCAGATCACGACCACAACCATCAGATCACGACCACAACCATCTGATCACCTGACCACAACCATCAGATCTCCTGACCACAACCATCAGATCACCATCAGATCACCTGGCCACAACCATTAGATCTCCTGACCCCAACCATCTGATCACCTGGCCACCACCATCTGATCACCTGGCCACCACCATCTGATCACCTGGCCACGACCATCTGATCACCTGGCCACGACCATCAGATCACCTGGCCACAACCATCTGACCATTTGACCACAACCACCTGACCACAACCATCTGATCACCTGACCACAACCATCAGATCTCCTGACCACAACCATCAGATCATCATCTGATCACCTGGCCACAAATATCTGATCACCTGACCACAACCATCTGATCACCTGACCACAACCATCAGATCACCATCAGATCTCCTGGCCACAACCATCAGATCACCTGGCCACAACCATCTGATCACTTGACCACAACCATCAGATCACCTGGCCAAAACCATCAGATCTCCTGACCACAACCATCAGATCATCATCAGATCACCTGGCCACAACCATCAGATCACCTGGCCACAACCATCAGATCACCTGGCCACAACCATCTGATCACCTGACCACAACCATCAGATCACCATCAGATCTCCTGGCCACAACCATCAGATCACGACCACAACCATCTGATCACCTGACCACAACCATCAGATCTCCTGACCACAACCATCAGATTACCATCAGATCACCTGGCCACAACCATCAGATCTCCTGACCACAACCATCAGATCACCTGGCCACAACCATCAGATCTCCTGACCACAACCATCTGATCACCTGGCCACAATCATCTGACCATTTGACCACAACCATCAGATCTCCTGACCACAACCATCAGATCACCTGGCCACAACCATCAGATCTCCTGACCACAACCATCAGATTACCATCAGATCACCTGGCCACAACCATCAGATCTCCTGACCACAACCATCAGATCACCATCAGATCTCCTAACAACCATCTGATCACCTGACCACAACCATCTGATCACCTGACCACAACCATCAGATCACCTGACCACAACCATCAGATCACCATCAGATCTCCTAACAATCATCTGATCTCCTGACCACAGCCATCAGATCTCCTGACCACAGCCATCAGATCTCCTGACCACAACCATCAGATCTCCTAACAATCATCTGATCACCTGACCACAATCATCTGATCACCTGACCACAACCATCAGATCTCCTGACCACAACCATCAGATCTCCTAACAATCATCTGATCTCCTGACCACAACCATCAGATCTCCTGACCACAATCATCAGATCTCCTGACCACAACCATCAGATCACCTGGCCACAACCATCTGACCATTTGACCACAACCATCTGATCTCCTGACCACAACCATCAGATCACCATCAGATCTCCTAATAATCATCTGATCTCCTGACCACAACAATCAGATCTCCTGACCACAATCATCTGATCTCCTGACCACAACCATCAGATCACCTGGCCACAACCATCTGACCATTTGACCACAACCATCAGATCACCATCATCAGATCACAATCATCTGATCTCCTGACCACAATCATCAGATCACCTGACCACAACCATGCAACGCCGACCTACAGCGCAAGCACAACACTTGTACGTCAGCCCCAGTCTCAGAGAAAAGGTTCATTAGGGTTCTATATTGAACTCTAGGGTTCTCAGCTCAATTTTATAGAACCCTTTATTCCAAAAAGGTTGTAAATAAAGGAAATGTCGTATAATAGGTTATTTAATTTTTTTTTATAGAAAGAAAGTATGTTTACGAACTGCTTGATTAATTTTCATTTAACTAACACTTGGGGCTTAGAGTTGTTGTTTTTTTATTTTATGATTTTGGCTGTTAATGGAAACAGCATCAATTTAGCCAAAATGTGTATTTTCATTTGAATTTTAATATTTTACCCTCCTTTCATAAATCTATTCTAAACTAGGTACACAAAACAGTTACACTGAGGACCTTAAAGGACAGAAATATCCCCATTTAAATTCATTAAAGTGGCAAACGTTTTCCCAATGCCATTTAAGAATAAAATCATGCAGTCTTTATCTGTCATTCTGTTGGCAAGACTTTTTATTATTTTTTTACTATTTTCCACTGGATGGTGCCATTTCTCAGATTTGGCTTATGGAGCAAACACTTGCTTTTTCCTGTTTACTGCTAGATTATAGAGCCAATTGAGTGTGTGTGTAAATCTGACAATGCACAAAAAAAATAAATAATGCATAAATATTAATGTTGTTGCTAATCATAGACCAATCACATCCAAAAGTCATTAGCTGCGTTTTCACTGTCAAAAGCGGGCGTGCTAGTGCGTGCTAGGGCCAGTCATGTTTCCACTGTCACTTCTGGGGCTTGATCGGGCCTCGTCAAGGCTTCCTCGGGGCCAATGTGGCGCCACGGGTGATTTTATTTTATTTTATTAATTTTTTTATAAGATCATCAGCATTAAAGATTTTTAAGATCATTTTAGCTCAACTCACTTTCAGACAGCAGCGAGTGTTTGGATGTGGATTCTGATCACTGGATAAAGCCAGGTGCACACTGCGATTTCTAATAATTCTTTATGATTGTTCCTTGTCAGACTGGACCTTCAACCATTGGTTGCCATTGAAGTCCATTATGGGGAGAAAAATCCTGTAATGGATTGAATGGCAGTGTCATTAATCGGCTGTTGGTGAACATGTCAAACTAACGATCAAAGACTTCAGATTTTAGCCTAGGATCAGAGGAATCTTTTAGGATTTGCAAAATTTTTCGCACAATGTGTACCCAGCTTAAGGCAGAAATAGTGATGCAAAACACTATTTGCGCAAACCGTTACCATAGTAAACATGGTAAATATGACCGCTTGAATAAACCAGACAAATCATATAGGCTACAATCGTGTATTTATTTTATCTGTCAGTAGCCTACATCTCGTCTCTTTATACCAGACTGTCTGATATCCATATTTAGCTCTGCATGTCATAAAATAAAGCAACTCTGGTTTTTGGGAGCTTCCTCTGTTTCTCCGACTGAAAATATAACTATTGGGACTGTCACTGGAGAGAGAGCTAAAGCTGCTCAGGTCATATTTTTGTTGGAAAATTTGTAGAAATGATCATTCTTTCTAAATGTGATATAAACACTGTCCTGTGACTACAAATAAACAGAAACAGACACAACTAAGGACCTGTCATCTTTCTTTAGTGAAATAACAGTAAATACCACTTAACTGCTGTGTGACTAATGTGCAATCTCGACATATAATGAATTAATTTGATAAATGTATCATTTGTTATTGTAAAACTGTGGTAAACTTGTGTGACATTGTTCCAGAGAGCCGTTACAGGCGGGTTTTAGTGAAGTGTTGCAGAGCTTCTGGCCCGACGGTGGAAACGCAGTGTGGTTTGGGGCTCAGTGCTACAGGTCCGAGGCTATTAGCCCAGCTTCCAGTTTCAGGGCCCAGTGAAAGCCCTGGCTCGCACTGACCTTACAGTGGAAACACGGCTAATGAAAGTGACATTTCTTTTAATATATTTCTGTCAGGACCACTATCATCAAAGATGATTGACTATTAGTATACAGTTTGAATTACCGGTATGCTTCCGTTCTGGGCAAAAACAGCAGTAGAGAGCAGCAGTAACCCCCCTTAGAGTAAACAGAACAGAACCAACATAATGTATTGCAGATATCATTAACGTTCATATTAAATGTACAAAATAATTCAGGGGAATTAGAATACCAAATCCTGACTGACGAGAGGAGGAGCTGGGGATGGAGGAGGGTAAATGAGCTCTGGAGAAATGCAACAGCTGCTGATAATGCTGAAGGAGCTTATATGTGCGTGCCGCGATAGACGCCATGTTCCTATAGGTAGACGTGATCGGCTGACAGCGCTGAAGGAGCTTATATATGTGTGCCGTGATAGGCGTCGTGTTCCTATAGGTAGACGTGATCGGCTGACAGCGCTGAAGGAGCTTATATATGTGTGCCGTGATAGGCGTCGTGTTCCTATAGGTAGACGTGATCGGCTGACAGCGCTGAAGGAGCTTATATATGTGTGCCGTGATAGGCGTCGTGTTCCTATAGGTAGACGTGATCGGCTGACAGCGCTGAAGGAGCTTATATATGTGTGCCGTGATAGGGGTCGTGTTCCTATAGGTAGACGTGATCAGCTGACAGAACTGAAGGAGCTTATATATGTGTGCCGTGATAGGCGTCGTGTTCCTATAGGTAGACGTGATCGGCTGACAGCGCTGAAGGAGCTTATATGCGTGCCGTGATAGGGTCGTGTTCCTATAGGTGAGCGTGATCGGCTGACAGCGCTGAAGGAGCTTATATATGTGTGCTGTGATAGGCGTCGTGTTCCTATAGGTAGACGTGATCGGCTGACAGAACTGAAGGAGCTTATATATGTGTGCTGTGATAGGCGTCGTGTTCCTATAGGTAGACGTGATCGGCTGACAGTGCTGAAAAGGAGCTTATATATGTGTGCCGTGATAGGGGTCGTGTTCCTATAGGTAGACGTGATCGGCTGACAGAACTGAAGGAGCTTATATATGTGTGCCGTGATAGGCGTCGTGTTCCTATAGGTAGACGTGATCAGCTGACAGTCAGCTGATGCGAGCTTGAGTGACGTGACCTGCCAGAACTGACGCTACACTTGATATTATTATGATTGTCCTCTAGGACCTCTTTGTACCTTTTTTGAAACTTATGCACAAGGGTTAAAATTGAAGATGAATTAAAACTAAATAAATGAATTAAAACTAAATCAATGAAATGACCCAATGATGGCAACCACTAAAAGGCTCTATATATGAAGCGCCTGACAGAACCTTTAAGTTCCATATAGAACCTTCTGAGGCAGTGGCTGAACAAATGCACAGTCTATTTAAAACTGAGACAAAAGCTGTCAGCTGACTGACACGCACTGAGAGAAAAGCTTTATGGCCTGTCTGACACTTTATGGAAATGATTGTATTTGTCTTGTATATGCCTGTTATTTATGGTGTTGTTGTCATTATGAAACAAATGTCTGTGTGCAATCAAAGAAAATTATTATATATGAAAAACATTACAATATTAGTTAAAGACGGTTATGACATGAGGAATACAATTTTCTTTGAAATTGTGACATAAGAGCTCATCTTGCTGTATAAAAATACAGTTTCAGACTATAAACTTTCCTCCTCGCTGCAAAGGAGTAGTGAACTCTTTCCACGGTCACATTTTGATAGACATTTGCATCATACCACTTCCACAACAACACAACACCCATTTTAACTTATTAGGAGTCACGAGGTGCTTCTCATTTCCTAGTTTGTGTTTCCATATTTCCTCACAGCTTAAGAAAAGAGAAGCACCCAGAGAACCAGATGAAGTGACATTAGCCAATCATAACAGTGACCGTTTACTGGAAAATCATGTTTTGCAAATAAATGACTGTTTTGTGTGCAAAAATGTATTTTAAGTGAACCTCAAGAAATGTTTTTAATAGTAAAAAGGCATATTAAATATATAACATATATAAAAAAAGCTTTAATGGTTTTTTTTTTCTTTTTGTTTCTGGCTGTGTAAATATTTAGATGACGAACACCTTATATCCACGTTTTGTCCTGTGAGATAGTGCTGTGAAATACATACAAATGTAAAAACAAGAACATTATTTTTATTAAATGAACTGAAGAGAGGTCTCCTCATGAAATGAGATGTATAGATAATTAAAAATACTGTAAAAAAATCATTAAACATACTACAAGGACTAACTGTAAAGAGTCATTTATTTACAGATGAAAATTGGAGTCAGCTATCAACTGCTGGTCATCATTAATTACATTAAATGGGAATAAAAATATAAATTATAGAATGAAACAATCTGCTGTGAAAGACATTTTTATAAAACATAACCAAATAGAGACTAGTAAAAACATTCAGGCCTGTGGAAAATGTGAGTTATTCTACTATCTACTCTTTAAAAAAACTGGAAAAATGGAAACCAGTAATTTTCTAAAGGGTTAGTTCACCCAAAATTTCTGTCATTAATTACTCCCCCCCTCATGTCGTTCCAAACCCGTAAGACCTTTGTTCATCAGAACACAAATGAATATATTTTTGATGAAATCCGAGAGCTCTCTGAAGCAGCAACACAACGACTGCTTTCAGAGTCCAGAAAGGTAGTGAAGACATCGTTATAATAGTCCATGCGACTCTTTAGTAAACACAGTGCAGCACTTTCATGTTCTACGGCAGAATGCCGGCTCACCATTGGCTAGTTCCTGTGTCAGCATCACATGCATGCGTCGTGGTGCTCACATGAACCGCGTCAGCCAATAATGAGCTGGCGTTCTGACGTAGAACTAGGAAGCTCTGCACTGTGTTTACTACGTCAGCAGCGTCGGAGAATGACTCAGATGAGTAGAGATTGTTGAATAAAGTCATTATTTTAGTTTTTTTGCACACAAAAAGTATTCTCGTCGCTTCATAACATTAAGGTTGAACCACTGGAGTCACATGGACTATTATAACGATGTCTTTACTGCCTTTCTGGACCCTGAAAACAGTTATTGTGTTGCTGCCTATGGCTGGTTCAGAAAGCTCTCGGATTTAATCAAAAATATCTTCATTTGTGTTCTGAAGATGAACGAAGGTATTACGGGTTTGGAATGACATAAGGGTGAGGAATTAGTGATTTTTTTTTGGTGAACTAACCCTTCAAATTTTCCTTTAACCCTAAAAGACAACACAATGCAATCCGTCATTAAATACATGCACTTTTAAAAATAAAGGTTCATTATTGGCAGTGATAGTTTCAGGAAGAACTTTCTATTCCACAAAAGGTTCTTTATAGTGGAAAACGGTTCTTTAAATTATTAAAATGTTCTACATACTAAGAAAAATGGTTCTTTTAAGAACTGATTACTGAAAGGTTCTTTGGGGAACCAAAAATGGTTCTCCCATGGCATCACTGCGAAAACCCCTTCTGGAACCTGTATCTTTAAGAGTGCATATGGAAAATTCCTTCATGTTGTCACGCTACATTGGGCCCTGCTTTAAAGAGCGTACCTAATTATTGAAAAACCATCAAAATCACTCGGCTTGGATTCAAAAGAATGCAGATACAGAGCAGAGCTTCTGTTAGAGAAAGCCTGATTTCTGCAGTCTGTCAGGATGTCCACTGAAGTGCAGCAGTGGTTCAATATGCTGGATGTGCCGCGCTGCCAATCCATTGAGGGAGAACAGGACGGTGGCTGTGAACTGGCACCAGAAGGTGAGCGTGAACCCAAGAAGTGTTGCAAATGTCCCTAACAGGATTACAAACAGTGCGACCCCTCCGGCAGCCATTAGCCCCGCTAGCAGCACCAGCCATGTCCCGAGAGTCCAGCGCCGACTGGAGTCCCTCCCTTCGCTCGCCTGCGACATCACCAGCAACTCCAGTCCGAATATGGCACTGACCACAGCCAGTGTGATCACAGAGCGACACGCCGCCAAGCCCACACCGAGACCGTCCACCCCTGCCTCCTCCAGGTGCCTGGTGCAGTTAGAGGACACCTTAAAGCTCTGGGAGCCCAACACATAGCTCTGCTGTTGCTCCACCGAGCAGAAATACCACAGACCGAACATGTGTCCGCCGGCGAGTAACCAGTGACCGTCACACACAGCAACAGACGAGAGGACGACAGACAGAGCTGTACACAGGATGATAAGACTGCGGCAAAATACGTCTAGAAAAAGAGGGCCCGACTTCCCATGTGGAACAGCCCCGACCTAGAGAGAAACAGAAGAAATCTGGTCAAAATATGTATCAACATGATATCCTGCTGCGGGCACTTATGTTTCGCACTTCACTCTCAGAAAAAAAGTACACAAGCCAGGCACGTGCACAGATAGACCCCAAGTGTTGCTCAAGCATCTGCCCTTTTGGCCTCTGATTAGATAAGCGCCCTAAGTTGCTTTATTTTATGACATGCAGAGCTAAATATGGATATCAGACAGTCCGGTATAAAGAGACGAGATGTAGGCTACTGACAGATAAAATAAACACACGATTGTAGCCTATATGATTTGTCTGGTTTATTCAAGCGGTCATATTTACCATGTTTACTATGGTAATGGTTTGCGCAAATAGCATTTTGCATCACTATACGGTGATCAGAATCCACATCGGATCACAAACAGGAGTTATTTCAAACACTCGCTACTGTCTGAAAGTGAGTTGAACTAAAATGATCTTAAAAGTCTTTAATGCTTACATTAGCTGGTATATGAAATCATCCGCGGTCCAGACTCAGGTAAACTCCTCCTCTGTTCATCACCACTCCTCAAGCCTGAGCTGGCTCGCTTTGGACCAAGGTAGTTGGTGGGCCAAAATCCCTTGGCCAGTGGCCCCGAGGAAGCCTCGACGAGGCCTGCTCAATCCCTGGAAGTGACAGTGGAAATGCGACTGGCTCTGGCATGCACTAGCAAGCCCACTTTCTGGAGAGTTTAACTTGCCTCAACACACTTGCTGGAAGTTTCTAGTATGTCTAATAAGCCTTTGATTAGCTGGTTCAGGTGTGTTTAATTGGGGTTGGAGCTGAACTCTGCAGGACAGTGACCCTTCAGGAGCAGGAATGGACACCCCTGCCCTACGGTCTCGTGGACTTAACGGACACATGCAGCCATTGTATGTCCATAAGACCGAAAGTTCATATGAAGTGTGTAATTTGGGATAGGGCCATAAAGTCAATCAAGGTCATCCGGGTACTTTTTGCCTACTCTTTTACGAGTACTGTGAATTAGGACACTTCTTTTGTCACATACGGTTTTTGCCTACTATATAATAGGGAAGTATGTGATTTCAGATGCAGCTACTTGCTTCTTTCAGAATGAATCAGCCGGTTTGAACAAATCAGTTGAATGAATGATTCTGTGATTCACTTATTATGACTCTCCGTTTTATTTCATATACACCGATACATTATATCATAACATTATAAAGGTGAAGTGGAGTGAATAACACTGATGATCTCTTCATCACGGCTCCTGTTAGTGGGTGGGATATATTAGGCAGCAAGTGAACATTTTGTCCTCAAAGTTGATGTGTTAGAAGCAGGAAAAATGGGCAAGCGTAAGGATTTGAGCGAGTTTGACAAGGGCCAAATTGTGATGGCTAGACGACTGGGTCAGAGCATCTCCAGAACTGCAGCTCTTGTGGGGTGTTCCCTGGTCTGCAGTGGTCAGGATCTATCAAAAGTGCTCCAAGGAAGGAACAGTAGTGAACCGGCCACAGGGTCATGGGCGGCCAAGGCTCATTGATGCACGTGGGGAGCGAAGTCTGGCCCGCGTGGTCCGATCAAACAGACGAGCTACTGGAGCTCAAATTGCTCAAGAAGTTAATGCTGGTTCTGATAGAAAGGTGTCAGAATACACAGAGCATTTCAGTTTGTTGTGTATGGGGCGGCATAGCCGCTGACCAGTCAGGGTGCCCATGCTGACCCCTGTCCACCGCCGAAAGCACCAACAGTGGCACGTGAGCATCAGAACTGGACCACGGAGCAATGGAAGAAGGTGGCCTGATCTGATGAATCATGCTCTCTTTTACATCACGTGGATGGCCGGGTGCGTGTGCGTGGCTTCCCTGGGGAACACATGGCACCAGGATGCACTATGGGAAGAAGGCAAGCCGGCGGAGGCAGTGTGATGCTTTGGGCAATGTTCTGCTGGGAAACCTTGGGTCCTGCCATCCATGTGGATGTTACTTTGACACGTACCACCTACCTAAGCATTGTTGCAGACCATGTACACCCTTTCACGGAAACGGTATTCCCTGGTGGCTGTGGCTCTTTCAGCAGGATAATGCTCCCGACACAAAGCAGAAATGGTTCAGGAATGGTTTGAGGAGCACAACAACGAGTTTGAGGTGTTGACTTGGCCTCCAAATTCCCCAGATCTCAATCCAATCGAGCATCTGTGGGATGTGCTGAACAAACAAGTCCGATCCATGGAGGCCCCACCTCACAACTTACAGGACTTAAAGGATCTGCTGCTAACATCTTGATGTCCGATACCACAGCACACCTTCAGGGGTCTAGTGGAGTCCATGCCTTGATGGGTCAGGGCTGTTTTGGCAGCAAAGGGAAGGTGGAAGGTGGTCATAATGTTATGCCTCATCGGTGTATAATAGTATCATTTAATTTTTCCCAACATTTCATATTTCTATATTCAAACTTATATTTAGAACATTAATCTCATAACATTATTTAGGCAATGGTAATTGCAGTGTAAATGGCTTTTGATAAATGGTAATATGGATTTTGTTGATACAGCCCAATGGTGTTAAATAGTGCAATTAATTAAAAGATGATCAATAATATGTAACTTTACTTTGTATAAATAATTATAAGAGGGGTGCATTTTTCTTCACTTGAGCACTTGCCCCCTAAAGTGTCACTGGGACGGTAGGCTACCGTTTCAAAAGATACTGTAAGGGTCATTCCTGGGATTCAGTAATTTTTTTTTTTTTTTAACTACATGTACAAACCCGATTCCAAAAAAGTTGGGACACTGTACAAATTGTGAATAAAAACAGAATGCAATGATGTGGAAGTTTCAAATTTCAATATTTTATTCAGAATACAACATAGATGATATATCAAATGTTTAAACTGAGAAAATGTACCATTTTAAGGGAAAAATAAGTTGATTTTAAATTTCATGACAATCAACACATCTCAAAAAAGTTGGGACAAGGCCATGTTTCCCACTGTGTGGCATCCCCTCTTCTTTTTCTAACAGTCTGCAAACGTCTGGGGACTGAGGAGACAAGTTGCTCAAGTTTAGGAATAGGCATGTTGTCCCATTCTTGTCTAATACAGGCTTCTAGTTGCTCAACTGTCTTAGGTCTTCTTTGTGGCATCTTCCTCTTTATGATGTGCCAAATGTTTTCTATGGGTGAAAGATCTGGACTGCAGGCTGGCCATTTCAGTCCCCGGATCCTTCTTCTACGCAGCCATGATGTTGTAATTGATGCAGTATGTGGTCTGGCATTGTCATGTTGGAAAATGCAAGGTCTTCCCTGAAAGAGACGGATGGGAGCATATGTTGTTCTAGAACTTGGATATCCCTTTCAGCATTGATGGAGCCTTTCCAGATGTGTAAGCTGCCCATGCCACACACACTCATGAACCCCATCCCATCAGAGATGCAGGCTTCTGAACTGAGCGCTGACAACAACTTGGGTTGTCCTTGTCCTCTTTAGTCCGGATGACATGGCGTCCCAGTTTTCTAAAAAGAACTTAAAATTTTGATTGGTCTGACCACAGAACAGTTTTCCACTTTGCCACAGTCCATTTTAAATGAGCCTTGGCCCAGAGAAAACGCCTGCGCTTCTGGATCATGTTTAGATATGGCTTCTTTTTGACCTATAGAGTTTTAGCCGGCAGCGGTGAATGGCACGGTGGATTGTGTTCACCGACAATGTTTTCTGGAAGTATTCCTGAGCCCATGTTGTGATTTCCATTACAGTAGCATTCCTGTATGTGATGCAGTGCCGTCTAAGGGCCGAAGATCACGGGCATCCAGTATGGTTTTCCGGCCTTGACCCTTACGCACAGAGATTGTTCCAGATTCTCTGAATCTTTGGATGATATTATGCACTGTAGATGATGATAACTTCAAACTCTTTGCAGTGTTTCTCTGAGAAACTCCTTTCTGATATTGCTCCAGTATGTTTGGCGCAGCATTGGGGAATTGGTGATCCTCTGCCCATCTTGACTTCTGAGAGACACTGCCACTCTGAGAGGCTCTTTTTATACCCAATCATGTTGCCAATTGACCTAATAAGCTGCAGATTGGTCCTCCAGCTGTTCCTTATATGTACATTTAACTTTTTTTATTGCTCCCTGTCCCAACTTTTTTTGGAATGTGTAGCTCTCATGAAATCCAAAATGAGCCAATATTTGGCATGACATTTCAAAATGTCTCACTTTCAACATTTGATATGTTATCTATATTCTATTGTGAATAAAATATAAGTTTATGAGATTTGTAAATTATTGCATTCCTTTTTTCATTCACAATTTGTACAGTGTCCCAACCTTTTTGGAATCGGGTTTGTAATTAATTTTCTAAACAGCCCACATCATTAGGCACATATTTTCCCACCTCAGGCATTAAAGACCTTGAGGTTTATTCTCAACCCCGTAATGGACAAAATGGAATCGGTTTAAAAACGATTTTACCCAAAACTATCAATTAAACAAACATCTACCTACTGCTTATGTGTCCCTCATAACAATTTAATAACTACAAATGTAACATTTATGATAATTTCAATTTTATGTTTAACTAAAACATGTCAGGTGGTAATCAGCAAGAAATGCGTTCATTTTGAATTGTCTTCCCTATTTTATTTTTTTTTTTTTTTTTTTTTCTTCAAAAATATCAATGTGACAAGGTTGAGAATAGTGTGACGAGGATGAAGAAGGGAGGCATTGCCTTTAATTTGATATTTTTCTCTTTCTCATATTGTGCCCTTCTTTCTGGGTCAACATCTGCATTCACAACACTGTTTCTGCTGCTGGTGTGGCTGCCATTTCTGACATAGGATGCGTGCCAGTGTTTACGTGGACACATTACATCAAATATTCTATTTGTAACAAAATTATGAGTTGTCATGATTTTGGTAAGCATATCGTCATTGAAACCATGACCATTTTTATTTTATTTTTTAAAAATTATTCACAAATTACACGAAAAACTCAACCCTGTTTTCAACCCCGAAACAATGAGAAATATATGTGACAGGGTTGAGTGTGACGGGGATTTTTGCACAAAATGCTCCTCTTGTAGTGTAGGGGAGTAGACCATACACGGCAGCAATGAAATAAGTACACTGTGTTTACTTATACATAGAATAATTTTAATTTTATGTGATGGGGTTTAGTTGTTAAGCTTGACAGCACCCTCCCTGCCTATAATACATCTCAAAAATATGAATAAAAATTATGATACTACTTACCACTTTCTGCAACACTGTTAAAGAGACCTGAGTTATGTCATTTCTGGTAAATGATGTCACATATGGGTGGAGTCTAAATGATTATGGGCGGTTCTACTTTGAAGTCTGTTATAGTTTATAAAATACATTTTTAGAAAAAAATTCACTAGAAAGTAACACAAATAATAATATTTCCAAAAAAATAAAAACAAGTACAAATTCGGTGAAGGGACATGACAAAATGCTTAGTGTACAATAGAAAAAAAGATATTATTTTATGATAAAACAATATTTGTATTCATTATAATGGACATACCAACGTATTGTGAAAAGCTTTTAATAATTTATTTTTGCTGAACCACCACGTTAAAAATTCTGGGGGACTGAAATATTACCGAATCCCAGGAATGACCCATGAATATGTATAATTTAGGTACTATGTGCACCCTTTATGGTAAATATGGTAGAGATACCGCCCCAGTGGCAGCTTCAGTACTTTCTCTCCTGAGATTTTCTGACTGAAAGCTGCTAAATTCAAGTGTTTTAAATCTGCATGTTTACCTCATAAATATGCTGTTTAGTATATACAAATATATATATTTATTATTATTTTTTTGTTGTTGTTGCAAATAATAAAAAACATTTCCCCCGCTCGCGAACATATAAACAACCCTTGTGTTCTGTATTTTGCCCTTTACCCCAAAGCAAAATGTCATCCCTAACGTAAAACAAACATTAAAAGGCCTTACCCTGACTTGTATTGCCGTCATATTGATGTCAACAGCCAGCAGACCAGGAGAAGCGAGACGAAGTCACCTCCAGTCGAAAGTACAGTATATTTGAGTGTAACATTAACTGAAGAAGTTCAGTCTTTGCTCCTTACACACGCAGATCACGGGCGCTCGAGCTGGTTAGTGTTCCGGTCACGGACGGTATTCGGTAACTCGGACTCGGATAGTGTGCGAGAGGCAGCATCGGTACAAGGAGTCTCCCCAGCTTCGAACATTTTAATAAAACTAATAGATTTAGGTTTTCTGTTTTTATATAAAGACAACGTCTTGGAAACGTTTACACACACACACACACACACACACACACACACACACACACACACACACACACACACACACACACACACACACACACACAGTATTGTTCAAAATAATAGCAGTACAATGTGACTAACCAGATTAATTAAGGTTTTTAGTATATTTTTTATTGCTACGTGGCAAACAAGTTACCAGTAGGTGCAGTAGATTCTCAGAAAACAAACCAGACCCAGCATTCATGATATGCACGCTCTTAAAGCCGTGCAATTGGGCAATTAGCTGAAAGGGGTGTGTTCAAAAAAATAGCAGTGTGGCATTCAATCACTGAGGTCATCAGTTTTGTGAAGAAACAGGTGTGAATCAGGTGGCCCCTATTTAAGGATGAAGCCAGCACTTGCTAAACATGCTTTTGAAAGCCTGAGGAAAATGGGTCGTTCAAGACATTGTTCAGAAGAACAGCGTACTTTGATTAAAAAGTTGACTGGAGAGGGGAAAACCTATAAAGAGGTGCAAAAACGTATAGGCTGTTCAGCTAAAATGATCTCCAATGCCTTAAAATGGAGAGCAAAACCAGAGAAACGTGGAAGAAAACGGAAGACAACCATCAAAATGGATGGAAGAATAACCAGAATGGCAAAGGCTCAGCCAATGATCAGCTCCAGGATGATCAGAGACAGTCTGGAGTTACCTGTAAGTACTGTGACAGTTAGAAGACGTCTGTGTGAAGCTAATCTATTTTCAAGAATCTCCCGCAAAGGCATGTGCAGAAGAGGTTACAATTTGCCAAAGAACACATCAACTGGCTTAAAGAGAAATGGAGGAACATTTTGTGGACTGATGAGAGTAAAATTGTTCTTTTTGGGTCCAAGGGCCACAGGCAGTTTGTGAGACGACCCCCAAACTCTGAACTCAAGCCACAGCACACAGTGAAGACTGAAGCATGGTGGTGCAAGCATCATGATATGGGCGTGTTTCTCCTACTATGGTGTTGGGCCTATTTATCGCATATCAGGGATCATGGATCAGTTTGCATATGTTAAAATACTTGAAGAGGTCATGTTGCCCTATGCTGAAGAGGACATGCCCTTGAAATGGTTGTTTCAACAAGACAATGACCCCAAACACACTAGTAAACAAGCAAAGTCTTGGTTCCAAACCAACAAAATTAATGTTATGGAGTGGCCAGCCCAATCTCCGGACCGTAATCCAATCGAGAACTTGTGGGGTGATATTAAAAATGCTGTTTCTGAAGCAAAACCAAGAAATGTGAATGAATTGTGGAATGTAGTTAAAGAATCATGGAGTGGAATAACAGCTGAGAGGTGCCACAGGCTGGTCGACTCCATGCCACACAGATGTGAAGCAGTTTAAAACACTGGTCATACAACAAATATTAGTTTAGTGTTTCACAGGATTGCTAAATCCTAGAAACAAAAACGTTTGTACAAAATCGTTTTGAGTTTGTACAGTCAAAGGCAGACACTGCTATTTTTTTGAACACACCCCTTTCAACTAATTGCCCAATTGCACGGCTTTAAGAGCGTGCATATCATGAATGCTGGGTCTGGTTTGTTTTCTGAGAATCTACTGCACCTACTGGTAACTTGTTTGCCACGTAGCAATAAAAAATATACTAAAAACCTTAATTAATCTGGTTAGTCACATTGTACTGCTATTATTTTGAACAATACTGTGTATATATATATATATATACACACACACACAGGCTGTGTGTTGCCTAAACCTTTCACAAACTGTTAGAGTGTGGATTTTTCAATAAATGTTTGAACATTTATTCCTAAAAAAAAAAAAAAAAGATTTATGGTAACTATAAGTTTTATATATATCTTTAATAATAAGGAGAGTAGCACCTATCCCACGGTCACATCTTTAGTTCTGTTCAGAGTATACTTTTTCC
>CM031951.1:12046496-12358996 GCA_018749465.1 Paracanthobrama guichenoti
GGAATAAGGCATAAAACATTTGTGAATAAAGCACCGTTTCCATCCCATGTGCACAAAATTGAGAGAGAGTCAAAATCGATTCTCAAAGGCCACAAATCGATTTTTTTCCATATTTATTTCCTCATTGAACATAAGATTAACGTAAATCTAATTACTAGTCTTCTCCACTAGATGTCACCCTCTTATTTGCCTTGCGCGATGTTACAAAGGCCTGTCATTCATTCATTCAGTGCTTAAATGCGGCTTCTGGTGCGTTGTCGACGTTTGTAATGCTGAGGTGAAATGCTGTGTAATACTACAGATCTGCGGAAGCATTAGATGAGACATCCCCCAGACGTTGCAACACCCCCTCGGCCGAGCACACAAACGCTAAAAACAGATCACATACACGCGAACACTTGCCTTGCATTATGATCACACTTGAGCGCTCACTTAAGCGCGTACGTTAGCCATTATAGACATATTCAAATCAGAGTCAACAGACAGCGCAGGACCAATAATTCAAACCTAATGGCTTAGATTATAAACAGATTTCCTCAGATTAAAGTTAGTCCACATAAATCAGCACGTTAAGGTATTGTTGTTTGTTACCACGGCAACTACTCGTGTCCAGATATGAACGCGCTTCTCGTGAATGAAAAGTAACCGCACACACGACGGGCGGCAAAATCACAAGAAAAGCTTGTCATGCACTGAAAATCATCCAATATCCTTTTTATGTTTTAGAATAAATATATCAAAATACCAATAAAAACTAAATTAAAGATAAATCTTTTTAGAATAAAGTTGCAAAATTTTATTGTATTTAACAATTGTATGCATATAAATATGGGTAAATATTAATGTACAGAGTGTACCTAAAATAAAAAGAGTTTAATATACAGGTTTGTGGCTCTTCATTTCTTTTAATTACCCACTTGTAAACTTATGTTCTTTTTATTTATTTGTGTTAAATCTATATTCATTGAGTTGAATCGAGATGGAATCAGAACATCTGAATCGATACCCATGCCTAATTAAATGCTCAATTAATGCATTACAATTGAACTAGACTCATTAGATTTTAGTCGACTAAAGCTAAAAACTATTCAGGTGACTAAAATGTGATCAAAACTAAATAGCATTTTAGTCAAAAGACTGAGACTAAAACTAAATCAAACACTGGTTAGTCCAGTTATCCAATCACAGCGTCTGCTGAGGCAGTCACCTGAGGTTTGTGTTTTATTCTGCAAATGTGTTTCCATTGCAGTTTATGCGCATGTCGTCTTATCAGATAAAAGCAATGATCTGCCTCAAATGAGCGCATAATGTTTGTGTACAATATTTTTGTTTTTTTATGCGTTTCCATCCAGTGTTTTTACACAGCTTTCATCTCACCAAATTCCGGTGACTTATTTTGTGGTGCAACAGAACCTACGGCGATGGTGAAGATTTGTTTGTGATATTAATGTAACTGCAAGACTAAAGCAGGACAGAATATTAGTTACTTTCAGTGAAATTTCCCCCAAGCCTCATTAAATCTGGACCCTGCTCTAAAAACCCCTCTACATCCATATGCATTCAGCTCTCGTTCTTACTTCTCACACAAAGGACTGAAAGGATTTTGGCCATGGCCATTTCACATTCTTAGTCTTGCTTCACAGTGTTGGTGGGAGACATGGAGTGATTACGTAACCACACAATAAAGAAGGCTTTTAGCAGATCTCTAATCGCGGGTCAAACTCCATTCCTCTTGCACACACTACTATGCCTGGGATTCTTTGCCCTGATTACGTGACATGCACACCAAGGCTCCCCAGCTTCCTGTTACAGTAAACCTCAGTTACCATGGCAACACGTTATCAGATTTCAGTGTGCATTAGGACTAACTACAAGCTGGTTAAAAGCCGTTTCTCACAGCTTTAACTGACAAGCATTTTTGGAGAAGAACCGTTAACGGATTTTTTACGCATTACTTTTCATGTGTAAAAAATGCTCTAATACTAAAGTAACTCTCCTTCCAACTTAACCAACGAACTGCAATCGCCATTTTAAAAAAGCTCTAAGATCATGGAATTAAAGTACATTTTAGTTGATCTGAAAACTTCCCAAAACGTCCGGCTGTTGAGAGAGGGCGCTAACACACACACGGGTCACGGTTCAGAAGACCAACAGAACTGCAGCAGTTTCCACATTCTTCAAATGTTAAATTATTTTGAAGGTTTAGTTCACCCCAAAAGTAATTTCCTGGCATCATCGATCATGTCCTTGCAAACTTGTAAGAAGTTCTTCCGCGAAAACAACAGAATGCGATGATAAGTATAACGTATGGAAGCTTGTTTCTGTCATGGAATAAAAAAATTGAAAGATATCTCTCAATTCTGACTTTATATCTCTCAATTCTGACTTTATATCTCTCAATTCGACTTTATATCTCTCAATTCCGACTTTATATCTCTCAATTCGACTTTATATCTCTCAATTCCAACTTTATATCTCTCAATTCTGACTTTATATCTCTCAATTCTGACTTTATATCTCTCAATTCCGACTTTATATCACTCAATTCCGACTTTATATCTCTCAATTCGACTTTATATCTCTCAATTCCGACTTTATATCTCTCAATTCCGACTTTATATCTCTCAATTCTGACTTTATATCTGACTTTATATCTCTCAATTCTGACTTTATATCTCTCAATTCTGACTTTATATCTCTCAATTCCGACTTTATATCACTCAATTCCGACTTTATATCTCTCAATTCGACTTTATATCACTCAATTCCGACTTTATATCTCTCAATTCCGACTTTATATCTCTCAATTCGACTTTATATCACTCAATTCCGACTTTATATCTCTCAATTCCGACTTTATATCTCTCAATTCTGACTTTATATCTGACTTTATATCTCTCAATTCTGACTTTATATCTCTCAATTCCGACTTTATATCTCTCAATTCCGACTTTATATCTCTCAATTCCGACTTTATATCACTCAATTCCGACTTTATATCTCTCAATTCCGACTTTATATCACTCAATTCCGACTTTATATTCTGACTTATCAATTCGACTTTATATCTCTCAATTCCGACTTTTATATCACTCAATTCCGACTTTATATCTCTCAATTCCGACTTTATATCTCTCAATTCTGACTTTATATCTGACTTTATATCTCTCAATTCCGACTTTATATCTCTCAATTCCGATTTATATCTCTCAATTCGACTTTATATCTCTCAATTCCGACTTTATATCTCAATTCCGACTTTATATCTCTCAATTCGACTTTATATCTCTCAATTTCGACTTTATATCTCTCAATTCGACTTTATATCACTCAATTCTGACTTTATATCTTTACTCAATTCACTTTATATCTCTCAATTCCGACTTTATATCACTCAATTCCGACTTTATATCTCTCAATTCCGACTTTATATCTCTCAATTCCGACTTTATATCACTCAATTCCGACTTTATATCACTCAATTCCGACTTTATATCACTCAACTCTGACTTTATATCTCTCAATTCTGACTTTATATCTCTCAATTCTCTGACTTTATATCTCTCAATTCGACTTTATATCTCTCAATTCGACTTTATATCTCTCAATTCTGACTTTATATCACTCAATTCCGACTTTATATCAGTCAATTCCGACTTTATATCTCTCAATTCTGACTTTATATCATGTAATTCTGACTTTATATCATGTAATTCTGACTTTATATCTCTCAATTCCGACTTTATATCAGTCAATTCCGACTTTATATCTCTCAATTCTGACTTTTATATCTCTCAATTCCTGACTTTATATCTCTCTCAATTCTGACTTTATATCTCTCAATTCTGACTATCTCTCAATTCTGACTTTAGTCAATTCTGACTTTATATCTCTCAATTCTGACTTTATATCTCTCAATTCTGACTTTATTCTGACTTTATATCTCTCAATTCTGACTTTATATCTCTCAATTCCGACTTTATATCTCTCAATTCTGACTTTATATCTCTCAATTCTGACTTTATATCTCTCAATTCTGACTTTATATCTCAATTCCGACTTTATATCTCTCAATTCTGACTTTATATCTCTCAATTCCGACTTTATATCACTCAATTCTGACTTTATATCTCTCAATTCCGACTTTATATCTCTCAATTCTGACTTTATATCTCTGACTTTATATCACTCAATTCCGACTTTATATCTCAGTCAATTCAATTCGACTTTATATCTCTCAATTCTGACTTTATATCTGTCAATTCTGACTTTATATCATGTAATTCTGACTTTATATCTCTCAATTCGACTTTATATCAGTCAATTCTGACTTTATATCTCTCTGACTTTAATTCTGACTTTATATCTCTCAATTCCTGACTTTATATCTCAATTCTCTTTATTCCGACTTTATATCTCAATTCTGACTTTATATCTCTCAATTCGACTTTATATCAGTCAATTCTGACTTTATATCTCTCAATTCGACTTTATATCAGTCAATTCCGACTTTATATCTCTCAATTCTGACTTTATATCTCTCAATTCCGACTTTATATCTCTCAATTCTGATTCTGACTTTATATCTCAATTCTGACTTTATATCTCTCAATTCTGACTTTATATCTCTCAATTCTGACTTTATATCACTCAATTCTGACTTTATATCTCAATTCGACTTTATATCACTCAATTCTGACTTTATATCTCTCAATTCTGACTTTATATCACTCAATTCACTGACTTTATATCTCTCAATTCCGACTTTATATCTCTCAATTCTGACTTATATCTCTCTGACTTTATATCACTCAATTCCGACTTTATATATCTCTCAATTCCGACTTTATATCTCTCAATTCTGACTTTATATCATGTAATTCTGACTTTATATCTGTCAATTCTGACTTTATATCTCTCAATTCTGACTTTATATCACTCAATTCTGACTTTATATCTCTCAATTCTGACTTTATATCTCTCAATTCGACTTTATATCTCTCAATTCTGACTTTATATCTCTCAATTCCGACTTTATATCTCTCAATTCTGACTTTATATCTCTCAATTCGACTTTATATCAGTCAATTCTGACTTTATATCTCTCAATTCTGACTTTATATCTCTCAATTCTGACTTTATATCTCTCAATTCTGACTTATATATCTGACTTTATATCTCTCAATTCTGACTTTATATCTCTCAATTCCGACTTTATATCTCTCAATTCTGACTTTATATCACTCAATTCTGACTTTATATCACTCAATTCTGACTTTATATCTCAATTCCGACTTTATATCACTCAATTCTGACTTTATCTCTCTCAATTCTGACTTTATATCTCTCAATTCTGACTTTATATCTCTCAATTCTGACTTTATATCAGTCAATTCTGACTTTATATCACTCAATTCTGACTTTATATCTCTCAATTCTGACTTTATATCTCTCAATTCTGACTTTATATTCTGACTTTATATCTCTCAATTTCGACTTTATATCTCTCAATTCCGACTTTATATCTCTCAATTCTGACTTTATATCACTCAATTCTGACTTTATATCTCAATTCTGACTTTATATCTCTCAATTCTGACTTTATATCACTCAATTCTGACTTTATATCTCTCAATTCTGACTTTATATCACTCTCAATTCTGACTTTATATCACTCAATTCTGACTTTATATCTCTCAATTCTGACTTTATATCTCTCAATTCTGACTTTATATCTCAATTCTGACTTTATATCACTCAATTCTGACTTTATATCACTCAATTCTGACTTTATATATCTCAATTCTGACTTTATATCTCTCAATTCTGACTTTATATCTCTCAATTCTGACTTTATATCTCAATTCTGACTTTATATCAGACTTTATATCTCTCAATTCTGACTTTATATCTCTCAATTCTGACTTTATATATCTCAATTCTGACTTTATATCTCAATTCTGACTTTATATCTCTCAATTCTGACTTTATATCTCTCAATTCTGACTTTATATCTCTCAATTCTGACTTTATATCTCTCAATTCTGACTTTATATCTCTCAATTCTGACTTTATATCTCTCAATTCTGACTTTATATCTCTCAATTCTGACTTTATATCACTCAATTCTGACTTTATATCTCTCAATTCTGACTTTATATCAATCAATTCTGACTTTATATCAATTCTGACTTTATATCTCTCAATTCTCAATTCTGACTTTATTCTGACTTTATATCTTCAATTTATATATCAATTCTGACTTTATATCTCTCAATTCTGACTTTATATCTCTCAATTCTGACTTTATATCACTCAATTCTGACTTTATATCTCTCAATTCTGACTTTATATCTCTCAATTCTGACTTTATATCTCTCAATTCTGACTTTATATCGCTCAATTCTGACTTTATATCTCTCAATTCTGACTTTTTATATCTCTCAATTCTGACTTTATATCATGTAATTCTAACTTTTTGTCTCTCAATTGAGAGTTTACATCAAGTCTAAGAAAAAAAGCCAGAATTGTGAGGTAAGATTTTGCAATGATTTTTTTTCAGTTCTGTGGTGGGAACAAGCTTCTGTAATAATTTGCCCTTCCGCTCTGTAACATCTTTTGTGAACGCCATTGGAGTCATACCGCAAGATTTGGGGGTACCGTTACCGTTACCGTTACCCATCTCAAAAGCGAGACGTCGCGTCCGTCAGCGCGTAAAGAAACAGCGGAACACAAAAGCGCTCGCTCTGTTATTATAACGCATTTACGGTCACGCGCCCTCTCGAGGGCTGCACGCGTACAGTATTACGTCCCCTCCAGTGTCATTTACTACATTTATTGTGAAATGCACGCTTTACCTCTCTCGATCGAGGAAATCATTAATATTCTTTAGTTTATAACCTATGAAATGCTAGCCAATTCACGTGGGCCCATACAAACCCAATACTAACGGCGCCATGTCGTCTTCTTTAGCAGCAATTGTTATAAATACAGCACACTGCAAGGCTCAAACACCCTCGTATCAAACAAAAGCGTCGAGTTTGTTCATACTGACCTCAGACATGGTTGCAGATGTTAAAATGATGCGCTTCAAACCCGCTGTGTGTGAATGGCTGGCAGCAGCGATCAGTCGATTTGCCGTAGTGTGGGCTGGCTGTCATGCGCGTGGACACGCCCCCTTCACTCCATTGGCTGCCGGAGCATGTACCGAGCTAACTGTCCAATCAAATTCACGGAATTGTAGGTTCTTTTAACTGGGCCACAGGGTCACGCCAAGGATGCCAGATTGAGAGTACTGTGCAAGTATAGATATGGCCTTTATTCAAACAGACAGCTACACATTGCAACAGAGCCTCTTTCTTACACTGACGTGTCTTCTGATTTTTATCAGTGGCTTTGCATTTTGGTGTTTAAACAAACAACTGATCCTATGGTTTGCATCCAGACATGTTCTGCAATGGCCTACTTTTAATGTATTTCTACATGCAAACCACACATTAAAATTTCCAGTTAAATTTAGGGTATATAAAGGTTTGTGGTAGGCTACCTGATGTTTTTCTTTTATATATATATATAACTATATATATAACTACATACATAATCTACATATGCAAATTACTTTCCACATAGTATGTCCCTGTGCATGCTGGCCCTGTCTCATATAGTGCATGTTACACACCGTTATAATCGTCCTACAGCATGTTTGCATAGTTTGCAGAAATCGGATATCTTTTATTAGTATAAAAGTAATACAATTAAAATAAATTTTTCGATTCCTTTGTTTGCAGTTTAATATGACTTGAACCATTCCAAGCGAAATAAGAGAAAAATATTCTCATAAACACAGTCAGTTATGTCTTAAAGGTGCAGTGTGCAGTATTTATGAGGATCTATTGACAGAAATGCTATATAATATACATAAATGACATAAAAGAATTGCATGATGTTAAGTCAGAATTGAAGATATAAAGTCAGAATTGAGTGATATAAAGTCAGAATTGAGTGATATAAAGTCGGAATTGATATAAAGTCAGAATTGAGAGATATAAAGTCAGAATTGAAGATATAAAGTCATCAGAATTGAGAGATATAAAGTCAGAAATTGAGAGATATAAAGTCGGAATTGATTGACATAAAGTCAGAATTGAGTGATATAAAGTCAGAATTGAAGATATAAAGTCAGAATTGATATAAAGTCAGAATTGTGAGATATAAAGTCAGAATTGAGAGATATAAAGTCAGAATTGAGAGATATAAAGTCAGAATTGATTGACATAAAGTCAGAATTGAGAGATATAAAGTCGGAATTGATTGACATAAAGTCAGAATTGAGTGATATAAAGTCAGAATTGAGAGATATAAAGTCAGAATTGATATAAAGTCAGAATTGAGAGATATAAAGTCAGATATAAATTGACTGACTGATATAAAGTCAGAATTGATTGACATAAAGTCAGAATTGAAGATATAAAGTCGGAATTGAGTGATATAAAGTCAGAATTGAGAGATATAAAGTCAGAATTGAGTGATATAAAGTCAGAATTGAGAGATATAAAGTCAGAATTGAGAGATATAAAGTCAGAATTGATTGAGATATAAAGTCAGAATTGAGAGATATAAAAAGGAATTGATTGACATAAAGTCAGAATTGAAGATATAAAGTCAGAATTGAGAGATATAAAGTCAGAATTGAGTGATATAAAGTCAGAATTGAGTGATATAAAGTCAGAATTGAGTGATATAAAGTCAGAATTGAGAGATATAAAGTCAGAATTGAGAGATATAAAGTCAGAATTGAGAGATATAAAGTCAGAATTGAGAGATATAAAAAGTCAGAATTGATTGACATAAAGTCAGAATTGAGTGATATAAAGTCAGAATTTAGAGATATAAAGTCAGAATTTGATATAAAGTCAGAATTGTGAGATATAAAGTCAGAATTGAGAGATATAAAGTCAGAATTGAGAGATATAAAGTCAGAATTGATTGACATAAAGTCAGAATTGAGAGATATAAAGTCAGAATTGATTGACATAAAGTCAGAATTGAGAGATATAAAGTCAGAATTGAGAGATATAAAGTCAGAATGTGAGTGATATAAAGTCAGAATTGAGTGATATAAAGTCAGAATTGAAGATATAAAGTCAGAATTGAGAGATATAAAGTCAGAATTGAGAGATATAAAGTCAGAATTGAGAGATATAAAGTCAGAATTGAGTGATATAAAGTCAGAATTGAGTGATATAAAGTCAGAATTGAGATATAAAGTCAGAATGAGTGATAAAGTCAGAATTGAGTGATATAAAGTCAGAATTGAGAGATATAAAGTCAGAATTGAGAGATATAAAGTCAGAATTGAGAAGATATAAAGTCAGAATTGAGAGATATAAAGTCAGAATTGGAATTGATTGACATAAAGTCAGAAGTGAGTGATATAAAGTCAGAATTGAGAGATATAAAGTCAGAATTGATGATATAAAGTCAGAATTGAGATATAAAGTCAGAATTGAGAGATATAAAGTCAGAATTGAGAGATATAAAGTCAGAATTGAGTGATATAAAGTCAGAATTGAGAGATATAAAGTCGGAATTGAGTGATATAAAGTCAGAATTGAGTGATATAAAGTCAGAATTGAAGATATAAAGTCAGAATTGATATAAAGTCAGAATTGAAGATATAAAGTCAGAATTGACTGATATAAAGTCAGAATTGATGATATAAAGTCAGAATTGAGAGATATAAAGTCAGAATTGAGTCAGAATTGAGATATAAAGTCAGAATTTGATATAAAGTCAGAATTGAGAGATATAAAGTCAGAATTGAGAGATATAAAGTCAGAATTGAGTGATATAAAGTCAGAATTGAGAGATATAAAGTCAGAATTGAGAGATATAAAGTCAGAATTGAGAGATATAAAGTCAGAATTGAAGATATAAAGTCAGAATTGAGAGATATAAAGTCAGAATTGATTGATATAAAGTCAGAATTGAGTGATATAAAGTCAGAATTGAGAGATATAAAGTCAGAATTGAGTGATATAAAGTCAGAATTGAGAGATATAAAGTCAGAATTGAGAGATATAAAGTCAGAATTGATTGATATAAAGTCAGAATTGAAGATATAAAGTCAGAATTGAGTGATATAAAGTCAGAATTGAAGATATAAAGTCAGATAAAGTCAGAATTGAAGTGATATAAAGTCAGAATTGAAGATATAAAGTCAGAATTGAGAGATATAAAGTCAGAATTGATTGACATAAAGTCAGAATCAGATATAAAGTCGAGAATTGATTGATATAAAGTCAGAATTGAGAGATATAAGTCAGAATTGAGAGATATAAAGTCGGAATTGGTGATATAAAGTCAGAATTGAGTGATATAAAGTCAGAATTGAGTGATATAAAGTCAGAATTGAGTGATATAAAGTCAGAATTGAGAGATATAAAGTCAGAATTGAGAGATATAAAGTCAGAATTGAGAGATATAAAGTCAGAATTGAGAGATATAAAGTCAGAATTGATTGACATAAAGTCAGAATTGAGTGATATAAAGTCAGAATTGAGAGATATAAAGTCAGAATTGAGTGATATAAAGTCAGAATTGTGAGATATAAAGTCAGAATTGAGAGATATAAAGTCAGAATTGAGAGATATAAAGTCAGAATTGAGTGATATAAAGTCAGAATTGAGAGATATAAAGTCAGAATTGATTGATATAAAGTCAGAATTGAGAGATATAAAGTCAGAATTGAGAGATATAAAGTCAGAATTGAGTGATATAAAGTCAGAATTGAGTGATATAAAGTCAGAATTGAGTGATATAAAGTCAGAATTGAGAGATATAAAGTCAGAATTGAGAGATATAAAGTCAGAATTGAGAGATATAAAGTCAGAATTGAGTGATATAAAGTCAGAATTGAGTGATATAAAGTCAGAATTGAGAGATATAAAGTCAGAATTTGATATAAAGTCAGAATTGAGAGATATAAAGTCAGAATTGAGAGATATAAAGTCAGAATTGAGAGATATAAAGTCAGAATTGATTGATATAAAGTCAGAGATATAAAGAGATATAAATATAAAGAATTGATTGAGATAAAGTCAGAATTGAAGATATAAAGTCAGAATTGAGAGATATAAAGTCAGAATTGAGTGATATAAAGTCAGAATTGAGTGATATAAAGTCAGAATTGAGTGATATAAAGTCAGAATTGAGAGATATAAAGTCAGAATTGAGAGATATAAAGTCAGAATTGAAGATATAAAGTCTGGAATTGATTGACATAAAGTCAGAATTGAGTGATATAAAGTCAGAATTGAGAGATATAAAGTCAGAATTGATATAAAGTCAGAATTGTGAGATATAAAGTCAGAATTGAGAGATATAAAGTCAGAATTGAGAGATATAAAGTCAGAATTGATTGACATAAAGTCAGAATTGAGAGATATAAAGTCAGAATTGATTGATATAAAGTCAGAATTGAGAGATATAAAGTCAGAATTGAGAGATATAAAGTCAGAATTGATATAAAGTCAGAATTGTGAGATATAAAGTCAGAATTGAGAGATATAAAGTCAGAATTGAGAGATATAAAGTCAGAATTGATATAAGTTGACATAAAGTCAGAATTGAGAGATATAAAGTCAGAATTGATTGACATAAAGTCAGAATTGAGAGATATAAAGTCAGAATTGAGTGATATAAAGTCAGAATTGAGAGATATAAAGTCGGAATTGATTGACATAAAGTCGGAATTGAGAGATATAAAGTCAGAATTGAGAGATATAAAGTCAGAATTGAGTGATATAAAGTCAGAATTGTGTGATATAAAGTCAGAATTGTGTGATATAAAGTCAGAATTGAGAGATATAAAGTCAGAATTGAGAGATATAAAGTCAGAATTGAGTGATATAAAGTCAGAATTGAGTGATATAAAGTCAGAATTGAGAGATATAAAGTCAGAATTGAGAGATATAAAGTCAGAATTGAGAGATATAAAGTCAGAATTGATTGACATAAAGTCAGAATTGAGTGATATAAAGTCAGAATTGAGAGATATAAAGTCAGAATTGAATTGATATAAAGTCAGAATTGTGAGATATAAAGTCAGAATTGAGAGATATAAAGTCAGAATTGAGAGATATAAAGTCAGAATTGATTGACATAAAGTCAGAATTGAGAGATATAAAGTCGGAATTGATTGACATAAAGTCAGAATTGAGAGATATAAAGTCAGAATTGAGAGATATAAAGTCAGAATTGAGTGATATAAAGTCAGAATTGAGTGATATAAAGTCAGAATTGAGAGATATAAAGTCGGGAATTGATATAAAGTCAGAATTGAGAGATATAAAGTCAGAATTGAGAGATATAAAGTCAGAATTGAGAGATATAAAGTCAGAATTGAGAGATATAAAGTCAGAATTGATTGATATAAAGTCAGAATTGAGTGATATAAAGTCAGAATTGAGAGATATAAAGTCAGAATTGATTGACATAAAGTCAGAATTGAGTGATATAAAGTCAGAATTGAGAGATATAAAGTCAGAATTGATATAAAGTCAGAATTGAGAGATATAAAGTCAGAATTGAGAGATATAAAGTCAGAATTGATTGACATAAAGTCAGAATTGAGAGATATAAAGTCAGAATTGATTGATATAAAGTCAGAATTGAGAGATATAAAGTCAGAATTGAGATATATAAAGTCAGAATTGAGAGATATAAAGTCAGAATTGAGAGATATAAAGTCAGAATTGAGAGATATAAAGTCAGAATTGAGTGATATAAAGTCAGAATTGAGAGATATAAAGTCAGAATTGAGTGATATAAAGTCAGAATTGAGTGATATAAAGTCAGAATTGAGAGATATAAAGTCAGAATTGAGAGATATAAAGTCAGAATTAAAGTCAGAAGATGATATAAAGTCAGAATTGAGAGATATAAAGTCAGAATTGAGAGATATAAAGTCAGAATTGAGAGATATAAAGTCAAATTGAGAGATATAAAGTCAGAATTGAGAGATATAAAGTCAGAATTGAGAGATATAAAGTCAGAATTGAGAGATATAAAGTCAGAATTGAGTGATATAAAGTCAGAATTGAGAGATATAAAGTCAGAATTGATTGATATAAAGTCAGAATTGAGAGATATAAAGTCAGAATTGATTGACATAAAGTCAGAATTGAGAGATATAAAGTCAGAATTGATTGACATAAAGTCGAATTGATTGACATAAAGTCAGAATTGAGAGATATAAAGTCAGAATTGAGAGATATAAAGTCAGAATTGATTGACATAAAGTCAGAATTGAGAGATATAAAGTCGGAATTGATTAATATAAAGTCAGAATTGAGAGATATAAAGTCAGAATTGATTGACATAAAGTCAGAATTGTGAGATATAAAGTCAGAATTGAGAGATATAAAGTCTGAATTGAGAGATATAAAGTCAGAATTGAGAGATATAAAGTCAGAATTGAGAGATATAAAGTCAGAATTGAGAGATATAAAGTCAGAATTGAGAGATATAAAGTCAGAATTGAGTGATATAAAGTCAGAATTGTGAGATATAAAGTCAGAATTGAGAGATATAAAGTCAGAATTGAGAGATAAAAAGTCAGAATTGAGTGATATAAAGTCAGAATTGAGAGATATAAAGTCAGAATTGAGAGATATAAAGTCAGAATTAATTGATATAAAGTCGGAATTGATTGATATAAAGTCAGAATTGAGAGATATAAAGTCAGAATTGAGAGATATAAAGTCAGAATTGATTGACATAAAGTCTTGCCATAAAGTCAGAATTGAGAGATATAAAGTCAGAATTGAGAGATATAAAGTCAGAATTGAGAGATATAAAGTCAGAATTGAGAGATATAAAGTCAGAATTGATTGATATAAAGTCAGAATTGAGAGATATAAAGTCAGAATTGAGTGATATAAAGTCAGAATTGAGAGATATAAAGTCAGAATTGAGTGATATAAAGTCAGAATTGAGAGATATAAAGTCAGAATTGAGAGATATAAAGTCAGAATTGAGAGATACAAAGTCAGAATTGAGTGATATAAAGTCAGAACTGAGAGATATAAAGTCAGAATTGAGAGATATAAAGTCAGAATTGAGAGATATAAAGTCAGAATTGAGTGATATAAAGTCAGAATTGAGAGATATAAAGTCGAATTGAGTGATATAAAGTCAGAATTGAGAGATATAAAGTCAGAATTGAGTGATATAAAGTCAGAATTGAGAGATATAAAGTCGGAATTGAGAGATATAAAGTCAGAATTGAGAGATATAAAGTCGGAATTGAGAGATATAAAGTTGGAATTAATTGATATAAAGTCAGAATTGATTGATATAAAGTCGGAATTGATTGATATAAAGTCAGAATTGAGAGATATAAAGTCAGAATTGATTGATATAAAGTCAGAATTGTGAGATATAAAGTCGGAATTGATTGATATAAAGTCAGAATTGTGAGATATAAAGTCAGAATTGAGAGATATAAAGTCAGAATTGAGAGATATAAAGTCAGAATTGAGAGATATAAAGTCAGAATTGAGAGATATAAAGTCAGAATTGAGTGATATAAAGTCAGAATTGAGAGATATAAAGTCAGAATTGAGAGATATAAAGTCAGAATTAATTGATATAAAGTCGGAATTGATTGATATAAAGTCAGAATTGAGAGATATAAAGTCAGAATTGAGAGATATAAAGTCAGAATTGAGATATATAAAGTCAGAATTGAGAGATATAAAGTCAGAATTGAGAGATATAAAGTCAGAATTGAGAGATATAAAGTCAGAATTGAGTGATATAAAGTCAGAATTGAGAGATATAAAGTCAGAATTGAGAGATATAAAGTCAGAATTAATTGATATAAAGTCAGAATTGATTGATATAAAGTCAGAATTGAGAGATATAAAGTCAGAATTGAGAGATATAAAGTCAGAATTGATTGACATAAAGTCTTGATATAAAGTCAGAATTGAGAGATATAAAGTCAGAATTGAGAGATATAAAGTCAGAATTGAGAGATATAAAGTCAGAATTGAGAGATATAAAGTCAGAATTGATTGACATAAAGTCAGAATTGAGAGATATAAAGTCAGAATTGAGTGATATAAAGTCAGAATTGAGAGATATAAAGTCAGAATTGAGTGATATAAAGTCAGAATTGAGAGATATAAAGTCAGGAATTGAGAGATATAAAGTCAGAATTGAGAGATAAAAAGTCAGAATTGAGTGATATAAAGTCAGAACTGAGAGATATAAAGTCAGAATTGAGAGATATAAAGTCAGAATTGAGATATAAAGTCAGAATTGAGTGATATAAAGTCAGAATTGAGAGATATAAAGTCAGAATTGAGTGATATAAAGTCAGAATTGAGAGATATAAAGTCAGAATTGAGTGATATAAAGTCAGAATTGAGAGATATAAAGTCAGAATTGAGAGATATAAAGTCAGAATTGAGAGATATAAAGTCAGAATTGAGAGATATAAAGTCAGAATTAATTGATATAAAGTCGGAATTGATTGATATAAAGTGAATTGATTGACATAAAGTCAGAATTGAGAGATATAAAGTCAGAATTGATTGACATAAAGTCGAATTGTGAGATATAAAGTCAGGAATTGATTGATATAAAGTCGAATTGTGAGATATAAAGTCGGAATTGATTGACATAAAGTCAGAATTGAGAGATATAAAGTCAGAATTGAGAGATATAAAGTCAGAATTAATTGATATAAAGTCAGGAATTGATTGATATAAAGTCGGAATTGATTGACATAAAGTCAGAATTGAGAGATAAAGTCAGAATTCATAAGTTGAGTGATATAAAGTCAGAATTGAGTGATATAAAGTCAGAATTGAGAGATATAAAGTCAGAATTGAGATATATAAAGTCAGAATTGAGATATATAAAGTCAGAATTGAGAGAGATATAAAGTCAGAATTGAGAGATATAAAGTCAGAATTGAGATATATAAAGTCAGAATTGAGAGATATAAAGTCAGAATTGAGAGATATAAAGTCAGAATTGAGAGATATAAAGTCAGAATTGACTGATATAAAGTCAGAATTGAGAGATATAAAGTCAGAATTGAGATATATAAAGTCAGAATTGAGAGATATAAAGTCAGAATTGAGAGAGATATAAAGTCAGAATTGAGTGATATAAAGTCAGAATTGAGAGATATAAAGTCAGAATTGATTGACATAAAGTCAGAATTGAGAGATATAAAGTCAGAATTGATTGATATAAAGTCAGAATTGAGAGATATAAAGTCAGAATTGATTGACATAAAGTCAGAATTGAGAGATATAAAGTCAGAATTGAGAGATATAAAGTCAGAATTGATTGACATAAAGTCAGAATTGTGAGATATAAAGTCAGAATTGAGAGATATAAAGTCAGAATTGATTGACATAAAGTCAGAAATTGAGAGATATAAAGTCAGAATTGATTGATATAAAGTCAGAATTGAGAGATATAAAGTCGGAATTGATTGACATAAAGTCAGAATTGAGAGATATAAAGTCAGAATTGAGAGATATAAAGTCAGAATTGAGTGATATAAAGTCAGAATTGAGGTGATATAAAGTCAGAATTGAGAGATATAAAGTCAGGAATTGATATAAAGTCAGAATTGAGAGATATAAAGTCAGAATTGAGAGATATAAAGTCAGAATTGAGAGATATAAAGTCAGAATTGAGAGATATAAAGTCGGAATTGATTGACATAAAGTCAGAATTGAGTGATATAAAGTCAGAATTGAGAGATATAAAGTCAGAATTGATTGACATAAAGTCAGAATTGAGTGATATAAAGTCAGAATTGAGAGATATAAAGTCAGAATTGATATAAAGTCAGAATTGAGAGATATAAAGTCAGAATTGAGAGATATAAAGTCGGAATTGATTGACATAAAGTCAGAATTGAGAGATATAAAGTCGGAATTGATTGACATAAAGTCAGAATTGAGAGATATAAAGTCAGAATTGAGATATATAAAGTCAGAATTGAGAGATATAAAGTCAGAATTGAGAGATATAAAGTCAGAATTGAGAGATATAAAGTCAGAATTGAGAGATATAAAGTCAGAATTGAGAGATATAAAGTCAGAATTGAGTGATATAAAGTCAGAATTGAGAGATATAAAGTCAGAATTGAGTGATATAAAGTCAGAATTGAGTGATATAAAGTCAGAATTGAGAGATATAAAGTCAGAATTGAGAGATATAAAGTCAGAATTGAGATATATAAAGTCAGAATTGAGAGATATAAAGTCAGAATTGAGAGATATAAAGTCAGAATTGAGAGATATAAAGTCAGAATTGAGAGATATAAAGTCAGAATTGAGAGATATAAAGTCAGAATTGAGAGATATAAAGTCAGAATTGAGTGATATAAAGTCAGAATTGAGAGATATAAAGTCAGAATTGATTGACATAAAGTCAGAATTGAGAGATATAAAGTCGGAATTGATTGACATAAAGTCAGAATTGAGAGATATAAAGTCGGAATTGATTGACATAAAGTCGAGAATTGATTGACATAAAGTCAGAATTGTGAGATATAAAGTCAGAATTGAGAGATATAAAGTCAGAATTGATTGACATAAAGTCAGAATTGAGAGATATAAAGTCAGAATTGATTGACATAAAGTCAGAATTGAGAGATATAAAGTCAGAATTGATTGACATAAAGTCAGAATTGTGAGATATAAAGTCAGAATTGAGAGATATAAAGTCTGAATTGAGAGATATAAAGTCAGAATTGAGAGATATAAAGTCAGAATTGAGAGATATAAAGTCAGAATTGAGAGATATAAAGTCAGAATTGAGAGATATAAAGTCAGAATTGAGAGTGATATAAAGTCAGGAATTGAGAGATATAAAGTCAGAATTGAGAGATATAAAGTCAGAATTGAGAGATAAAAAGTCAGAATTGAGTGATATAAAGTCAGAATTGAGAGATATAAAGTCAGAATTGAGAGATATAAAGTCAGAATTAATTGATATAAAGTCGGAATTGATTGATATAAAGTCAGAATTGAGAGATATAAAGTCAGAATTGAGAGATATAAAGTCAGAATTGATTGACATAAAGTCTTGCCATATAAAGTCAGAATTGAGAGATATAAAGTCAGAATTGAGAGATATAAAGTCAGAATTGAGAGATATAAAGTCAGAATTGAGAGATATAAAGTCAGAATTGATTGACATAAAGTCAGAATTGAGAGATATAAAGTCAGAATTGAGTGATATAAAGTCAGAATTGAGAGATATAAAGTCAGAATTGAGTGATATAAAGTCAGAATTGAGAGATATAAAGTCAGAATTGAGAGATATAAAGTCAGAATTGAGAGATAAAAAGTCAGAATTGAGTGATATAAAGTCAGAACTGAGAGATATAAAGTCAGAATTGAGAGATATAAAGTCAGAATTGAGAGATATAAAGTCAGAATTGAGTGATATAAAGTCAGAAATTGAGAGATATAAAGTCGGAATTGAGTGATATAAAGTCAGAATTGAGAGATATAAAGTCAGAATTGAGTGATATAAAGTCAGAATTGAGAGATATAAAGTCGAATTGAGAGATATAAAGTCAGAATTGAGAGATATAAAGTCGAATTGAGAGATATAAAGTTGGAATTAATTGATATAAAGTCGGAATTGATTGATATAAAGTCGGAATTGATTGACATAAAGTCAGAATTGAGAGATATAAAGTCAGAATTGATTGACATAAAGTCCGAATTGTGAGATATAAAGTCGGAATTGATTGATATAAAGTCAGAATTGAGAGATAAAAGTCAGAATTGAGTGATATAAAGTCAGAATTGAGAGATATAAAGTCAGAATTGAGAGATATAAAGTCAGAATTAATTGATATAAAGTCGGAATTGATTGATATAAAGTCAGAATTGAGAGATATAAAGTCAGAATTGAGAGATATAAAGTCAGAATTGATTGACATAAAGTCTTGCCATAAAGTCAGAATTGAGAGATATAAAGTCAGAATTGAGAGATATAAAGTCAGAATTGAGAGATATAAAGTCAGAATTGATTGACATAAAGTCAGAATTGAGAGATATAAAGTCAGAATTGAGTGATATAAAGTCAGAATTGAGAGATATAAAGTCAGAATTGAGAGATATAAAGTCAGAATTGAGAGATACAAAGTCAGAATTGAGTGATATAAAGTCAGAACTGAGAGATATAAAGTCAGAATTGAGAGATATAAAGTCAGAATTGAGAGATATAAAGTCAGAATTGAGTGATATAAAGTCAGAATTGAGAGATATAAAGTCGGAATTGAGTGATATAAAGTCAGAATTGAGAGATATAAAGTCAGAATTGAGTGATATAAAGTCAGAATTGAGAGATATAAAGTCGGAATTGAGAGATATAAAGTCAGAATTGAGAGATATAAAGTGAATTGAGAGATATAAAGTTGGAATTAATTGATATAAAGTCGGAATTGATTGATATAAAGTCGGAATTGATTGACATAAAGTCAGAATTGAGAGATATAAAGTCAGAATTGATTGACATAAAGTCCGAATTGTGAGATATAAAGTCGAATTGATTGATATAAAGTCCGAATTGTGAGATATAAAGTCGGAATTGATTGACATAAAGTCGAATTGAGAGATATAAAGTCAGAATTGAGAGATATAAAGTCGGAATTAATTGATATAAAGTCGGAATTGATTGATATAAAGTCGGAATTGATTGACATAAAGTCCGAATTGAGAGATATAAAGTCGGATTTGATTGACATAAAGTCGGAATTGATTGATATAAAGTCAGAATTGAGAGATATAAAGTCAGAATTGAGAGATATAAAGTCAGAATTGATTGACATAAAGTCAGAATTGTGAGATATAAAGTCGGAATTAATTGATATAAAGTCGGAATTGATTGATATAAAGTCAGAATTGAGTGATATAAAGTCGAATTGAGAGATATAAAGTCAGAATTGAGTGATATAAAGTCGAATTGAGAGATATAAAGTCAGAATTGAGAGATATAAAGTCAGAATTGAGTGATATAAAGTCAGAATTGAGAGATATAAAGTCGGAATTGTGAGATATAAAGTCAGAATTGAGAGATATAAAGTCGAATTAATTGATATAAAGTCGGAATTGATTGATATAAAGTCGGAATTGATTGACATAAAGTCGAATTGTGAGATATAAAGTCGGAATTGATTGACATAAAGTCGGAATTGAGAGATATAAAGTCAGAATTGAGAGATATAAAGTCGGAATTAATTGATATAAAGTCGAATTGATTGATATAAAGTCAGAATTGATTGACATAAAGTCAGAATTGTGAGATATAAAGTCGGAATTGATTGACATAAAGTCTTGACATAAAGTCAGAATTGAGAGATATAAAGTCAGAATTGAGAGATATAAAGTCAGAATTGAGTGATATAAAGTCAGAATTGAGAGATGTAAAGTCAGAATTGAGTGATATAAAGTCAGAATTGAGTGATATAAAGTCAGAATTGAGTGATATAAAGTCGGAATTGAGAGATATAAAGTCAGAATTGAGTGATATAAAGTCAGAATTGAGTGATATAAAGTCGAATTGAGAGATATAAAGTCAGAATTGAGTGATATAAAGTCGGAATTGAGAGATATAAAGTCAGAATTGAGTGATATAAAGTCGGAATTGAGAGATATAAAGTCAGAATTGAGTGATATAAAGTCAGAATTGAGTGATATAAAGTCAGAATTGAGTGATATAAAGTCAGAATTGAGTGATATAAAGTCAGAATTGAGTGATATAAAGTCAGAATTGAGTGATATAAAGTCAGAATTGATTGATATAAAGTCAGAATTGAGTGATATAAAGTCAGAATTGAGAGATATAAAGTCAGAATTGAGATATAAAGTCAGAATTGAGTGATATAAAGTCAGAATTGAGAGATATAAAGTCAGAATTGTGTGATATAAAGTCAGAATTGTGTGATATAAAGTCAGAATTGTGAGATATAAAGTCAGAATTGAGCGATATAAAGTCAGAATTGAGAGATATAAAGTCAGAATTGAGTGATATAAAGTCAGAATTGAGAGATATAAAGTCAGAATTGATTGATATAAAGTCAGAATTGAGAGATATAAAGTCAGAATTAATTGATATAAAGTCAGAATTGAAGAGATATGATTGATATAAAGTCAGAATTGAGTGATATAAAGTCGGAATTGAGAGATATAAAGTCAGAGATATAAAGTGAATTGAGTGATATAAAGTCAGAATTGAGAGATATAAAGTCAGAATTGAGAGATATAAAGTCAGAATTGAGTGATATAAAGTCAGAATTGAGAGATATAAAGTCGGAATTGTGAGATATAAAGTCAGAATTGAGAGATATAAAGTCGGAATTAATTGATATAAAGTCAGAATTGATTGATATAAAGTCAGAATTGATTGACATAAAGTCAGAATTGTGAGATATAAAGTCGGAATTGATTGACATAAAGTCAGAATTGAGAGATATAAAGTCAGAATTGAGAGATATAAAGTCAGAATTAATTGATATAAAGTCAGAATTGATTGATATAAAGTCAGAATTGATTGACATAAAGTCAGAATTGTGAGATATAAAGTCGGAATTGATTGACATAAAGTCTTGACATAAAGTCAAATTGAGAGATATAAAGTCAGAATTGAGAGATATAAAGTCAGAATTGAGTGATATAAAGTCAGAATTGAGAGATGTAAAGTCAGAATTGAGTGATATAAAGTCAGAATTGAGTGATATAAAGTCAGAATTGAGTGATATAAAGTCGGAATTGAGAGATATAAAGTCAGAATTGAGTGATATAAAGTCAGAATTGAGTGATATAAAGTCGGAATTGAGAGATATAAAGTCAGAATTGAGTGATATAAAGTCGGAATTGAGAGATATAAAGTCAGAATTGAGTGATATAAAGTCGGAATTGAGAGATATAAAGTCAGAATTGAGTGATATAAAGTCAGAATTGAGTGATATAAAGTCAGAATTGAGTGATATAAAGTCAGAATTGAGTGATATAAAGTCAGAATTGAGTGATATAAAGTCGGAATTGAGTGATATAAAGTCAGAATTGATTGATATAAAGTCGGAATTGAGTGATATAAAGTCAGAATTGAGAGATATAAAGTCAGAATTGAGTGATATAAAGTCAGAATTGAGAGATATAAAGTCAGAATTGTGTGATATAAAGTCAGAATTGTGTGATATAAAGTCAGAATTGTGAGATATAAAGTCAGAATTGAGCGATATAAAGTCAGAATTGAGAGATATAAAGTCAGAATTGAGTGATATAAAGTCAGAATTGAGTGATATAAAGTCAGAATTGAGAGATATAAAGTCAGAATTGAGAGATATAAAGTCAGAATTGAGTGATATAAAGTCAGAATTGAGAGATATAAAGTCAGAATTGAGTGATATAAAGTCAGAATTGACTGATATAAAGTCAGAATTGAGTGATATAAAGTCAGAATTGAGAGATATAAAGTCAGAATTGAGTGATATAAAGTCAGAATTGAGAGATATAAAGTCAGAATTGAGTGATATAAAGTCAGAATTGGAATTGACTGATATAAAGTCAGAATTGAGAGATATAAAGTCAGAATTGAGAGATATAAAGTCAGAATTGAGTGATATAAAGTCTGAATTGAGAGATATAAAGTCAGAATTGAGAGATATAAAGTCGGAATTGATTGACATAAAGTCAGAATTGAGTGATATAAAGTCAGAATTGAGAGATATAAAGTCGGAATTGATTGACATAAAGTCAGAATTGAGTGATATAAAGTCAGAATTGGAATTGAGAGATATAAAGTCAGAATTGATTGACATAAAGTCAGAATTGAGTGATATAAAGTCAGAATTGAGTGATATAAAGTCAGAATTGACTGATATAAAGTCAGAATTGAGTGATATAAAGTCAGAATTGAGAGATATAAAGTCAGAATTGAGTGATATAAAGTCAGAATTGAGAGATATAAAGTCAGAATTGAGTGATATAAAGTCGGAATTGACTGATATAAAGTCAGAATTGAGAGATATAAAGTCAGAATTGAGAGATATAAAGTCAGAATTGAGTGATATAAAGTCTGAATTGAGAGATATAAAGTCAGAATTGAGAGATATAAAGTCGAATTGATTGACATAAAGTCAGAATTGAGTGATATAAAGTCAGAATTGAGAGATATAAAGTGAATTGATTGACATAAAGTCAGAATTGAGTGATATAAAGTCAGAATTGACTGATATAAAGTCAGAATTGAGAGATATAAAGTCAGAATTGAGAGATATAAAGTCAGAATTGAGAGATATAAAGTCTGAATTGAGATATATAAAGTCAGAATTGAGAGATATAAAGTCGGAATTGATTGACATAAAGTCAGATTTGAGTGATATAAAGTCAGAATTGAGAGATATAAAGTCGGAATTGATTGACATAAAGTCAGAATTGAGTGATATAAAGTCAGAATTGAGAGATATAAAGTCGGAATTGATTGACATAAAGTCAGAATTGAGTGATATAAAGTCAGAATTGAGAGATATAAAGTCAGAATTGATATAAAGTCAGAATTGAGAGATATAAAGTCAGAATTGAGAGATATAAAGTCGGAATTGATTGACATAAAGTCAGAATTGAGAGATATAAAGTCGGAATTGATTGACATAAAGTCAGAATTGAGAGATATAAAGTCAGAATTGAGAGATATAAAGTCGGAATTGATTGACATAAAGTCAGAATTGTGAGATATAAAGTCAGAATTGAGAGATATAAAGTCAGAATTGAGAGATATAAAGTCAGAATTGAGAGATATAAAGTCAGAATTGAGTGATATAAAGTCAGAATTGAGTGATATAAAGTCAGAATTGAGAGATATAAAGTCAGAATTGATTGACATAAAGTCAGAATTGAGAGATATAAAGTCAGAATTGAGTGATATAAAGTCAGAATTGAGAGATATAAAGTCAGAATTGATTGACATAAAGTCAGAATTGAGAGATATAAAGTCGGAATTGATTGACATAAAGTCAGAATTGAGAGATATAAAGTCAGAATTGAGATATATAAAGTCAGAATTGAGAGATATAAAGTCAGAATTGAGTGATATAAAGTCAGAATTGAGAGATATAAAGTCAGAATTGAGAGATATAAAGTCAGAATTGAGAGATATAAAGTCAGAATTGAGAGATATAAAGTCAGAATTGAGTGATATAAAGTCAGAATTGAGAGATATAAAGTCAGAATTGAGTGATATAAAGTCAGAATTGAGAGATATAAAGTCAGAATTGAGAGATATAAAGTCAGAATTGAGATATATATAAAGTCAGAATGAGATATAAAGTCAGAATTGAGAGATATAAAGTCAGAATTGAGAGATATAAAGTCAGAATTGAGATATATAAAGTCAGAATTGAGAGATATAAAGTCAGAATTGAGAGATATAAAGTCAGAATTGACTGATATAAAGTCAGAATTGAGAGATATAAAGTCAGAATTGAGATATATAAAGTCAGAATTGAGAGATATAAAGTCAGAATTGAGAGATATAAAGTCAGAATTGAGTGATATAAAGTCAGAATTGAGAGATATAAAGTCAGAATTGATTGACATAAAGTCAGAATTGAGAGATATAAAGTCAGAATTGATTGACATAAAGTCAGAATTGAGAGATATAAAGTCAGAATTGATTGACATAAAGTCAGAATTGAGAGATATAAAGTCAGAATTGAGAGATATAAAGTCAGAATTGATTGACATAAAGTCAGAATTGTGAGATATAAAGTCAGAATTGAGAGATATAAAGTCAGAATTGATTGACATAAAGTCAGAATTGAGAGATATAAAGTCGGAATTGATTGACATAAAGTCAGAATTGAGAGATATAAAGTCAGAATTGATTGACATAAAGTCAGAATTGAGAGATATAAAGTCAGAATTGAGAGATATAAAGTCTGAATTGAGAGATATAAAGTCAGAATTGAGAGATATAAAGTCAGAATTGAGAGATATAAAGTCAGAATTGAGAGATATAAAGTCAGAATTGAGAGATATAAAGTCAGAATTGATTGACATAAAGTCAGAATTGAGAGATATAAAGTCAGAATTGAGTGATATAAAGTCAGAATTGAGAGATATAAAGTCAGAATTGAGTGATATAAAGTCAGAATTGAGAGATATAAAGTCAGAATTGAGAGATATAAAGTCAGAATTGAGAGATAAAAGTCAGAATTGAGTGATATAAAGTCAGAATTGAGAGATATAAAGTCAGAATTGAGAGATATAAAGTCAGAATTAATTGATATAAAGTCGGAATTGATTGATATAAAGTCAGAATTGAGAGATATAAAGTCAGAATTGAGAGATATAAAGTCAGAATTGATTGACATAAAGTCTTGCCATAAAGTCAGAATTGAGAGATATAAAGTCAGAATTGAGAGATATAAAGTCAGAATTGAGAGATATAAAGTCAGAATTGAGAGATATAAAGTCAGAATTGATTGACATAAAGTCAGAATTGAGAGATATAAAGTCAGAATTGAGTGATATAAAGTCAGAATTGAGAGATATAAAGTCAGAATTGAGTGATATAAAGTCAGAATTGAGAGATATAAAGTCAGAATTGAGAGATATAAAGTCAGAATTGAGAGATAAAAAGTCAGAATTGAGTGATATAAAGTCAGAACTGAGAGATATAAAGTCAGAATTGAGAGATATAAAGTCAGAATTGAGAGATATAAAGTCAGAATTGAGTGATATAAAGTCAGAATTGAGAGATATAAAGTCGGAATTGAGTGATATAAAGTCAGAATTGAGAGATATAAAGTCAGAATTGAGTGATATAAAGTCAGAATTGAGAGATATAAAGTCGGAATTGAGAGATATAAAGTCAGAATTGAGAGATATAAAGTCGGAATTGAGAGATATAAAGTTGGGATTAATTGATATAAAGTCGGAATTGATTGATATAAAGTCGGAATTGATTGACATAAAGTCAGAATTGAGAGATATAAAGTCAGAATTGATTGACATAAAGTCCGAATTGTGAGATATAAAGTCGGAATTGATTGATATAAAGTCCGAATTGTGAGATATAAAGTCAGAATTGATTGACATAAAGTCGGAATTGAGAGATATAAAGTCAGAATTGAGAGATATAAAGTCGGAATTAATTGATATAAAGTCGGAATTGATTGATATAAAGTCGGAATTGATTGACATAAAGTCCGAATTGTGAGATATAAAGTCGGATTTGATTGACATAAAGTCGGAATTGATTGATATAAAGTCAGAATTGAGAGATATAAAGTCAGAATTGAGAGATATAAAGTCAGAATTGATTGACATAAAGTCCGAATTGTGAGATATAAAGTCGGAATTAATTGATATAAAGTCGGAATTGATTGATATAAAGTCAGAATTGAGTGATATAAAGTCAGAATTGAGAGATATAAAGTCAGAATTGAGTGATATAAAGTCAGAATTGAGTGATATAAAGTCAGAATTGAGAGATATAAAGTCAGAATTGAGAGATATAAAGTCAGAATTGAGAGATATAAAGTCAGAATTGAGAGATATAAAGTCAGAATTGAGAGATATAAAGTCAGAATTGAGAGATATAAAGTCAGAATTGAGAGATATAAAGTCAGAATTGAGATATATAAAGTCAGAATTGAGAGATATAAAGTCAGAATTGAGAGATATAAAGTCAGAATTGAGTGATATAAAGTCAGAATTGATAGATATAAAGTCAGAATTGAGAGATATAAAGTCAGAATTGATTGACATAAAGTCAGAATTGTGAGATATAAAGTCAGAATTGAGAGATATAAAGTCGGAATTGATTGACATAAAGTCAGAATTGAGAGATATAAAGTCGGAATTGATTGACATAAAGTCAGAATTGAGTGATATAAAGTCAGAATTGATTGACATAAAGTCAGAATTGAGAGATATAAAGTCGGAATTGATTGACATAAAGTCAGAATTGAGAGATATAAAGTCAGAATTGATTGACATAAAGTCAGAATTGAGAGATATAAAGTCAGAATTGAGAGATATAAAGTCAGAATTGATTGACATAAAGTCAGAATTGTGAGATATAAAGTCAGAATTGAGAGATATAAAGTCAGAATTGATTGATATAAAGTCAGAATTGAGAGATATAAAGTCGGAATTGATTGACATAAAGTCAGAATTGAGAGATATAAAGTCAGAATTGATTGACATAAAGTCAGAATTGTGAGATATAAAGTCAGAATTGAGAGATATAAAGTCTGAATTGAGAGATATAAAGTCAGAATTGAGAGATATAAAGTCAGAATTGAGAGATATAAAGTCAGAATTGAGAGATATAAAGTCAGAATTGAGAGATATAAAGTCAGAATTGATTGACATAAAGTCAGAATTGAGAGATATAAAGTCAGAATTGAGAGATATAAAGTCAGAATTGAGAGATATAAAGTCAGAATTGAGAGATATAAAGTCAGAATTGAGAGATATAAAGTCAGAATTGATTGACATAAAGTCAGAATTGAGAGATATAAAGTCAAATTGAGAGATATAAAGTCAGAATTGAGAGATATAAAGTCAGAATTGAGAGATATAAAGTCAGAATTGAGTGATATAAAGTCAGAATTGAGAGATATAAAGTCAGAATTGAGTGATATAAAGTCAGAATTGAGAGATATAAAGTCAGAATTGAGAGATATAAAGTCAGAATTGAGAGATAAAAAGTCAGAATTGAGTGATATAAAGTCAGAATTGAGAGATATAAAGTCAGAATTGAGAGATATAAAGTCAGAATTGAGAGATATAAAGTCAGAATTGAGAGATATAAAGTCAGAATTAATTGATATAAAGTCGGAATTGATTGATATAAAGTCAGAATTGAGAGATATAAAGTCAGAATTGAGAGATATAAAGTCAGAATTGATTGACATAAAGTCTTGCCATAAAGTCAGAATTGAGAGATATAAAGTCAGAATTGAGAGATATAAAGTCAGAATTGAGAGATATAAAGTCAGAATTGAGAGATATAAAGTCAGAATTGATTGACATAAAATCAGAATTGAGAGATATAAAGTCAGAATTGAGTGATATAAAGTCAGAATTGAGAGATATAAAGTCAGAATTGAGTGATATAAAGTCAGAATTGAGAGATATAAAGTCAGAATTGAGAGATATAAAGTCAGAATTGAGAGATAAAAAGTCAGAATTGAGTGATATAAAGTCAGAACTGAGAGATATAAAGTCAGAATTGAGAGATATAAAGTCAGAATTGAGAGTATATAAAGTCAGAATTGAGTGATATAAAGTCAGAATTGAGAGATATAAAGTCGGAATTGAGTGATATAAAGTCAGAATTGAGAGATATAAAGTCAGAATTGAGTGATATAAAGTCAGAATTGAGAGATATAAAGTCGGAATTGAGAGATATAAAGTCAGAATTGAGAGATATAAAGTCGAATTGAGAGATATAAAGTTAGGATTAATTGATATAAAGTCGGAATTGATTGATATAAAGTCGGAATTGATTGACATAAAGTCAGAATTGAGAGATATAAAGTCAGAATTGATTGACATAAAGTCGAATTGTGAGATATAAAGTCGGAATTGATTGATATAAAGTCGAATTGTGAGATATAAAGTCGGAATTGATTGACATAAAGTCGGAATTGAGAGATATAAAGTCAGAATTGAGAGATATAAAGTCGGAATTAATTGATATAAAGTCGGAATTGATTGATATAAAGTCGGAATTGATTGACATAAAGTCGAATTGTGAGATATAAAGTCGGTTTGATTGACATAAAGTCAGAATTGATTGATATAAAGTCAGAATTGAGAGATATAAAGTCAGAATTGAGAGATATAAAGTCAGAATTGATTGACATAAAGTCCGAATTGTGAGATATAAAGTCGGAATTAATTGATATAAAGTCGGAATTGATTGATATAAAGTCAGAATTGAGTGATATAAAGTCGGAATTGAGAGATATAAAGTCAGAATTGAGTGATATAAAGTCGGAATTGAGAGATATAAAGTCAGAATTGAGAGATATAAAGTCAGAATTGAGTGATATAAAGTCAGAATTGAGAGATATAAAGTCGGAATTGTGAGATATAAAGTCAGAATTGAGAGATATAAAGTCGGAATTAATTGATATAAAGTCGGAATTGATTGATATAAAGTCGGAATTGATTGACATAAAGTCCGAATTGTGAGATATAAAGTCGGAATTGATTGACATAAAGTCGGAATTGAGAGATATAAAGTCAGAATTGAGAGATATAAAGTCGGAATTAATTGATATAAAGTCGGAATTGATTGATATAAAGTCGGAATTGATTGACATAAAGTCCGAATTGTGAGATATAAAGTCGGAATTGATTGACATAAAGTCTTGACATAAAGTCAGAATTGAGAGATATAAAGTCAGAATTGAGAGATATAAAGTCAGAATTGAGTGATATAAAGTCAGAATTGAGAGATGTAAAGTCAGAATTGAGTGATATAAAGTCAGAATTGAGTGATATAAAGTCAGAATTGAGTGATATAAAGTCGGAATTGAGAGATATAAAGTCAGAATTGAGTGATATAAAGTCAGAATTGAGTGATATAAAGTCGGAATTGAGAGATATAAAGTCAGAATTGAGTGATATAAAGTAGGAATTGAGAGATATAAAGTCAGAATTGAGTGATATAAAGTCGGAATTGAGAGATATAAAGTCAGAATTGAGTGATATAAAGTCAGAATTGAGTGATATAAAGTCAGAATTGAGTGATATAAAGTCAGAATTGAGTGATATAAAGTCGAATTGAGTGATATAAAGTCAGAATTGATTGATATAAAGTCGGAATTGAGTGATATAAAGTCAGAATTGAGAGATATAAAGTCAGAATTGAGTGATATAAAGTCAGAATTGAGAGATATAAAGTCAGAATTGTGTGATATAAAGTCAGAATTGTGTGATATAAAGTCAGAATTGTGAGATATAAAGTCAGAATTGAGATATAAAGTCAGAATTGAGTGATATAAAGTCAGAATTGAGAGATATAAAGTCAGAATTGAGTGATATAAAGTCAGAATTGAGTGATATAAAGTCGGAATTGAGAGATATAAAGTCAGAATTGAGAGATATAAAGTCAGAATTGAGAGATATAAAGTCAGAATTGAGTGATATAAAGTCAGAATTGAGAGATATAAAGTCAGAATTGAGTGATATAAAGTCAGAATTGAGAGATATAAAGTCAGAATTGAGTGATATAAAGTCGGAATTGACTGATATAAAGTCAGAATTGAGAGATATAAAGTCAGAATTGAGAGATATAAAGTCAGAATTGAGTGATATAAAGTCAGAATTGAGTGATATAAAGTCAGAATTGAGTGATATAAAGTCAGAATTGAGTGATATAAAGTCAGAATTGATTGATATAAAGTCAGAATTGAGTGATATAAAGTCAGAATTGAGAGATATAAAGTCAGAATTGAGAGATATAAAGTCAGAATTGAGTGATATAAAGTCAGAATCGAGAGATATAAAGTCAGAATTGAGAGATATAAAGTCAGAATTGAGTGATATAAAGTCAGAATTGAGAGATATAAAGTCAGAATTGAGAGATATAAAGTCAGAACTGAGATATAAAGTCAGAATTGATTGATATAAAGTCGGAATTGAGTGATATAAAGTCAGAATTGAGTGATATAAAGTCGGAATTGAGAGATATAAAGTCAGAATTGAGAGATATAAAGTCAGAATTGAGTGATATAAAGTCAGAATTGAGAGATATAAAGTCAGAATTTGAGTGATATAAAGTCAGAATTGATATAAAGTCAGAATTGAGAGATATAAAGTCAGAATTGAGTGATATAAAGTCGAATTGAGAGATATAAAGTCAGAATTGATTGACATGAAGTCCGAATTGTTTGAAAAGTGATATAAAGTCAGAATTGAGAGATATAAAGTCAGAATTGGGAAATATTATTTTCATTCCATTTCTGCCAAGTATAAACTAAATTACAAATGCAGTGCTTATAAGAAGATTGAAAATAAAAAGCTGTACTCATAAAACAAGCCATAGAATATAAAAATTCTACGGATTGTTAAATACATCTGGGAAAGTCAAGTTTGTAACATTTATGGCAGAGGTGGTTAACTGTTCAGCTCAGACATCAAGTCGAACAGAAAGAATTAAAATCATAATCAGAGCAGCAGAGAAATACTTGGATGTAAGAGAAATAACAGTTGAGAAAATACAAGATAGTCTCATAGGAGATCTCAAGGAACACAGAAAAGTAATGGATAAAATTGAGACTTGAAATTTTACAGTGGAATGCAAGAAGTCTTCTAGCAAATGGACAAGAATTTAAAAATATATAGATGAGTTGGAACAAAAGCCAAATATAATTTGTATACAAGAGACATGGTTAAAACCGCATCTTGATTTTAAAATCCAAGGTTATGAAGTAATCTGTAAGGACAGAGATGAAGGAACAGGAGGAGGAGTAGCAACATTTATTGAACAAGGTATAAGCTATAGGGTTATACATGTGAATGAAATTGAAGCAGTTATTATAAAAATCTGGACAGAGGAAGAGGTATCGAGTGATAAACTTTTATAACCCATGTAAGAAATTACAAAAGTTAAATTAGAAGAGATATTAGAGTTAAGTTGTAATAAAATAGTGTGGTGTGGAGACTTCAATAGCCACAATACACTGTGGGGTAGTGAAATCACAGATTATAACGGTAAGATAAATGAAGAGTTAATAGATGAAAATCGGTTGGTGTGTATAAATGATGGATCTGGTACAAGAATACATATTGCGAATGGACATGAGTTAGATCTCACATTTGTATCAGAGAATATAGCTAATGTAAGTTTATGGGAGGTTTTAAAGGAATCAACGATAGGGAGTGATCATTACCCAGTAAGATGTAGAATAGGAATTATAGTTTCAAACACGGAGCACGGGAGTATAGATCGATGGAAGTTAAAAATGCAGATTGGGAAAGATTCAGTTATATCTGTAGTCAGAGGTTAATTAATATGGGTAATATAGAAGATGATGTGGAGGAATATAATACAAAAGTATGTAATATTATTCATACAACTGCAACAGAAGTTATAGGTAAGAAAACAACATCAAGGACAAGGAAAGCAGTTCCGTGGTGGAGTGAAAGAGTGTGGAGAAGCTATTCGGGAAAAAACTGAGCTTTCAGAAAGGCAAAATCATCATTTCTATATGAGACCTTGTGAAATATAAAAGAGCACAGGCGCTGGTAAGGAAAATAATTAAAGCTACAAAAAGGAAGTATTGGAGGATTATTGTAATAATATTGGATGGGATATACAAATTTCAGATATTTGGGGCATGATTAGGAAAATGGGAGGGCAGCATAAAAACTGAAGTATGCCGGCATTAAGAAGTGGAGAAGAAGTTGCGATCTCAAATGAAGAAAAAAAAAGCAGAAATGTTAGCTAAAGTGTTAGAGTTAAAGAAAGTTAAAGAAGATAATCCTGAAATAACTAAAAAATGTGAAGTTACTAATAATTGTTTAAATAAAGCTTTTCTCTGTATGAGCTCAAAAGAGCAGTAATGAATGTAAAAGAAACCTCTCCTGGAAAGGATGAAATTAGTTATAACATGATAGGAAAATTATCAGATATAGCACTTGCAAGTATATTAAAATTATATAATAAAGTATGGGAAGAAGGTAAACTGCCTAAATCACGGAAACATTCCATAATTGTTCCTATAGGAAAAAGGAAAGACAGAGGCAACAAGCTACAGACCAATAGCACTGACATCAAATGTGTAAGATAATGGAAAGATTGACTGTGAATAGACTTACATATGAGAGAGAGAGTAAAGGCCTTTTACAGCGCACCAGAGTGGGTTTAGAAAGGGTAGAACAACAATGGACTCAATAAGAAAAGCTCAGACAAATAAAGAGGCTGTTATAGGAGTGTTTATAGATGTAGGAAAAGCATATGATATGCTTTGGAAAGAAGGACTACTAATAAAAATGAAAGACATGAGTATTGTAGGAAGAATGTACAACTGGGTGTTGGACTTTTTATTTGACAGGACAATTCAGGTTAGAGTGGGAACATCATATTCTAGGGTTTATAAAGTTGAAAATGGACCCCTCAAGGGAGTGTGTGTAGCCCCCTTCTGTTTAATATGATGATCAATGATATATTTAATGAGGTGGGAAAAGGGATGGGGAGGTCAATATATGCAGACGATGGTGCACTTTGGAGAAGAGGCAGAAATATAACTTACACAGTTAAGAAAGTTCAGCAAGCAGTAAATAAAGTTGAAGAGTGGGCACAGAAGTGGGGGTTTGAGTATCAGCAGAGAAAACACAGGTAATATGTTTTACAAAGAAGAAAAATGTTCAAATTAAGTTGTGTCTTTATGGAAAGCAATTGGAGCAGGTATCAGTAGTAAGGTGTCTTGGTGTTTGGTTAGATGAGAAACTGAACTTTAATGTACATGTAGAGAAGTTATTGGCTAAATGTAAGAAAGCACTGAATGTTATGAGATGTTTAGCAGGAAGTGAATGGGGGCTAGCATGTAGTTCTCTCAGAAACATATATATATATATATATATATATATATAGCAGTTATCAGGTCTGGTATTGATTATGGATGCATTGCATATGGATCAGCAAGCCAGCATGTTCTGGAAAAAATTGACAAGGTGCAGACACAAGCGTTGAGAATATGCATGGGAGCGTTTATCACCAAGAGCTGCTCTGCAGGTAGAAATGGGTGAAACGCCCTTAGAGGAAAGACGCATGCAATTAAAAATGACATATTGGGTATCTTTAAAAGGTCACAGCAGTAAACATCCAACAAAGGCGGTATTTGAAGAATGTTGGGAGCATGAGAGAACAAATATAAAAAGCATTGGGTGGATGGCAGAAGAAATGGCAAAGACAATGGATTTAGTAAATGGGAAATGCAGTGATGCAGTGCCTATAGCAGTAATCCCTCCGTGGGTATTTAAAATGCCTGCAATAGACTTGTATCTACTAAAAGTTGAAAAATCCAGTAGTGGTGTAATAAATGAAGTAAATCAGTGTATGGAACGGATGTACCATGATATTGTACAGATTTATACAGATCCAGAATCCAATAAGACAGGAGTAGCAATAGTCATACCACAACAAGAAGAAATTATTACAAAAGATCACCAGACTACCTATCTGTATTTACTACAGAATCGATTGCTATTGGCATAGCTTTACAATGGTTAGAAGAGACTCAGATAAGAAGTTAAGAAGTATTCAATCAGGTCAATCAAACTGCAGACAGGATATTATTATAGAAATAATGCAATTGATGTACAGAATACATGAATACGACAGGGTTGTGTCATGTTTATGGGTCCCAGCACATGTTGGAATAGATGGAAACGAAATGGCAGATAAACATGCTAAAAGATCATTGAATAAAAATAATGTAGAAATTGATGCAAAGATCAGTAAAGCAGAAGCAAAGATCATTATAAAGCAAGCTGTTATTAAATCATGGCAACAAAAATGGCATATGGAGAAGACAGGTAGACATCTATATAAAATCCAAAAGAAAGTAGGATTACAAATGAATGAGACTGGAAGTGACTTTAAAAGAAGAGAAGTAATAATAGCACGATTAAGAATAGGACCTTCATCTTTAAATGGAAACCTGCATAAAATCAGGAAGCACCCTTCTGGGTTTTGTGGTGAATTTGAAACAGTGGAGCATATTTTATTACAGTGTAGAAGAACAAAGAACATGACATTAGAACTGATATTAGGCAATAGAAAATTCAGAAGAATGATAATAAAATATATAATAGATACAGGAAACTACAGGAGAATATTCCCATTGTCACTTCACACTCCAGTTCAGTAGGTGGTGGTAATGCACCAAACGTTGGCTGGCCCAGAGTCACATGCTTTTTTTAAAATCTATTGTTCTGCAGTTCTGTTGCTCTTGCCTGATACTGCTGTTGCCTGATCGATGCATCACAAAGCGGCTAGTTTGGTCTAGGATTTCACCTCTCGGAACATGCTGGAAATAAACGCATTGACATCGTTATTATAAAACAGAAGCGCACTAAATAGCGAGTAGTTATCTGTCATTGATCCTGGGGTGTTTATGTGTACGATATAACCCTCTCTAGGCGCGGTGTGTGTGTTCCGTGTAGTTTGTGAGTGATTGGGTCCGAGATGTGTGATCGGGCGGTTCTGACGGTGCGTCTGGTTCGGTCTTTCGAGCATCGCAACTTTAAACCGGTGGTTTTCAAAGACGTTCATTTAGATCAGACGGTGGAGGAGTTTATTACATTTGTTAAGCAAGGTAGACACGATGACAACCCGGCTGACAGAATGAGTAAAAAGCACTTGATGTTAAACTTTGACTAATAATGAGTAACAAGCACTTCTCTCTTTGAAGACGTTTCAACCAGAGCTGGATTGCCTCCACCCTTTAAGAAGTTTGAGTATGGTAAGTCTACATTTACTCGCTACTTTCCCCCCGAGATAAGAGTTGTTGCTTTAACATCCTGTTGTTGTGTTGTTGCAGACACAATGAAGATCATACACCAAGCACACGGAGCAAAGGTAACTTCACACATGCTCAGCATCTTGTGGTCATATTGACATGAGTACATTTGGGGAAAAGTGCAGTACTTCAACAAGTTATTAAACCCTGTGAAGCAGAGCAGTTAGACATTCATATCATCACTGAAATACGGGGATATCAATCACAATAGAGCAAATCACCTTTTGAAAGTAACTTGACACTTCAAATAACAGTTGTATCAATTACATCGTTATGCCAGTAGGTGGCGACTGTTTAAGTCAAGTCACCTTTATTTATACAGCGCTTTTTACAAGTCCAGTTGTTTCAAAGCAGCTTCACAGTGTTAACAGGAAAATAATGCAACAGAATTTGATTCGGCTGTACAGCCGTTCTGGTGAAACGGTGATGTTATCCAGCTAATTTCAAGTATCATATAGTGACAATGCGGACAGATCGGTAATATAGATGAAATTTAGGTGTCCCCAACTGAGCAAGCCAAAAGCCAGAGGCAACGGTGGCAAGGAACCAAAACTCCTTCAGGGTCAGAATGGAGAAAAAAACCTTGGGAGACTTTGAAATCACGTCTTTAGTGCCTTTCGTTGGTCTTGAGAGAGGAAATGTCATCGCTGCCAATGGAGGCCTTTCTGAGCCATCGGATTTCAACACAAATATCTGCATTTGTGTTTCCGAAGATGAATAAAGGTCTTACGGTCGAAGAAGGCGAGCCTTAATGTTCACTGAAGATGAGTGTGAATTCCAATGAAACGCTTTTAGTTTTTACAGTGAAAGAGTGTGAGTGTGTGTGTGGTGAGATATAAATAGCTAAACATTTAATATGTTCAACATGTCACAGACACAAACGAGTGAAATATTATAGTGCCGTATTACTATATAATATTATAGTTTTTTTAAGTATGGTACAGTGGGTTTCATTTACTCATTTCATGTTCTATCTTCCCCATTTATAACGCAAGAAAATCTGGAAATGTCTACCTAATGGATTAGAATCAATCTAATGGTGAAGATGTATAGCTCTATAAACAAAATGAGTGAATATAAACTATCATGATAAATATTAACAATATGTTTTTTTTGATGATTTCAGACAAATGAGCTTGTAATGAGCTTAGAGGATGATGAAAAGTTGATTCTGCGTGATGGCTGCAGGTTACGAGCATGTGGTGTTGGTATGTAAAAGCATGTTTTTATATATATATATATATATATATATATACACATACATATCAGGCATAACATTATGACCACTGACAGGTGAAGTGAATAACACTGATTACTCTTCATCACGGCTCCTGTTAGTGGGTGGGATATATTAGGCAGCAAGTGAACACTTTGTCCTCAAAGTTGATGTGTCAGAAGCAGGAAAAATGGGCAAGCGTAAGGATTTGAGTGAGTTTGACAAGGGCCAAATTGTGATGGCTAGACGACTGGGTCAGAGCATCTCCAGAACTGCAGCTCTTGTGGGGTCCACCCGGTCTGCAGTGGTCAGGATCTATCAAAAGTGCTCCAAGGAAGGAACAGTGGTGAACCGGCCACAGGGTCATGGGCGGCCGAGGCTCATTGATGCACGTGGGGGCGAAGGCTGGCCCGTGTGGTCCGATCAAACAGACGAGCTACTGGAGCTCAAACTGCTCAAGAAGTTAATGCTGGTTCTGATAGAAAGGTGTCAGAATACACAGAGCATCTCAGTTTGTTGTGTATGGGGCGGCATAGCCGCTGACCAGTCAGGGTGCCCATGCTGACCCCTGTCCACCGCCGAAAGCACCAACAGTGGCACGTGAGCATCAGAACTGGACCACGGAGCAATGAAAGAAGGTGGCCTGGTCTGATGAATCACGTTTTCTTTTACATCACGTGGATGGCCGGGTGCGTGGCTTACCTGGGGAACACATGGCACCAGGATGCACTATGGGAAGAAGGCAAGCCAGCGGAGGCAGTGTGATGCTTTGGGCAATGTTCTGCTGGGAAACCTTGGGTCCTGCCGTCCATGTGGATGTTACTTTGACACGCACCACCTACCTAAGCATTGTTGCAGACCATGTACACCCTTTCATGGAAACGGTATTCCCTGGTGGCTGTGGCTCTTCCAGCAGGATAATGCTCCTGCCACAAAGCAGAAATGGTTCAGGAATGGTTTGAGGAGCACAACAACGAGTTTGAGGTGTTGACTTGGCCTCCAAATTCCCCAGATCTCAATCCAATTGAACATCTGTGGGATGTGCTGAACAAACAAGTCCGATCCATGGAGGCCCCACCTCACAACTTAAAGGATCTGCTGCTAACATCTTGATGTCCGATACCACAGCACACCTTCAGGGGTCTAGTGGAGTCCATGCCTCGACGGGTCAGGCCTGTTTTGGCAGCAAAAGGAAGGTGGTCATAATGTAATGCCTGATCGGTGTGTAAACCTGTCCACTTCTGGTCATTGACTATTTGTGTACCTGCTGAAATCTATATTTCAACTTTTTTTATTTCATTTTTATTTCTTCTCTTCACAGCCAATGAAACCGAACTTGCCTTCTTCAGAATGGCAGACTATAAAAAGTTCAAGGCCAATCCACAGACGGAATGGTGATGCGGTCAGGATTCAGCACTGACGCAGTGATCTCTAAATGGGATTGACGCTTCTATTTTAATTTAATCTATAGCTTTACTTTTTATATTGTAGTCTTACCATTCAAATGTTGTCAGTTTCAAATATACAAGACACACATTCTTTGGAGATGTTTTTGTGTTGTAATTATTCTTTTCATATGTAAGAATACTCTTTATTTTCAGAGCAAAATGTGCATGTTTAATTATTTTAGACTTTTTGATTTAATTTAAAAAAAATCACGTACCAGAAATATTGTTTAATTTAAATGACATATTGAAAGTTTGCTGTTTTTGTTAAATAAAGTTCAAGGTATGAATCATGCTTTCACAACACTCGAAACACTGATTGAAAGTTCAATTTAAAACAATTTAAGCCACAATAACTACATCTAAAAAACATTTTTTCTACATTTAATTACAAACTAATTTAACACAGGCTTTGTTTACAACAGTTTACATGCGTAAATGCGATGCAATTTTTATAATTTTTAGTACTCCGTATAATATAGGCCTCCGTGTTACAGATGGCGTTTACACAGTAACTGGCCCAGAGGAAGATCCGCTGAAGTTTTGGGATATGGTAACAATATAAGGCACACGTAAAGTCCATTCAGTGCAAAGAAAGTTTTGAGTCAGGAGTTATTGAAGGAGTTCACTTTCAGGTAAGGCTAACTTAAACTAGTCAGAGAAAATACATTTTCCACTTTATATTTAGCCCTTGAATTTTTTTTTAAACCTGCAAATGTAAACTGTTGGCCACTGCCAACTGTATATCCGTTTAACACTTCATTTTATAAGAGTCCTCCTTATTCCTCCTAGTATTTCTTCCCAGACTTCCTATGGCACTCCGTTAGCCACCACATGGTGGTGCTGTAAGACTGGACACTTGCGTTTACTCTCCCACCCGCGGCGGATTCGTGCCAGTCTGGTGGAGATGCATGGTAGCAGCAGAAAGCAACGGCACACCAGAATGATGCAGGGCAGAACTACAGCCAATACGTAGCTGGGTGGCATGTAGAATGGATATGCTTCAATGTGGAAGGCTAAATCCCAGCCAAAGAAGAGCGTGTGCATGATGGACAGAGTCAGAGCAATGTAGCCTAAACCTGACTGAAGGAAGAAGAGAGAGAAAGCTTTATTCAAATTTAGTAAATGTTGAAAAAAAAAAAAATGTGCTTGTAGGTTGAATGGTAATTTGCATGCTAATCAAAAACACTGACAGTAATTATGTAGACTACATTTGAAATCATGTCACAATATCTGGGGTTGTCTTTGTTTAGCTGTTTTAATGCTCTCCACCCAGAGCAACATCTTCATGTTTCCTAAAAGTCAACTATCAATCAATGAATGCACCAAAACTATTTAGGTATAACTAACATCAACATGCAGTGCAATAGATCATGCAGCATGTACTTTGGTAGTTTAGGTGCCAGGTTTCATCTCGGCCCGTGTCAACCATATTATTTGGAGTTGTTCTACCCTGTTGTTGGAGACGCAGGCCCAGGATTTAAAAAGAATCTTAATATTGGCAAAGCATAGGAAATAATTTACACACATCCACGAAGTAAAATAAAAAAGTTATACAATAATATGCTAGTAGATGTTTTGATAAGTCATGACATCTCTGATGTTTTATTTATTGTGCATTCAGTGGCGCTGTCCTACTTATAATGCGCTGGAACGGTCAGTTAAAAGGTTTGTTCACCGGAAAAAGGAAAATGATCCCATTATTTACTCAAACTCAAGGCATCCTAGGTGTGTATGGCTTTCTTTTTTCTGTCAAACACGATCAGAGTTTTATTGGTGCCTATTTTTAGAACAAGTGCACAGAGGGTTTAGTCCAGGGCAGGGGTAGCCATTCCTGGTACACTACCTTCCTGCAGACTTTGGTTCCAACCCTGCTCCAAAACATTTAAAGTAACCCTGAGCACCTTTGTTTTGCTGGTTCAGGTGTATTTGATTAAGGTTTAGCCAGTCCTGCTCCAAGAGAGCTATATCCCGGCAGAGTTAAGCTCCAACTCTAATTGGTATTAAAAAAATACAAGAAGGTGTGTTGAAACAGGGTTGAACTGACTTCTGCAGGAAGGTTTGGCCACCTCTAGTTTAGGCAGAGTAGGGGCCGGTCCGCCAAATAAAGTGTTTCCCAACACTGTTTCTGGAAGCATACCAACAGTACCCATTATTGATATCTTCCTAATCAAACACACCTGGTTCAACTTGCTAGATAAGGGAGACAAACAAAATGTGTACTGTTGGGCAACACTTTTATGGTATGCATGGGCTCACCTGTACACACGTAAACTCTCTCCAGTTGAGGGTGTTGCCCACTGAGGGGAGGGACGTGATGGCAAGTAAAGAGAGGACGCCCAGACCCAACACTCCACAAGAAAGGTACAGCTCAGATCGCCAAACTCCCAGCTCATCCCAAGGCTCCTCTATACCTGCTTTAACCTGATAGATTCAGATAAAACATAGCATACACTGTGCTATTGTTAGGCACTTCAAATGGCATACTAAACATCTCAAGATCTTCATTCTCAGGCAGTTTTTTTGTTTGCGCACCTGTCTGTAGGCAGTATTGACGAGCCTGTAGAGTGTAATTTTGCGCAATGGCTGGCAAAGGCTGTAGACACCATGCAACGCTGCACACAGGAAGCTCAACAGGCCCAGTTGTTTCCTCCGCTGCAACCATTTGTCCAACCAGGATGGGAAACGCTGGTATTTGGTGCCCCTCCAGAGCTGAAACCATGCAGCAAACAAGCCTGGGAAGTATACAAGTGCCAGGGTAACCAAGGCTACTGCTGGCAGGCTCTCGTTCACCAGACCGAGGGCGAGGCGGTAGAAAGCATTATGTCCTTGTGCAAGAAATGGCAGCAGAATTCCCCGCAGAAAACCATAGCCATAGAAGAAGAAAAAGAGGAGGAAGGTGACAACCATTGAGCCACTCCAAGATGGGAACAGGCGCAATGGAGCTACCTCAATATCTCGAGCAGCAGACAAGCCACCCATATCCACTGGGTGGAACCCCATTTTCCGAGCCAACTCAACAACTTTCCTCTTCCCCTCCGTACTGTTACTGCAGATCAGGACCTGCAGTAGTGAAAGGTAAAAGCTCAGATTTCAAATAACCCTGCAGTATTTTTCAGATACAGATAGCACAACAACAGCCCTGACCTGTCTGCTTCCATCATGAGCCCCAGTCTGCAGCTCCCAGGTTGAAACCGTGTTAAATCCTTTGACCACCAGACTGTCTGGAAACAGCTCAGCTAATCGCTCCGCATTGGAAGGCCCATGGATAGTCATCTCTTCTGCGTTACTTACATCCACAAGCACCTTCCCTGCAAGTGCAGACTGTAACCCCAGCAAGGAGTGGTAATACTCAGGGAACAAGGCAATAAACACCAGACATGCTGGTTGTGATACTGCCCCCTCCTGGTTCTTCAACTCCACTGCGTCAGGGAACAGTCCAGATGGGATGCGATTCACACACCGACTCCCGACCACCACTCGAACACCACAAGCTACCAGCCGCACAGCCAGAGAGCGAGAAAAGTCTCCAGAACCGAGTATGGCCACCGTAGGGCTGGTCAGACATACAGGTAGTGCATCAGCAGGGACTTCAGAGTCTGAGAGCAGAGGAGTTGTCATATCTTCTGCCATAATGAACCTGGGATGAAGAGTGTGAGTTTAGGAAATCATGTATCATATATCATATCATATATACATAATCATATATATATATAATTATGCATTTCAAACTGTTGTCCCATTACCTTTAAAGCAATTAAGGCACAAATGTCATGTACTTTGGAGACGGAATTACACAAAAACATTATTATTTTTTTTTTATTGTGGAAGCTGACAATTACATATTGGCTCCAAAGTTTTGCTTTAGGACCCGGTATAAAGTTTAAAAAGCATTTTCTAGAATCACAAGTTCATGCATTGACTGGTTTCAAGATCGTGTTTTCCCAGATCCAACATAATTATCTGAGGTTGCCAATAGTTTTATTTTCCTCGTCATATATGCCTAAAATAATGTTTGATCGACTTCTGAGATGTAATTTGTGTGATATGTGCTCCATGCGACTGCTGAATACAGTGCCATTATTGCATTGGGTGTCGGCCTCTTTCAGGGCTTATTGCCTTTTAATATCAAACACATCAAGTTTGTGGTTTTCTTATTCATCCATTCATTTTTTATGAACTTTAAGCAGTCTTGAAAAGCTGGATATATTTACACACCACATAAACGCTAAAGCAAAATCTGACACAAGTCTCGTCCTCATTATATAGTTAAGTAAATTCTGTCATTTGGCAGATGTCATTAATGTTAGTTGGTTTTTTTGCAGGTTTTTAACCTATGCAGCGTCGCTTTTGAAAGTTTTCCTCACCACATCAAGACATCCAGATATGCAGAAGCCTTCTTGAATTAATTGCATTCTTGATTTTTTCACATATCCCATTGGTTCTGTTGGCCAGTCACAATAATTTTCTATTGAGTTGGAGAGGTCTTCATTTTTTTTTTTTACAGCATATGTTTGATATACAATTAGATACATTTTTCTAAGTTCATTAATACTTGTGTGTAATTAACTTGTTTTAAATTGCAATAACAATATCTGTGCCCAATGTCCCCATATCAAACTCATTCAACATTGCAAAAATTCTCTGTTTTTGGAAGTTGAAGTTGAAGTTGAAGTTGGACATATACCATTTTCTCAATTATAAACTCAACTCTATTTTTTGTGTTTAGTTAATGTTAATTGTTAAAAACTAAACACGTTCATAAAAGTGCCACAATTACCCACATTTCACATTACTAATTTGCCTATGAGGAGTGTGTTATGTGTTTGTGTGAAATAAATATGACATGTTATTGTTGTTGTTATTATTATTATAGTTGCTGAGCATGTTAGAAGTCCTCCAAATGAGTTGTCAGTATAAGTTTCGTTTCTACTAAAGGGGTGGGAGACAAACACGCTCAGTTACTGAGGTAAAATGCTAAAAGAACATTCTTTAACTTTTACATGTCCTTAGGCTACATCATTACTTAGCGGTAATTTCAGATAATCCATTATATTGTATGATTTGACGCGTACTCACAACTTTCAAATAACTTTTTATGGCGACTCTTGGACTGTGCTGGGCTGTTCCAGGACCGGTGCGCTTCCGTTACTGTGTGCAGTAGAGATATGAGACCGTGCAGAGAAAGACATCCCCTATCACACACTCACTATCTGTGTAGAACACAGGGAGCGCGGCGTCGCGGCGCAGCGTTTTTGCTGTTGCTGTCAATTCTAGGGTCGAGTTTACAGCTGATTGGTCCGAGTGATCAGTCGGTGACGTCTCGAGACCCCTTCCTTTCCGTTGCGCTGCGCTGCGTTGAGCTCCTGTGTTAACGCCCCCTAACGCGCAACGGACACTACAAAATAACCTGTTATTGAACGGGATTATAAATAATGCATAATCCATGACGGCAAAAGACATGCTTTGGACTCTACTATAAGCCTCTCATATGAAGTGTGGCACCTCGGCTGGTGCTAATATTTTAGCGGACTCAGCTGATCTGGATCCTGCATCTGCACGGCCGCGATAAGGACGCGGGGAGCATGAGCACGGGCTTGTTACGCGACGAGGCGCTTTCTCGCTCCGCCGACTCCTCGTGCAGCTCTAACCGCACGATGATGGTGTGTGTGTCCGCGCTGGCAGCACTTGTTCTCGGTATCGGGATCCTGTGCGCTTTGGCGGCCGGTCCGCTCCATGCGCAGTGCGCGGTTGAGTGGTACGTAACCTCAATAGTCACGCAATAGGCCAACCACACACACACACACACACACACACACACACACACACACACACACACACACACACACACACACACACACACACACACACACACATTTCAGATATATTTAAATTCTCATATTGAATATATTTAGTTAAGAACAATATGTTAATATAACAATATTTACATTTAAATGGTAACATATTTAGGATTATGATGCATCAGCCAATGTGTTATTATTGGAAATAAATAGAAACATTTGCTAATTTAGTTGTTATAGAACAAAATGTGAATTCAAAAATCTCATCTTACCCCACTACTGGGGTCGACTTTTACAGAACGTACAGTATACACTCACCTAAAGGATTATTAGGAACACCATACTAATACTGTGTTTGACCCCCTTTCACATTCAGAACTGCCTTAATTCTACGTGGCATTGATTCAACAAGGTGCTGAAAGCATTCTTTAGAAATGTTGGCCCATATTGATAGGATAGCATCTTGCAGTTGATGGAGATTTGTGGGATGCACATCCAGGGCACGAAGCTCCCGCTCCACCACATCCCAAAGATGCTCTATTGGGTTGAGATCTGGTGACTGTGGGGGCCATTTTAGTACAGTGAACTCATTGTCATGTTCAAGAAACCAATTTGAAATGATTCAAGCTTTGTGACATGGTGCATTATCCTGCTGGAAGTAGCCATCAGAGAATGGGTACATGGTGGTCATAAAGGGATGGACATGGTCAGAAACAATGCTCAGGTAGGCCGTGGCATTTAAACGATGCCCAATTGGCACTAAGGGGCCTAAAGTGTGCCAAGAAAACATCCCCCACACCATTACACCACCACCACCAGCCTGCACAGTGGTAACAAGGCATGATGGATCCATGTTCTCATTCTGTTTACGCCCAATTCTGACTCTACCATCTGAATGTCTCAACAGAAATCGAGACTCAACAGACCAGGCAACATTTTTCCAGTCTTCAACTGTCCAATTTTGGTGAGCTCGTGCAAATTGTAGCCTCTTTTTCCTATTTGTAGTGGAGATGAGTGGTACCCGGTGAGTGGCCTCAAGGTTGTGCGTGTTGTGGCTTCACAAATGCTTTGCTGCATACCTCGGTTGTAACGAGTGGTTATTTCAGTCAAAGTTGCTCTTCTATCAGCTTGAATCAGTCGGCCCATTCTCCTCTGACCTCTAGCATCAACAAGGCATTTTCTCCCACAGGACTGCCGCATACTGGATGTTTTTCCCTTTTCACACCATTCTTTGTAAACCCTAGAAATGGTTGTGCATGAAAATCCCAGTAACTGAGCAGATTGTGAAATACTCAGACCAGCCCGTCTGGCACCAACAACCATGCCACGCTCAAAATTGCTTAAATCACCTTTCTTTCCCATTCTGACATTCAGTTTGGAGTTCAGGAGATTGTCTTGACCAGGACCACACCCCTAAATGCATTGAAGCAACTGCCATGTGATTGGTTGATTAGATAATTGCATTAATGAGAAATTGAACAGGGGTTCCTAATAATCCTTTAGGCGAGTGTAAATTACTTTTGCTATCATTCTTATTAATATTTATATATTTTTAAAATGGCATTATCATTAATGTAAAATACTAAATCAACTATTCTACCCAGTAAAAGAGATTAATCTGAAAGGTTATTCTGTGATTTACATAAGAATATTTACATATTTAATTGCCCGTATTTTAATTGAAGATATGTCATAATAGCAACACTATGAATGGAAATGTAATGATTTCACTCAACTAACCTGTAGGTTTTAATGAAAGTGAATATGTCTGAAATATACATCTAATTCATGGAAATGTTAAATAATAACCACAATAATTATTACATTTAAAAATAATAACACTAGTAACAACATGCCACTCCGGGCCTTATGTGCCAATTCTGGTGGGTCATCTTATCAATTTATAAATGTACTTAAAAATAAAACATTGTCCACAAATCCCTTATTAACATATTTGATTATTTGCTATATCTTATTTCTTATTTATTTCAACCTGTATTTATTTATTTATTTATTTTAGGAAAATCGGTATTCCCTGCTTTGACGTCTCCTCCCTCTTGGTCAACCAGATTAAAGAGTGGTCCACAGAAACATGTCATGGGAAGAGCCAAAGATGCCTTTATTCTGTGAGTGTGTGCATGAATAATGTAAAGAAAAAGACTGAAAAGGGGGGCCAGGGAGCTGTAATGGGTCAATTGTATGCAATTGTTTTGTATAATATGAATGAATATACCATCAACTAATATGAATCCAGCTCACATTAAATTACCACTTACCCGTACCATATTCCTACACTTATGGCTCATTTCCACTGAGCATTACGGTTCAGTACAGTTCAGTACGGTACACAATTTTTTGCCGTTTCCATTGTCAGAAGTTGTGAATGTTACCCTAATTCCGGACAGTACCTTACCACTTTTTGGCACCCTTCCTTTGGGGTACCTAGCACAGTAGTCCGGTACTAAAGGGTGGAGCTAGACTCACTGTAGAACGATGATTGGTTGACAGAATCGTCACTTGCGCATGCTTTTTCGGCTGTGCTTTTCCTTGCAGCCTTGGCTCAAACAAAGTGTGTCTTCTTCTTGTGACAAACAGCCACATGCAGAGAAACAAGTACAAAATCTGCTGTATGTCATCCATTGTTGTTTACTGTGTCGCTTTCTTTTATGCGCAAGAATGATGTTGATCGCTACACCACGCCTATCCTAAGGGTACTGTCGGCGGGATTACCGTCCCAAATCGCGCTGTACTGTACTGACCCATACCGCTCTGTGGAAACAAGCCATGAGGTATTTACATTGTCCTCCAATGTATTTTGTTGCATATTTATTATTTCACATTTAGTTTCATATCTTTAGTTGGTGTCTGTTCATGCAGAGGACATCACTGCTACACACACCACTCCAGTGATGAGGTTTGTGGATGACATCACCTTCAACCTCAGCAGTCCAGACCCAGACACCTGTGATGTTCAGGTGAGGGTGACATTATCTTTCTTCCAAAAGTGGGCACACTCTATTTTGTGTGAATGTTCTGACAATAATTAAAACTTACTGGAACGGTCTCACTGGAAACATTCAATCTCTCCTCAGGGCCGGTCTATCTCTCGTAGCTGGTATGCCATTTTAGACTCAGGAACAAACTACCTAAACATGTACAACCTCATGAGAGGTAAGTGAGAGAGACTGGGAGTGAACACAGCTAATGTTGTTTTGAGAAGCCTTAAGAACATTACTGGAAAATTTAGCCTTTGCAACAGTTGCTGTTCACCATAGTATCAGAAAAGCATTTGCTCTGTTATTACATCCCATTCCAAATACATAGACATTAATATGAAGTAGGTCTGCAGCTATAACAGCTTCCTCTCTTCTGGGAAGGTTTTGTGCTTCTGTGGGAATTTTTGCCCATTCATCCAGTAGAGCATTTGTGAGTTCAGACACTGATGTTGGATAAGAAGGCCTGGCTTGCAATCTCCATTCCTGTTCATCCCAAAGGTGTTGGATGGGGTTGAGGTTAGGGTTCAATCAAGTCAAGTTCTTCCACACTAAACTCATCCATCCATGTCTTTATGGACCTTGCTTTGTGCACTGGTGCGCAATTATGCTGGAATAGAAAAGGGCCCTCCTCAAACTGTTCATACAAAGTTGGAAGCATAGTAATGTCTAGAATGTCCTGGTATGCTGAAGCATTAAGATTCCCCTTTACTGGAAGTAAGGAGCCAAGCCCAACCCCTGAAAAACAGACCGATATCATTATCCCTCCTCCACAAAACTTTACACTTGGCATAATGCAGTCAGACAGGTAATGTTCTCCTGGCATCCCCCAAATCCAGGCTCATAGTGTATGTGTCAGCCATCATTCCTCAAATGAACATGTGGAACATAAGAACACTTACATTTGCTCCAATGTAAATTTATTCTAATAATGTTAATTTAGGTTTTGATTCAGGTCATTAGTGTTGTTAGTATGTCTATGTAATGTCTAGGAGGGAACGGAGACGTTAACATTAGTGACTGACGAATTGGCATCTCGTCTGAGGTCGCTGTCAATGTCAGTCACTGAAGTTCCTATTACCCCGTACAGTGAGACTATTACGCATGCCTATTCCAACTGGAAAAGAATGCTATGGGGACCACATCCTGGAGTTACACATGTGGATTGACTGCTAGGGCAGTGCTGCATATGGAAGAGCTCTGTAGTAGGCCCCACCTTGTTCAGGGGTGGAGTCAATACCATTACAGAGATGGCAGAGTGGGCTCTGATGAGGGAAAGACACAAGCTCGCCAACAGGGAAGCCGTACCATGGAAGAATTCACTTTTTTTTTTTTTTTTTTTTTACTGGATAAATTAAAAGACTCATACTTCACGAAGTGAACATCGATATCTCTCACATGAACCTTCATGACTGCATTGAGAGCTAAGGTAGATCAATAGCCCCTTTCACACAGCAATCCCGGTAAATTGCCAGAAAATTACCAGAATGACTTTACCGGTAAATACAAAAATTTGCTGTTCACACAAGCAACGGTATTCTGGTATTTTACCGGTAAGAGACCATTCACATATCAGCAGCAAAATACCAGTAAATTCTGTGATGTCAGTCATCGGAAATTATCTTTAAATGCGACTCTGTTGTCTTCATTCGCCCGCACGAGAAGAAGAGCTTTACTCATGTTTAGTTTCACTATCTGTTCAATTTGACAACATATTTTGACGTGAGTGAAAGGCATGAGGGGATGATCAAACAAATGTGTTTTTGCTCTTAAAAGAAGACTGGGTCTCGAGCATGACATGTTGAAAAAGCTGCGAGATGTGTACTGTATACAGTGCGGAGTAATCATGTTATTGCCATAAGAACTTATGATTGGCCCAAAGCAGACCTCTTGCGTTATTTACCGGTAATGTACTGGCAATTTAGCAGTAAAGACTGTATGTGTGAAAGGGACTAATGTCAAACACATTTTGGTCTGCACTTTATATGGACCACTTTGGAACCTTTAAGGGACTTTTTTGCTAGACAGCCCTGTCTACATTCTCTTTTATTATACTTAAAAGAGTGACCAGAATATTCCTCAAAATGTCTTCTTTTGTGTAACACAGAAGAGAGAAAGTCATACACACTGTAAGCAGTATTTTTTGAAGTTGTAAATAAACAAATATTACTGAAGTACGTTTTGCAAGAAAATAATATTTCAGTATTTCTACTTCAGAATTTCACATTTAACTCAACGTGTTACATGCCTTTTCTTTGTAAATAAGTGTGAAATTTACTAGCAGTTTCTGAATGAAAATGGTTTACACAAAATTTTTAGGTGACATGATGGTGAGTAAATAATAACAGAAATGAACTATTCCTAATGAGTTAAAAGTTAGAATCTCTCTCTCTCTCTGTCTCTCTCTCTGTCTCTCTCTCTGTCTCTCTCTCTGTCTCTCTCTCTCTCTGTCTCTCTCTCTCTCTCTGTCTCTCTCTCTCTCTCTCTCTGTCTCTCTCTCTGTCTCTCTCTCTGTCTCTCTCTCTGTCTCTCTCTCTCTCTCTCTCTCTCTCTCTCTCTCTCTCTCTCTCTCTCTCTCTCTCTCTCTCTCTCTCTGTCTCTCTCTCTCTCTCTCTCTCTCTCTCTCTCTCTCTCTCTCTCTCTCTCTCTCTCTCTCTCTCTCTCTGTCTCTCTCTCTCTCTCTGTCTCTCTCTCTCTCTCTCTCTCTCTCTCTCTCTCTCTCTCTCTCTCTCTCTCTCTCTCTCTCTCTCTCTCTCTCTGTGTGTGTGTGTGTGTTGCAGGCAGTGGTCTCTCCTCTTCTCCTACCTTTACTGAATCTACCAGTGACAGACTGTGTACGCAGTTCAGCTCCACTCGACAGAATCTTCCCCCATGAACAGCCTGCATGCATCTAGATCGCCACATGAACAAATGCAAAGAAACAAAGAAAGAAAAAGATTATAGTAGTAGTACACCAAATGTATTTTGTAAATAATTTGTAGTAATTTTGTAAACAGTGTTTACCAACAAATGACAGATTGAATTGACAATGACATCAGCATCATTTGATTTTCCTTGGTTCAGAATATGAAACTGTATGTCACTTTACCACTACACAGTTATATAGGCAGTAATCAGCTAGTTTTACTTTCCGATGCATATTTCCAAATGCCTATTAATATGAATCTATTGCATCTTAAACCATAACTTTCATTTATCCCCATCCAACTAAAAATGATGGATATTTCACTCTATTTTGTTGAAACTGCATGTAACAGAGTTATTAGTAACTTATTCATGTAGCTTTGGCATAATTTGAGATTTAAGGCACTAATTCTCAATAAGACAAATATATCACACACACACACACACACACACACACACACACACACACACACACACACACACACACACACACACACACACACACACACACTCATTCTTGAATGTGTGGTTTACAGGGGTGGTTTTAACCGTGTATGTACACTCACCTAAAGGATTATTAGGAACACCATACTAATACTGTGTTTGACCCCCTTTCGCCTTCAGAACTGCCTTAATTCTACGTGGCATTGATTCAACAAGGTGCTGAAAATGTTGGCCCATATTGATAAGATAGCATCTTGCAGTTGATGGAGATTTGTGGGATGCACATCCAGGGCACGAAGCTCCCGTTCCACCACATCCCAAAGATGCTCTATTGGGTTGAGATCTGGTGACTGTGGGGGCCATTTTAGTACAGTGAACTCATTGTCATGTTCAAGAAACCAATTTGAAATGATTTGAGCTTTGTGACATGGTGCGTTATCCTGCTGGAAGTAGCCATCAGAGAATGGGTACATGGTGGTCATAAAGGGATGGACATGGTCAGAAACAATGCTCAGGTAGGCCGTGGCATTTAAACGATGCCCAATTGGCACTAAGGGGCCTAAAGTGTGCCAAGAAAACATCCCCCACACCATTACACCACCACCACCAGCCTGCACAGCGGTAACAAGGCATGATGGATCCATGTTCTCATTCTGTTTACGCCAAATTCTGACTCTACCATCTGAATGTCTCAACAGAAATCGAGACTCAACAGACCAGGCAACATTTTTCCAGTCCAATTTTGGTGAGCTCGTGCAAATTGTAGCCTCTTTTTCCTATTTGTAGTGGAGATGAGTGGTACCCGGTGGGGTCTTCTGCCGTTGTAGCCCATCCGCCTCAAGCTTGTGCGTGTTGTGGCTTCACAAATGCTTTGCTGCATACCTCAGTTGTAACGAGTGGTTATTTCAGTCAAAGTTGCTCTTCTATCAGCTTGAATCAGTCGGCCCATTCTCCTCTGACCTCTAGCATCAACAAGGCATTTTCGCCCACAGGACTGCCGCATACTGGATGTTTTTCCCTTTTCACACCATTCTTTGTAAACCCTAGAAATGGTTGTGCGTGAAAATCCCAGTAACTGAGCAGATTGTGAAATACTCAGACCGGCCCGTCTGGCACCAACAACCATGCCACGCTCAAAATTGCTTAAATCACCTTTCTTTCCCATTCTGACATTCAGTTTGGAGTTCAGGAGATTGTCTTGACCAGGACCACACCCCTAAATGCACTGAAGCACCTGCCATGTGATTGGTTGATTAGATATTTGCATTAATGAGAAATTGAACAGGTGTTCCTAATAATCCTTTAGACGAGTGTATGTGTGTGTTTGTGTGTACATATATATATATATAATTTAAGTTTTAACTGCTTTTACTGTGACACCATTATTCTAAAAAAACACCTGCTTTATTATTTTCTTTAGAAATTTTATTATTTTTAGACATTTTTTTTTTTTTTTTTGAAAGGCATGATTTGAACAGAATATAGTTGGATTCTATAGACACATCATTTCCTGTCTGTAATGTAGTTTTCTGCTCTATTGTACTGCTCTACTTGTTTCTTAATTTCTTCTGCTTTTATTATTCTCATTTGTTAGTTGCTTTGGCTAAAGAGTTTGCTAAAGGAATACATGTAAAAGAACATGTAAATGTTATAGTTCTCTTCAAATAAATGGGTAGTTTATTGAGCCCTTGGATTGAGAAGTCACCGTCTGTGGCTTTAGTTACCAGGAAAGTTTGCATTAAATGTTTGCATTGTGCTCCATTATTCTCACAGGCAAATGCTGTTTGTTTAGATGGTCTTCAAGATTTGTTTTCCTAGTTTTAATTTGCATTAGGTCTATAATTCTGAGAACCTGAGCGGAAGTCACATTATGACATGCATTATATCAGGATGCTGAGCAAAATATGTGATTTATTTATTTTAGTTTAGTTTAGTTTGGTCTTGGTCTAATGTAGTAATGAATAAAGATTTCTGTAATATCTTTTGTTTGTAGTTGTGTGTAAAACTTTAGTTTCAAACTATATAGGCTTACAACATGTTTCACATTTAGACCTCTAATGGTTTTATTAAATGCTACTTTACAACTACAAGAATCACTTATGTAACTCAACTTGATTAAGTAAATTGGTCAAACACAATGAAATTAAATTGTGAACATATTTTAAGTAAATTGAAGCAAATTTCATCAAATGTATTTGTTTCATGCCAATCTTACCTGCCCACAGTTTCTTAAATATTATGATGTTTATTTGATTGGTCAAATTCACCTGATTTGTTTGTTCTGTCTTGTGCTGTGATTGGTCACACCCTCACACTCTTTTGTCATTGGCTGTTTGTCAGTTTAAGTAAGATAGAGTCAGTGTCATCATGCACAGTTCTGTCCTCTTCTTCAACTGATCACTGAAAAATCACCAAACCTCTTCACTGGATGAAGATGAAGACGACGCTCACTGTGCTCCTAATCCTGGAGCTCTACGGACTCTCCTCTGGTCTCATTAAACATTTCTTTGTGGATGAGAGAAAGTCATGGGATTCTGCGCTACAGCACTGCAGAACTTACTATCATGACCTGTCCACCTTCACCACTGTGACTGAAGAACAGCAATTTTTAGCAGATACAGTTGGTCAAACTTCTGATGCCTGGGTTGGTCTCTACAAAACATCAGGAGTCTGGAAGTGGACCGGAACTGAAAATACAACACTAATTAGCAACTGGCGTTTTTATCAGCTCTGGTATGTGAATCAGCAAGTTGATGATAAAGACTGTGCTTTTATACCCAAAATCAATAAATATGTGCAGAGTGAAAAGTGCAATGTAAGTCATGCCTTCTTCTGTATGACCACATTTGTTCTGGTGCTGCAGAATGAGAGCTGGGAAGGAGCTCTGGAATACTGCAGAAAACATTACAATGATCTGGCGAGTCTGAGCTCAACGAACAAGATGAATTCTGCTTTAGGGGAAATCACACCAGCTCAAACTGAATATGTGTGGACTGGTCTGCGCTTTCTAGCAGGAGAGTGGCTCTGGATCAATGGAGATGAGCTTGACTTCACGGCCTGGTCTCAGATGGGACAGCCCCAGTGTCCTGCAGGAAACCTTCGTTGTGGAGCCCTGGACAAGCAAACAAGTGTCTGGACACACATAGACTGTGAGGAGAAGCTCAACTTCTTTTGTCAGTAGATGGTACGTCACTTGTATTAAAGGGAGACTGGGGCTAGTTGTCACCCTTTTAAAATGCGTTTAAACATTTCCACTTTTAACAGGACATTTCAATGTGTTGTAAGCATAATGAAATGTTTGAAAAGAATACCGTAAATATTACAAAAATATTTCAAACCATTGTTTTGGCTAAGAAAGTATAATTAACCATATAAAATAACAACACGACAACTGTTTTTAATGTAACATTTATCTTTGTGTTTGAAACAAATATATGATATGACACGATGCAAATTGGCATTTGATGCTAAATATACCCTCTCCGTCTGTTTATAGAGTCCACCAGTGACAGATTGTGTACCCGGCTCGTCACTCGACAATAACACCCATAAGCTGCCTGCACACATCTGGATCAAAACTATTAGAAGGAATTAATATAATGTAGACAGAATATAATAATCTACATGTACAATCAGCACAGAATTGTTGTATACATTATAATAGTATTATATTAATGTTGTATGTGAAATATAGCATAATTGAGCATTTTCACCAATAAAATCTTAAAGGTACAGAGTTTGTATTTTTACCCCAAATAAGCATTAACTTAGACTGATTAAAGAGTATGAATACTGCTATCTGCCACATTTTGTCTGTATTTGGTTTCCTTTTCTGTTTGATCCCTGTGTCCTAAGCTGCCATGATTACTCATTAGTTGATTGAGTTGTCCCACCTGTGCCTTGTTTTACCCCTCATTATCCTCATTATCAGTTGTCAACTGATGCCGTTGGGAGAAACCAACTGTACCCTGGCACAATACATGGATTATTCTCAATGCTTGAGTGGCTCCTCCTTTATTGTAGGAGAAGCAGAAGACAGCCCAAATCCCTTCAGTCCAGTTTCCCCAAAGCCTCCACAGTTCACTTCTGTCCTTCCGTCTCTTGGTTCCACTCCAGCCCTTCCAGAACCTCAAGACTCCTCTCCATCCTCCAGTCCAGGCACCCCGTTGACCCCAACACAGAGGAGGCGGCAAAGGAAGAAAAATAAGTATAATGCTCGACATGTCCGGTGATCCCAAATCTCCCCAGTCGGTGGTCCCCAGTCCAGTAGTCCTAGAGCTAGAACTCCCCGGAATTAACTCCCACACATGCTCCCACCCCTTTCTTGGGGTGGTTCCTGAGGCCTCTTTGCTTTACCATGGCCTGTCATCCCTCCGGCTTCATCCTACCATCTCTGCCTGGGTTCATCGTCCCCTTGGCTCCGCTGTGGACTTCTGGTCTTGTCGACTCCACCGGGCCTTCCCAGCCCCCATCTCCACCATGGTCCTTGGATCCCCTGATTCCAAATTGGCCGTCCTGCCCAGCGGTGTCACCCTGGTTTTCTAGCTCTCTGGCTCTGCCTAGGTCTCAAGGCTCCCTGACTCTGCCTCAGTCTTCCGTTCCCTGGCTCCATAACTCTATTCTGTGGGCTTTCATACCTCCAACTCCATCTGGACATCCCACTCACCTGCTCCTCCATGCTCTTCTCCTTCGCCAGCTGTCCCACCATGTTCACCTCCTCCGCCAACTCTTCCGACACTCTCCCCCCTCCCCCAATCCCTGTGTCCTAGGTTTCCATGTTTACTCAGTTGTTGATTGATTTGTGCCTTGTTTTGTGTGCCTGTGCCTTGTTTTACCCCTCATTATCTTGTATATTTATATTCTTCTGTTTGGTTTAGTTCTTTGTCTGTTCTCATCTGTATTATATGGTTTGGTTTCCCAGTCTTCTGATGTTACTGAGTTTTGTATAGTGAAGGACTGCAGCAATTGGATCCTTGCCTCTAATATCCTGGTTTGAACCAACCCGTGACAGTGTCAGCATCATCTGGTTATAATTTAACAAGTAAAATATTACACTGCAAATTCAATTATTGTAATATTATGCAAAATATATCACATAAATACAATATTGTTCCAAAGCAGTTTTATGAGAAATATTGTGATGTTTAAAAAGATAAGAAAATAAATAAATAAAATAAAACAGTAAGGAAAGACCATGTCACGTATAAGCACACTGAGGCAAAAGATGAGCTCAAGTGTGTTTAACAATTGTGCAGATCCAAAATGTGGTAACAACAGATGACAATGGAGAATCGTGGCAGGATGGAATGATAACAACAGTCCAAGTGATAACAGGTAAACATAGAAAAGACAGACAAAACTAGCACTATCAACATAAGAGGATGATCTTGACAAAGCAAACATATATGTAGATTTAGACAGATGTGATTCAGCTGCATAGATTTAATTATAATAAATTCTTGATTAATTATTATAATAGTTACAATGATTTCTAATAAATAGCAGGGATGCAAACAGTGTAAGACACTCGCTGCATGAAAACTCTATGATGACAGGTGTGACACAAGTTTGGGTTTGATGGTAGCCTAGAGGTGGCAGATGAGTGTTCAGAAGTGGCAGAAGGTGTGGGCAGTGAAAGATAGATGTTGTGCCTCTAACAAGGAAGGAATGAATTAAAGTAATAGTGGGAAAAAAGAAACAAAAACTCCCAGCTTAAAGAGCTAGTGGAACAGAAAGACCTGAATATTGAAATTTACAGTAACTGCATCCCTTGCTAAACAGATGAGTCTTCGGTCTAGAAAACAACAAAGGGCATAAAAGCGAGCCTTGTGGCACACCATACTTTACCATTCTTTGGAGCAGATAATTGTTCATTTACTCAAATGCTGTTATAGAAATCTGACAAGAAGAATCTGACAACTCAGACCTCTCCACAAATCTCAACAGTTTTCAAGACAAACAAAAGGTTATGATTTATACAGTCAAAAGCAGAAATTTCTATAAGTTGACAAATTTCTTCCATTATATAATATATAAATACATTGTAAAAATAAAACAAGAAAGAACAGATGTGTTGAATGACAAAGAAGCAGAACAGTTTCTGTTCATCTGAAGGTCATAGTAAATACGGTATATAAATACGATATGAGGTGTATTGGATCAGGGTTACAGCTGGTTTGGGCAAATCTTGTATAGATGTATTGATTCTGTACCTTATGTTTCATATGCTGGGATGAACAGAAATTCTTGAACAGGACTTAAACTGTTTTTAAGTTATGGTAGGTAGAGACTGTGATCTTGCTGCTGCTGCTGCATCGAACTGACTTCATGGAGTCTCGCCTGGGAGCCCAATCCCCTCCAAGTGGTAACTAAATGAGCCAATAGACAATGGCCAGTAAGATTTGCATGCCGAGTCACACCCACCTTGACATACGGCATGGAACGGGGGTTACATTAGTAATCTAGACGTTGCCATTAAGTCAGTAACATTTGACTGGACTGATGTCATGGAGTCCCTATGGAAGCTGGGGAACAATAGTCCAACAAAGGCTGGGAAGAAGGGAAGAAAAGGGGGAAGGAAGAAAAAGAGAAGGGGAAGAGGATGAAGAAAAATTAAGAAAAGAAAGGGTGAAATGTGACGTTCTGAGATGTTCCTTCCTTAGCATATGTCTTGTGATACTTTTTCCAGTTTCTTTGTGTGGGAAAATCACGCATTTACATTACACTGTTTTCTATTGCAGGTGCTCGCCGGGTTACATTCACACAAGACACTTGGAAATCTGTTATTTGTAATGAACAAAGAGCGCAACCCATTGAATAGTAACCAATATGCTGAAAATGTGTCACAAGAATAAGAAAATGTACACATTATCTTTTAATATACAGCTGTTTTATTGTTGTAGTGTTATATGAAAGTAACAAAGTCAAAATGCAATCACTTTCCAATTTGTTTTTATTTTACAATTATGCAAACAGAACTAATGAATATTAAATAAAATAAAATGTTGAAATACATTTTCAAAAATAAAAGGTAAATAACATGTTAAATAACAATTTTAAAATGTTAAATTGTAACAATTTTAAAAATCAATAAATAGGTTTTCAAAAACAAGAAATAAAAAGTTTAAATGTTAAATAACATTTAAAAACAAAATAAAATGTTAAATATTATTGAACACAAGTATTACCAAAGGTGAGCTCTATTGAAACACTATATACAATGCTATATACAAAAAAATGTATTGTAAGAATGGATTTCACCTGAGAGCAAACTCAAGAGATCTAAGCTGCACTAAGACAATAAAACTTCACTCATCTGAATAAGAAAAAACAAGACTCAATCTTATCTCCTCCCCTGCCGAGTTCTGACCTCTCTCACTCTTCCTGCCTCGGAGACCACACAATCATGCAAATCTCACAGATACTGCCACAAGGTGTTTTCTTTGACTTTTGGTGTTTCTGGTAAACAGGTTTCATTCCCACATCAGAGGAACAGGTCATAATAAAGACAACAGAGCTTGTTCCCCTGGTGTGGGAGATGCTCATAAAGATCTTTTGATAAACATTTGCTGTCATCCCCCAAAGATAGGTGTGACCATTTGGTCACGAGAAAAGTTTCAACCAAAAGCTGCATAAATATTTGGGTGCTAAATGTTTATTGTTCTTTTGTTCTGGTTGAGTATTTAAAGGGAATGGGGAGACCACTCATGGAAGCATCTGTAATCAGAACTTCCCACGCTGTTGAAGTGTGTCTCTATTGCCAGGTAACAATGACTCTTTGAAACTATTTTTTATGTTTTTTAGAATGATGTTTTATATTGTATGCTGATCAGTTGTGTATTATGGATTCTTTCTAAATTCTTTTATTTGATATGTTTACCTGGCTAGAATAAACATTAATCTTGATTTATCTTGTATAAGTCTAAATTCCTTTATTCAAGTAGTGTCGTATGCGGAGTTTTGTAGGAGTTTCCGTAAATCTTTCTGTCAGGGCAGATTCATACCGAGGACCCCATGACCGGAGCATGGCGCTAAGCATGAGGGGCAATCTGATTTCTGACTGTCACTGTTATTAACAAGTTGCAGCTTTCGTGACTATTGCTAAAATTACACTTTCTGTTATGAGTAAGCATGTGCGACTCACTTAAAGGTAAAATAGTTCACTCTGTAATCCTCTGGAATATCAGAACTGACTCATTTGCGTCTGTGAGGTAATGTAATTATAATCGCGAGCATTATCCTCTGAGCGACTCCGGGTCCCATGGAGGAACGAATATTTGCAATTAAGAGATACTAAGAGAAATCAACGATCTAAATTAAACCACAACTAAACTTATGATCAGCTGTTAAATTACAAATGCAACTAAATTACAAAGAATTGGTGTCAGATAAAATTATTCATGGAGTCAGATTTTAAATTGGATCTTCACATTTTAATAAATTAAAGTGATTTTTCTAGAAGCGCCAGAAAAGACATACACGCAGAAGTCCTTCGACTAGCTGCTGGATTCCTACGTTGGGCCAATCAGCTGGACCTTACAGTATACATTATTTGGAAATGGTTTTCCACATTTCCTCTAACCACACCTCTTTTGTAACAGTCTCAGTCTGTGGGCAATACACCCTGCCCCTGTACTGGCTATGTCCTGTTGCACTTGTTTTGAATTGCCCACACTTTTTACAAGTGTTCGCCTCTACAGTTCTCCTGTAGGGTCTCTTGGGCATGGCTTCTGGATTGGCAGCTGGTGTAGCAGGGTGTGAGCTGGTGCCCTGCACCACTGTAGGCTGTAACAGTGGCTGCATCATTGGCATTCCCTGGACCATCTGGACTCCTTGGACCATCGGGATTCCCTGGAACATTGACACAGCCTGAAACATTGGCACACCCTGAAAACCTGGTGCTGCCGGTATAAGAATATTCGGCACCTGCAGTGTTGATCCAGGTGCTGATGGTGTAACCAACATCAAACTGACTCTGCGCTGGTGCCTTGGGTCTGAGAGGGGGTCAACCAACAGAAGTCTGCCTCTGCTTTGCCTGACCTGCTGTGCTCTCTGGTAGCTTATACTGGTGCTGTTCCCCTGGTTGTTCTGGCTCAGTCTGTAGGCGTTTGGCAACCTGGAGAGGCTCCTGAGCTTCAGGGAGGGGCTGAGGCAAGTGAATGCCCTGAAGCAGCACAGACAGTTCCTGCTTTTTCTGTCTGTTGTTGTACCACTGAATCAGAGTGTTCTGGTTAACCTCCACCAGCTGCATTGACGTCCCTCCCATCACCAAGCCGTTGCCCAGTACAAGCTGCCTTATCCTGCGATAGTCTTACAGGATCAGAGACCATCTCGACAGGGCTCCCTTGCCTTTTCTTATGGGGCTTGGGTGAACAGTGCAAAGTCTGGTGAAGATGGTCTTCACCAGACGGCAACAGTCAGGCCATTGAGCAGCTATGCTGCTTGCACCCAGCACACATCTGATGGTGCTCTCTACTCCAGGGTTTTGAGTGGGCCTCTTTGGTACTCTGAAGCGTCCACTCAGCAGTCTCTTTTGGTGTCAAGCTGCTTTCACCACCCCTTTCTTGTCCCGGTCATCCAGGTTCTGCCAAAGAGCAATTATGGTGTTGGCTTCCTGGTTGGTCAGGCTGAGGGCTGTGTGACCCCGGAGCTCCACCAGATATTCTGCCAGCCTGTCCACATGTTGATAACCCGAAACATTTTGGTAGTCAACAGCCTATTAAAAAACACAAACAAAAAAATGAAATAATTGCATCACATCTGTTTGATGCATAATTTTGTTATTTTCCTGTTTATCACCATAAAGCTCTTCTGACACAATCTGTATAGTACAAAGCACTACAGAAATAAAGCTGACTTGATGCATATTTGCTGCTTACTAATGACTTTAGGCTGTACTTTTAAATTTAGAATGTGTGGAAAGTCTGTATTTAAAGCACTGGATGTTAATTCATCACTGTTTAAATTATTATACTTGATTTGAATGAAATACAAAGGAGTGGTATTTACCATCTCTCCATCATCATCATCATCATCATCATCATCATCATCATCATCATCCTGAGCAGCATCCTCTGGCTCTGAGGGGAAAGGAGAGACAGCAGTCCCTGAGGGTCCAGCTGATAAAGGAGACTGTGTGAGGCCATGTGTGGGGTCAGGGACCAGTGAAGGGGATGTGGAGCCCAGTGCAGACGTGGCACTGCTGGTGACCAGGGTGGAAGAACCCAGTGTCAGTGTGGAGGATGGTGACAGAACAGCTTCCGGATCTGTAATGGTGTGATCCTCGCTGATGTCACAGAAGCCCTCATCTTCATCTCGCTCCTCCACACTGAGGTCCTCAATGAGCTCTGCAGTCTGATCAGAGTCTGGATTCATGTCCTGCAGTGACTGATCAGTCTGCTGGAACAGATACTGCACTCCAGTGCGCTCACCTGAAACAAACACAATAAACAAGCAGAAATTAAATACAATGTTGTGTATGATATTTGATAAATTAGGCTTTTATAGTAGCTCATATAGTGTGATTTTATGAGAATATATATTTGGGACAGGGCATATCAAGTTCACTGTCATGTTCTCTGTCAGGTTTCCTGGTTTGTCATTGTTCACAGGTGTGTCTTGTCTAGTCATTAGTCCCAATTGTGTACTTAAGCCCTCATGTTTGCCATTTGTCTTTGTCTAGTATTGAATGTAATGTTGTAACCTGCTGTTGGTGAGTTTTATGTTGTGCCGTGTCTTTGTTTTATGTTTTGGATATTTTGATTAAGCTGCACTTGGATTCAGCAAACTCGTCTTCAGTGGACTAACTTGTTACAGAATACTAGACCACACAACAATGAACCCAGCAGTTCATCTCCTACGCAGGCCATTGCACAGTAGAGGATTATGTTGTGGAATTTTGTGAGCTCTCTCACCGTGTGGATTTTAGCCCTCATGCCTAGCCCTCGTGTAGACACGATGGCTAGACATGAGGGCTAGACTCCCTGTGTCTTTGTCTAGTATTGAATGTAACGTTGTAACCTGCTGTTGGTGCGTTTTATGTTTAGCCATGCCAAGTCTATGTTTCTTGTGTTGCCAAGTCTTTGTTTTATGGTTTGGATATTTCGATTAAACTGCACTTGGGTTCAGCAAACTTGGCTTCAGTGGACTAAATGGTTACAGAGGGCATGTTTCCAGAAAAGTTTTGACCATTTCAGTATAATTTAGAGGTCTTTAGAAATTTGCATATAAAATACTTTGGGAAGTCGCTTTGGATAAAAGCGTCTGCCAAATGCATAAATGTAAAATATGATACAGTAGACTATAGGGTTAAATCTAATTATACAGACTGAGATTACACAGAAGTTGCAAATTCTCTCACCGGTGTAACATGCAGGGGAACAAAATGTGGGGACCACTTTCCTGCCAAACAGCTTTTCATAATTGGTGTTTACACAGTGAACAAGTTCTCCTGTGTAGCTATGCAAAACTGATGGCTCCGATGACAGGGAAGCAGCCTCCCGGTCCTAGTTCCACCGGTGTAGCCCCTCCAGCAAATAAATCTCAAAATTCAGTTTGCACTTGTCCCTGTAAATAGACACAAGCATATGGGGGGTGTTAAAGAAACACACAAAGACACTTAATGCTCTTTCTTTACACATGCACATTGTGTGTGACAAAGATATGCCTGGGATGAAACTGTTCAGATGTAAATGAAAGGGCTCGAGAGAAGTGGAGCCTCTTGCACATCTGTACGTCTTCAGAAGCATGCCTCCCTTGGTTAAGCTCCCTGTCTCTGTATAGAGCACAACACCAGGGGGGTCTTGAATGCATTCAACATGTTTCTTCTGGACATTCCAGATGTGCTCCATCCTTTCTCTATCCAGGAGAGCAACACCCAGGGAGTCATTGCCTTTGCTGCTCAGGAGCTCTGTAAGCAGCCGTTCAAGGAGAAGGATGGTAGTCTCCTCTCCATGGGTCCTCCTCCGGCAATGGAGAGCCAGTTCCACCCTGCTAAGATGCTTGTTGACATCTTCATCTGTCAGTGCAGGCCAACCCTGGGATATCAACTGCTCTCTCTTTGCTTTGTGAAGCTCAGAAACATCAGCCGCATCCCACTCAAAAATGCATGCTGACAGCTGTGACATAAAGATGGGATACAGCTGATGGGCATCAGTTGTACACCCCAAGGCAATCCTGCGCATAAAATGCCAGATGTCTAAGCGTACCATGAGATCTGGCCAACCTCTGAATCTGGCTTTGAGCTTGGTCTCGCCCACCTCAGTGTAGCAGCCACAGTCCACATACAACACAGCAGGTGGGTCCACACCAGCCTTCTGGTACTGTTTCACCAGACCATCTACCATAATGTCCAGTCCTGCGCCTTCCTGGGCTGTACGCACACTTATGAGCACCTGACCAAACTCACTGCCCACAGAGGTTAGCCAGAGTCCTGTTCCCCTTGTCGTCCCAGCCAGCTTCTTGGTGATCTGTAATATACATGATATGAAGCATGCTGTAAATGTAATGAAACTGCACACCACAGATAGAGTTCCATGCTGTGATTATAATAAACAACAACATAAATTAAAAATTAAAAATCCACCACTAACCTTTTTAGTGGAATCCATCTTCAAGACAGAGCCATAGGTGGATGTAATCCTTGCATGGATTTCATCCAGCCTTGTCAGGATGTCTTGGCTATACGCTGTAAGCAGCCACTTGCAGTTGGGCACCACGGTAGGCTCTGGGGGTTCCTGAAATTTTACTGGCAATACCCCAGGTCCATTGAGGAAGTCGACACATTGTGTGGTGTACTGGGCCAGACGCTGGAGCCACTCCTCACTGTGGTTCTCACGCAGTTGTTTTATGACCCGGGTGGGACTGTTGCCAAGGCCACGTTTGCGCAGCAGCCGAATGACCCTCATATCACAGGCATACCTTAGGAAAAGCAAAATCCACACATTTATATATTTTACATATTTGTTTTGTAAAGTATTTGCAAATAAATGTGATGATGGGCTATCAACTGAATGTGGAATGAAAGTGTACTCACTTCCGTGTGAGGATTACCTGAAAAACTCAGATCGATGGCCCAGATCCAGCTGTTGCAGGACAGTGTGACTCCAAGACACATGCAAGGCTTTACACTTGGCACAGATGAGGGTTTCTGTGACCATGTTGTCCTATCGATGTCCAGAACCTGCCGTGCCCTTTTGTGCAGACCGCCTCCTGTCAGCTGATGCTGTCCACAGGCAGGATTGGGACAGAGAACCTTGACCCTCCACAGCTTGTATGGCATCCACAGCAACAGAGCATGACAAAAAAATCTGTCTGGAGCTGGACTCTGATTGTATGCAAGTGCTGGCTGTGGTGGATAATACCAGAGCTGTAGGTTTTCACGAAGCTCTGGTTTCCCCTTGGGTCCCATTTTAAAAAGTCTGCTGGCAATCCACCTGTGATCTTCATGTGGCAAGGTCTCCGACCACGAACGATGCAGTCGAACTGCAGATGCAGCTTGCAGTAATGCCCCAGAAGAAGCAGTCTGTGAAAGAAAAAGACAAAAAATTTAGTTTAGCAAGGTTATTTGTTCAATAAGCGCTTTATTTTTCTAAGACTACCCTCACATAAAACATTGATTATTGCTACAATACAACTTTAAAATAATATATATATATAACTTTGTATTAGTCTCTACTGTCATCCAAAAAGGAATGAATATTCTTAAAGCCAGGAAAGCTTATTTTCTGTAATTTTACAAACAACATCTCTTTATTTTAAATATTTTAAACATCTGATTATGTTAACAACCATAAATAATTATTTAAATTTTATATCAAGTTGATCCTTTGAGGAGCCAATCCTAACATTATGAGTTTTCAAATACTTACTTTACATTAATAGAATAAAATTGATACATTTGTTCCAAAATTTTGTGTTAAGTTACAGTTAATATGCCAATTCAATTACTTTTATAGACCAATAGAATTTGAAATTACTTACAGAGACAATACTGCAAGACTCTGCAGGACTGGTCACATCTGCAGTGGTTCTGGGGACAGAGGCTGGAACTCCAGGGTCTTGTGTCTGTACACGCAGTGAAATATAATAGATGTTGTATATATAACAAGAGAAACAGTCAAACATAACTGTCCTATACTTTTAACTCATCCTAGATGAAATTATACAATACTATAGTCTATACAATATACAATATACACTCACCTAAAGGATTATTAGGAACACCTGTTCAATTTCTCATTAATGCAATTATCTAATCAACCAATCACATGGCAGTTGCTTCAATGCATTTAGGGGTGTGGTCCTGGTCAAGACAATCTCCTGAACTCCAAACTGAATGTCAGAATGGGAAAGAAAGGTGATTTAAGCAATTTTGAGCGTGGAATGGTTTTTGGTGCCAGACGGGCCGGTCTGAGTATTTCACAATCTGCTCAGTTACTGGGAGTTTCACACACAACCATTTCTAGGGTTTACAAAGAATGGTGTGAAAAGGGAAAAACATCCAGTATGCAGCAGTATGCATCCAGTATGCAGCAAAGCATTTGTGAAGCCACAACACGCACAACCTTGAGGCGGATGGGCTACAACAGCAGAAGACCCCACCGGGTACCACTCATCTCCACTACAAATAGGAAAAAGAGGCTACAATTTGCACGAGCTCACCAAAATTGGACAGCTGAAGACTGGAAAAATGTTGCCTGGTCTGATGAGTCTCGATTTCTGTTGAGACATTCAGATGGTAGAGTCAGAATTTGGTGTAAACAGAATGAGAACATGGATCCATCATGCCTTGTTACCACTGTGCAGGCTGGTGGTGGTGGTGTAATGGTGTGGGGGATGTTTTCTTGGCACACTTTAGGCACCTTATTGCCAATTGGGCATCGTTTAAATGCCACTGCCTACCTGAGCATTGTTTCTGACCATGTCCATCCCTTTATGACCACCATGTACCCATTCTCTGATGGCTACTTCCAGCCGGATAATGCACCATGTCACAAAGCTTGAATTATTTCAAATTGGTTTCTTGAACATGACAATGAGTTCACTGTACTAAAGTGGCTCCCACAGTCACCAGATCTCAACCCAATAGAGCATCTTTGGGATGTGGTGGAACAGGAGCTTCGTGCCCTGGATGTGCATCCCACAAATCTCCATCAACTGCAAGATGCTATCCTATCAATATGGGCCAACATTTCTAAAGAATGCTTCAGCACCTTGTTGAATCAATGCCATGTAGAATTAAGGCAGTTCTGAATGTGAAAGGGGGTCAAACACAGTATTAGTATGGTGTTCCTAATAATCCTTTAGGTGAATGTATATACAATACTATTTTAAAAAAGAATATTGAAGATTAACATACAGGGGCAGTGGCAGTCCTAAAGCTACAAGGGCATGTAACAAGCCCACAAGAAAATCTAAAGTTGGCAAGATTCCTGTGTTCTTTGACATGCCTGATGAATACAGTAATAGTCTCTGCAGAGAAACAATACCGTTTGCAAAAGAAACCGGAAAATATTATTGCATTTTAAAATCACTGCTTATTTGAATCTATTTTTAAATGTATTTAATGCGTCAATTGCTGAATAAAGGTATCCATTTCTTTTTTTTAAATTACTGACCCCACCAACTTTTGAACAGTAGTGTACAGTAGTCACCTTTGGCTTTTGGCTTGCCCAGTTGGGGACACCTACATTTAATCTATATTACCGATCTGCCCGCATTGTCACTATGTGATAATTGAAATTAGCTGGATAACATCACCGTTTCACCAGAGCGGCTGTACATCTGAATCAAATTCTGTTGCATTATTTTCCTGTTAACAATGTGAAGCTGCTCTGAAACAACTGGACTTGTAAAAAGCGCTGTATAAATAAAGGTGACTTGACTATATAAAATCTATTTAATTCAAACATTATATAGTATGTTCTTCATTACGGTGAGATTTCCTAAAAAATACAAAATATGTTTCTAAAAAGTGCACAGGAGTGGAGTGTGTCTTCATAGAATGCAATGTGGATTATGCCAGTACTTCCAGAGACAGTGGTGCTTGGTATAGGATCACTGGACACTGCTGCGCTGGGCTGGTCAACAACCTGGGATGGTTTCCTAGACATACTTAGATTGGGCTTTGCTGCAGCAATGTGGGACCCACTAAATCTTGGCTTGGTAAACTAAAATAAGGAAAAACAATTTTAATGAAAAGACTAAATGTGCTGTAACAAATATATAATGGCATATTTGGCAAATGAGAAAATATATCTTGTTCCTATATTTTATTGTGTAATTAAAGGAACTGCTTTCTTGCTGTATAGTTACATACAATATGCATACTGTTTTCTGTAGAATGGTTCCCCTAAAGTGGTTCATGCTGTAGGATTGCTGAATAACTGAGAAAAAGCTGGACAATGGTATAAAAGTACTTTTTTGTGTGTATTACCACCCTCTTCTACTTATACAGATTAAAATAAGCACACTTAGAATAGAAAAATATGTGTGAAGGCATTGCCAGAATGTGAGTATATTGTAATTCAACAGGTACCTTTTAAAAAATTATGTAAAATCAAAAGTAGTTTGTGCATAGTTTGTAAAAGAAGGTATTTATTAACAGTAATTAAGATTAAACTTGAAATGGCCACAGAGTAGATGCATGATGACTGAATTAATAATATGTGTATAATTCATTGTGCATAAGTGGAATGTGACATACTGAAAGAAAGAGAGAGAAAATGTAGCTCTAATAGTTGAAAAAGATCAAGAGAGATGTCATGAAGCACTTGAGAAGGGAAGAAAGAGAGCACATAGCAAAAGCAAAGATTGGCAAAGGTCATTCCATTGTACAAGAAAGGTAATGCATATGATCCTAGTAATTACTGTTCAGTCTCAATTCTTATCTTAGCTTCAAAAATTTTAGAAAGGATTGTGTATAAACATATGTATCAACATGTGTGCAATAATAGTTTAATACAAGTCAACAACTCAGCTTTTTACTTTCTGTACTTCATTACATTTCAACTTAACTTTTATACTTTAAAACTTAAAATTCCTTTTTAAAAATGTCATTACCCTTGACAAACTTGGTATAATCCTAGATGTCCCAGATGGAGTAGTCTGGGGCTGGAGCCGAGGCTGAGGCTGAGGCTGAGGCTGACTCTGCTCCATGACCTCCTGTGCTGGTCCAGTAGCGGCAGACTGTTGTTCCAAAACCCTTGGTGCTGGTCCAGTAGAGGTAGTGGCCTGTTTAAGACAACCACAAAAATACATACAATTACTTTTTGAATTAGAAACATTTGTTTAGTAACTTATATATCAAAAATTAATAAATAAATAAATACTTGCAACATCTTCACATTGTTACCTTTTGAGTGTGAAAACCACACATGCACTTTGGGTCTGCTCCAAGTAAGGTTGTCTGGCCGCGAGACTGCATCGGACATTTTTCAATCTGCAAACATTATGACATGTAATACACAATACATGCATTTCTAACTAAACAGGAATGGCAAATTGATTTACTGTCATTTTCCAGGAAGTGTGTATTTATTTTTATTCATGTTCTTTGAAGGGGAGACGCAAAATGTAAAATTAGAGAAAGAGTGAATGAGTGAGTTTGTTTCCCCCAAGAACAAGAGAGGAACATTTCACAGCTTCAAACCATCCCCCAACGCCCCTGCCCCCGCTCTCTCAAATCTCCAAATCCCCTCACAGAACAAAAAAGTCTTTAATATATTTTTTATAGTATGACATAAATTTCAAATATCTGCAACTTTATTTACATAAATAAATATATATACACTCACCTAAAGGATTATTAGGAACACCTGTTCAATTTCTCATTAATGCAATTATCTAATCAACCAATCACATGGCAGTTGCTTCAATGCATTTAGGGGTGTGGTCCTGGTCAAGACAATCTCCTGAACTCCAAACTGAATGTCAGAATGGGAAAGAAAGGTGATTTAAGCAATTTTGAGCGTGGCATGGTTGTTGGTGCCAGACGGGCCGGTCTGAGTATTTCACAATCTGCTCAGTTACTGGGATTTTCACGCACAACCATTTCTAGGGTTTACAAAGAATGGTGTGAAAAGGGAAAAACATCCAGTATGCGGCAGTCCTGTGGGTGAAAATGCCTTGTTGATGCTAGAGGTCAGAGGAGAATGGGCCGACTGATTCAAGCTGATAGAAGAGCAACTTTGACTGAAATAACCATTCGTTACAACCGAGGTATGCAGCAAAGCATTTGTGAAGCCACAACACGCACAACCTTGAGGCAGATGGGCTACAACAGCAGAAGACCCCACCGGGTACCACTCATCTCCACTACAAATAGGAAAAAGAGGCTACAATTTGCACAAGCTCACCAAAATTGGACAGTTGAAGACTGGAAAAATGTTGCCTGGTCTGATGAGTCTCGATTTCTGTTGAGACATTCAGATGGTAGAGTCAGAATTTGGCGTAAACAGAATGAGAACATGGATTCATCATGCCTTGTTACCACTGTGCAGGCTGGTGGTGGTGTAATGGTGTGGGGGATGTTTTCTTGGCACACTTTAGGCCCCTTAGTGCCAATTGGGCATTGTTTAAATGCCACGGCCTACCTGAGCATTGTTTCTGACCATGTCCATCCCTTTATGACCACCATGTACCCATTCTCTGATGGCTACTTCCAGCAGGATAATGAACCATGTCACAAAGCTCGAATCATTTCAAATTGGTTTCTTGAACATGACAATGAGTTCACTGTACTAAAATGGCCCCCACAGTCACCAGATCTCAACCCAATGGGCCAACATTTCTAAAGAATGCTTTCAGCACCTTGTTGAATCAATGCCACGTAGAATTAAGGCAGTTCTGAAGGCGAAAGGGGGTCAAACACAGTATTAGTATGGTGTTCCTAATAATCCTTTAGGTGAGTGTGTGTATATATATATATATATATATATATATATATATATATATATATATATATATATATATATATATTAATAATAATAATAATAATAATAATAATGATGATGATGATGATGATGATGATGATGATATCTGGTTTACATTAGTGTAAACCATAAATAGCAATGCATTGTTCTAATGAATGAGATCAGGTACATGTTTGTACTGAACTCTAATATGTTGTTTTGTTATGCAAATCCATTAAACAACCAATTCTAATGTTCAATTATGCAAGTCAACAAACATTTAAGTCGTTTATTTCATGAAAAGGTCACAAAAGCACACACTCACCCTTTGATACATGTCGTGCCACTTTTTCTGTCGAGGAGCTGGCCTGTTACCCTCATTTGATGGCCAAACTCCTGTTCTGGCAAACTTTTTTAGATGTGATATCCATTCAGTGTCAGACATGGCTTTATGGGATTTTTTGCCAGACATTTTTTTGCCCTAGGTTAAACCGTTTTGGAAAAACTACCCTTAATAAAATGATTTCTTAAAAAAAAAAAAAAACACAACACAACATATTCATATATGTCATTAGGTTTCTCACCTGTTCACTGTGAATGTTTTATATAAAAATATACTTATTATACGCTGACTGGACCTCCGTAAAAATGATGCTGACCCTCCGTGCCACTGATGCTCGTCTACTGAACTTTTTTTTAACTCTGACACACCCCCTGAGGATTATGTCATTACTTCGTACACCTTCGGCTCAGTTCGGAAACTTGATTGACATCTGACTAGCCTCCTGACTCCAACTAGCGGTGATAAGCGTAAACGTGCTCACGACATTTCCTTGAACTCTTCCTTGAACTGATTGGTCAAATGTCGAAAATGTTAAGAAAGGTGCTTTCTGATTGGTTGCAAATGTTATAGTGCTTCGACGTGATTGGCTGTGGAGTTTCTTCAACATCTGCCCCAAATTGTCGGACTATCCTTGGGCAGCTTGTGCTCCTAAGCCAGGGATTTGGGGTTCGAGTCCCATCTGGGGTGGGTTTACAGCAGAGTGGCGCAGCGGAAGCGTGCTGGGCCCATAACCCAGAGATCGATGGATCGAAACCATCCTCTGCTAAGACCGCTTTACTTATATCCTGTACATATTTGAAGAAGTGCTAATGCAGTTCTATGCTGAAACCATAATCATTTTCACCAGATATCATCTGTGTCGGAGGACCACTTCATGTGTTCCTAAACGCAAGTCCTATTGAAAACACCTGTGAATTGGAGCTATTCTATGGCGAGCAGAGTGGCCCGGTGGCCCATCAAATTAATTGTTCATCCGGATTACTTTGTGTGCTGGCCTTGATTAAATATCAATCCTATTGTTGTCACTGAAGCAGAAGTAATGGGGGCACAGAAGGACTGATTTTTAACAGCTATCAGTGTCCTAATGGATAAGTCACTGGACCCCTAAGCCAGGGTTTGTGGGTTTGAGTCCCATCTAGGGAGGCTTTCAGCAGAGTGGCGCAGAGGTAGTGTGCTGGGCCCATAACCCAGAGGTCGATGGATCGATGCCATCCTCTGCTAAGACTTCTTTACTTATGCACATTCTCTGTCCCCACTTGAAGAAAAGCTGCCACAGGTCTATGCTAAAACCCTTTGTTGTTTTCATCTGTTCTCATTTATGACAGAGGAGCACTTCATGTGTGCCTAAACACAAGTCCTTTTGAAAGCATCTGGGAATGGCACATCTGTCACCAGGAGTAGAGTGGCGCCATAGTAATACTATAGTAAAGTTGCAGTGAGTCACAGAGCAGGTTAATTAACATTTTATAAGCCTATATGGTATTCCTATAAATGTTAATATCCACCAAAAACAAACCAAAAAAAAAAAAAGAAAAGAAAATGAAAAACATGGTACACATGATAGTCTTACAATGGGTGCATAAGTTACTTGATATACTGACCAGCGAAGACCCACCCTGTTCTGTCATTTTTCTGGAAGAAAATATAAGGAATACATCGTTTAATATGAGAGTATCTTTAATTGTGAGATGATTGGATAGCAAACTTAACAGTACAGATAGAGTACAGGCTAGCGTTAGCGTAACATACATTTTGTGAAACAAGACAAGCTAGCTCAACTAAGAAACAATGATTACCAACTTAGCCGACCAGTGCACATATTAAAACAAATGTATAACGGTGAGTGATTGCAGGGGTGAGAGAGAGAGAGAAAAAAACATACCTTTATTGGTACTTGACATTGCCTGCTCGGGAGATGGTTGCTCGTGTTTTTTTTGTTTTGTTTTTTCCCTTTCTTGGTCGCATGCCACCGGCTTAAAATGAGCTCTTCTGATTGGCCGAAATTCTCTGCTCTCTGAACAGGGCATGCCGCTGCCTCACAGATGCGCAATTTGTCCGTGACTTCACATTTTTGATACGGGTGTGTGAATGCATTTTGCACCATATTCACTGCAGCAACTGTAGCAAAAATGTGAGCGTATGAGTTTTTTCATTTGTGATTCGTAGAATAGGATTTGTGCACCCGCAGTGAAGAATGTGTGAGTTGTGTTTGTAGGTGAAAAAAAAAAAAAAAGTTTAGTAAAGTTAAAAATACAGTAAAGTTCACAACTCCTAAAATAATTTTCTCTGTGACTTCAAATTTATTGATACACATTCCAGCTACAAATTCCACTCTCACACGTGTTCAGTTGTTTTGCACCAAAAATACCTTCATACCAAAGCAGACAAAGAGCTGTTCTGAGCTCCCGAAGCTCTGCGTGCGGTCCACGTAAACATGCAATTCATGAACAGGACACAGCAATGCAAGGGCTGGGTCTGCCTCCTCCAGGGGCAGCGCTTACTTGTTCATCACCTCGTACCTCGTGACTCCAGCGGCTCGAAGGGAGCTCTCATAGACCAGAAAGGACCAAAGAGAGGGACCAGGAGGGGATGAGGCACGGTCTGGGAGGATTTAACCTTCTGACAGCTCTCAGGAATCTGATGACCAGGTTGGGCTTTCCCAGTGACCTACCATCAACAGCACTGGGATGGTTATATTTATACCTGTATGTCGGGGTGGGTGTGACTCGGCATGCAAATTTCACTGGCCATTGTCCATTGGCTCATTTAGTTATCACTTGGAGGTGATTGAGCTCCCATGCGAGACCCCGGACTTAAGACAGGAGACAGGAGACGAGATGGGAGAACTTCAGGTAGGTAGACAGGTAAGGAGTCTGTAGATTCAGCATGTACTGAGACAAGACCAGACAATGAGTGCATGGTGACTAGGTGCATATATACAGATGCTGGTCATATAATTAGAATATCATCAAAAAGTTGATTTATTTCACTAATTCCATTCAAAAAGTGAAACTTGTATATTATATTCATTCATTGCACACAGACTGATATATTTCAAATGTTTATTTCTTTTCCTTCTGATGATTATAACTGACAACTAAGGAAAATCCCAAATTCACTATCTCAGAAAATTATAATATTGTGAAAAGGTTGAATATTGAAGACACCTGGTGCCACACTCTAATCAGCTGATGAACTCAAAACACCTGCAAAGGCCTTTACATGCTCTCTCAGTTTAGTTCTGTAGGCTACACAATCATGGGGAAGGCCGCTGACCTGACAGCTGTCCAAAAGATGACCATTGACACCTTGCACAAGGAGGGCAAGACACAAAAGGTCATTGCAAAAGAGGTTGGCTGCTCACAGAGCTCTGTGTCCAAGCACATTAATAGAGAGGCCAAGGGAAGGAAAAGATGTGGTAGAAAAAGTGTACAAGCAATAGGGATAACCACACCCTGGAGAGGATTGAGAAACAAAACCCATTCAAAAATGTGGGGGAGATTCACAAAGAGTGGAGCTAGAGTCAGTGCTTCAAGAACCGCTATGCACAGACGTATGCAAGACATGGGTTTCAGCTGGCGCATTCCTTGAGTCAAGCCACTCTTGAACAACAGACAGCGTCAGAAGCGTCTCGCCTGGGCTAAAGACAGAAAGGACTGGACTGCTGCTGAGTGCTCCAAAGTTATGTTCTCTGATGAAAGCCAATTTTGCATTTCCTTTGCAAATCAGGGAAACAGACTGATGGACTCCATACCACGCCGCATTGCTGAAGTAATTCAGGCTAAAGGAGCCCCAGCTAAGCATTGAGTGCTGTACATGCTCATACTTTTCATGTTCATACTTTTCAGTTGGCCAAGATTTCTAAAAATCCTTTCTTTGTATTGGTCTTAAGTAATATTCTAATTTTCTGAGATAGTGAATTTGGGATTTTCCTTAGTTGTCAGTTATAATGATCAAAATTAAAAGAAATAAACATCTGAAATATATCAGTCTGTGTGTAATGAATGAATATAATATACAAGTTTCACTTTTTGAATAGAATTAGTGAAATAAATAAACTTTTTGATGATATTCTAATTATATGACCAGCACCTGTGTAGTGAGTCTCTGATGAGGTGCAGGTGTAGCGAGTCAGTATTCTGGTGAACAAATAAAAAGCACAGGTTGAAACTATTACAATATAAATTATTATCTCTAATGTTCAAGAATCCTGACATGCAAGCTAAATCCAGTGGTGCAGAGTCATTCCTCCATGCTTGCGTCATTTCCTTGCATCCTTCCCTCGAATCCTGAAGGGGTGGAGCTAAGACACGAGGAAAGGAAGAAGGAAGGAAGAATTGAAAAGCACCCATTGTGTCTCTACTGCAATCCTGACATATCCCTCCATATTAATATATTACACACACCAATCAGGCATAAGATTATGACCACTGACAGGTGAAGTGAATAACACTGATTATCTCTCACACCACCGTGCCCCACACCCATGCAGACAGGGGGAAATTTTTTCAACTGGCCAGACGCCACCAGGCAATCGGCTACCACATTCCACTACCAAATTTCCTCTTTTCCTGGATTACACACAGACACACACAGTGTTCATGGCTCTCCTTATCATGATGGCCAGACATCATTTAACCCTCTGGACCCTAAGGCTAATTTATGGCCCTGAAGAAGTTTGACATGCTCTGACATTTGTTTTTTTCAGTTGCTTTAAAGCATACTAATGCCTAAAGTCTGATTACACTGTATTCAGCACAAACAGAGCTACAGTAATATGTGAGCAACATGTACATTAAAGTTTGTAGTTTTGAGAAAATAATGTTTATGCATAGAAAAAACTAAAATGTTAAATTACTGAAATAAGGCCATCTAACACACTTTAAACATTTGTTCACAAGGCTTTCAATGTGACCATTTTGATCACTCATTCATACAAAACAATATAGTCATTTAACTCTTGTAAGACACTTATTGTCAGAATGGCTGTATGCGGGGAGGGTGTGGATCATCATGAATAATGCTGAGATTCACACCTGATGTGTCAACAACTCCTTCCTGAATATGAATGAGGAATATTACTGAGGGAACTATAGAGAATGAATGTGAGGAGATTTAATGATTGATTGAATGTATTGTTTGTAGCTTATTCACAAAATCATGTTTAATTTAAAAGAAGTCATTTGACTACACATTTTCTTTACATAAAGACTTTAGACCTACAGTACCATTCAAAAGTTTTAGATCTGTATCTGTAAAAAAAAAAATACAGATGTGAAATATTTTTACAATTTAAAATAAATGTGAGTACATGGTAAAGTGTAATTTATTCCTGTGATCAAAGCTGAATTTATCATCATTACTCCAGTCTTCAGTGTCACATGAGACTTCACAAATCATTCTAATATGAGGATTTGATATACACTCACCTAAAGGATTATTAGGAACACCATACTAATACTGTGTTTGACCCCCTTTCACCTTCAGAACTGCCTTAATTCTACGTGGCATTGATTCAACAAGGTGCTGAAAGCATTCTTTAGAAATGTTGGCCCATATTGATAGGATAGCATCTTGCAGTTGATGGAGATTTGTGGGATGCACATCCAGGGCACGAAGCTCCTGTTCCACCACATCCCAAAGATGCTCTATTGGGTTGAGATCTGGTGACTGTGGGGGCCATTTTAGTACAGTGAACTCATTGTCATGTTCAAGAAACCAATTTGAAATGATTCGAGCTTTGTGACATTATCCTGCTGGAAGTAGCCATCAGAGAATGGGAACATGGTGGTCACAAAGGGATGGACATGGTCAGAAACAATGCTCAGGTAGGCCGTGGCATTTAAACGATGCCCAATTGGCACTAAGGGACCTAAAGTGTGCCAAGAAAACATCCCCCACACCATTACATCACCACCACCAGCCTGCACAGTGGTAACAAGGCATGATGGATCCATGTTCTCATTCTGTTTACGCCAAATTCTGACTCTACCATCTGAATGTCTCAACAGAAATCGAGACTCATCAGACCAGGCAACATTTTTCCGGTCCAATTTTGGTGAGCTTGTGCAAATTGTAGCCTCTTTTTCCTATTTGTAGTGGAGATGAGTGGTACCCGGTGGGGTCTTCTGCTGTTGTAGCCCATCCACCTCAAGCTTGTGCGTGTTGTGGCTTCACAAATGCTTTGCTGCATACCTTGGTTGTAACAGTGGTTATTTCAGTCAAAGTTGCTCTTCTATCAGCTTGAATCAGTCGGCCCATTCTCCTCTGACCTCTAGCATCAACAAGGCATTTTCACCCACAGGACTGCCGCATACTGGATGTTTTTCCCTTTTCACACCATTCTTTGTAAACCCTAGAAAAGGTTGTGCGTGAAAATCCCAGTAACTGAGCAGATTGTGAAATACTCAGACCGGCCCGTCTGGCACCAACAACCATGCCACGCTCAAAATTGCTTAAATCACCTTTCTTTCCCATTCTGACATTCAGTTTGGAGTTCAGGAGATTGTCTTGACCAGGACCACACCCCTAAATGCATTGAAGCAACTGCCATGTGATTGGTTGATTAGATAATTGCATTAATGAGAAATTGAACAGGTGTTCCTAATAATCCTTTAGGTGAGTGTATGTGGGATGATAGAGTAAGGTTCAACAAGAAAGTATAGGCAGAGAAGGAAGATGAAATAAGATGAATAAGTCACTTTACCACTACACAGGTTAGTTATATTGTTGTAAGAACCTTTTGGATAATTTTGCGTTCTTGTATTCTGTCCTTGCTGAAAAAGTAGTTTTGAGGCAGCTTTCGCATCAATTACATTTCACTAGTCTAATTTCAACATGCAGTTTATATGAGATGTTTGCTAGCCTTGGTCTTTAATTAACAGTAACATTAATTTGTATGCAGCCTACATTACAATAACTGTCCTGTTGAAGTGCAGCATTAATGCAATTGGTCAAATCGGTGTTGTTTTGAACAAATTAATTGCATTCCAGCTGAAAAACAAGCATTCTAGAGCGAAAATGTTGCATTTTTTAAATGATGGTTTGAACAGAAGTTATTTATATTCTATAGATGCATAATTTCCTGTCTGTAATGTGTTGTAGTTTTCTGCTCTATTGTACATTCGGAAGGGTAGCAGCAATGCTTGTCTCTCTTAGATTAATTTCTTCTGCTTTTATTATTCTCATTTGTTAGTTGCTTTGGCTAAAGAGTTTGCTAAAGGAATACATGTAAAAGAACATGTAAATGTTATAGTTCTCTTCAAATAAATGGGTAGTTTATTGAGCCCTTGGATTGAGAAGTCACCGTCTGTGGATTTAGTTACCAGGGAAAGTTTGCATTAAATGTTTGCATTGTGCTCCATTATTCTCACAGGCAAATGCTGTTTGTTTGGATGGTCTTCAAGATTTAATTTTCATTAGGTTAATTTAACTTGGTCTAATGTAGTAATGAATAAAGATTTCTGTAATATCTTTTGTTTGTAGTTGTGTGTAAAACTTTAGTTTCAAACTATATAGGCTTACAACATGTTTCACATTTAGACCTCTAATGGTTTTATTAAATGCTACTTTACAACTACAAGAATCACTTATGTAACTCAACTTGATTAAGTAAATTGAAATTAAATTTATGAAAGCATCATGAAAGAATAGTTAAACATGTTTTAAGTAAATTTAATTTAATTTAATTTGTTTTCATTTAATCACATATATTTGTTTCATGCCAGTTTCCCCTGTCCACAGTTCCAGTCTTAGAAATATCATGAGGTTTATTTAATCAAATGGTTATTTTGGTCAAATTCACCTGATTTGTTTGTTCTGTCTTGTGCTGTGATTGGTCACACCCTCACACTCTTTTGTCATTGGCTGTTTGTCAGTTTAAGTAAGATAGAGTCAGTGTCATCATGCACAATTCTGTCCTCTTCTTCAACTGATCACTGAAAAATCACCAAACCTCTTCACTGGATGAAGATGAAGACGACGCTCACTGTGCTCCTAATCCTGGAGCTCTACGGACTCTCCTCCGGTCTCATTAAACAACATTTCTTTGTGAATCAGAAGAAGTCATGGGATTCTGCACTATAGCACTGCAGAACTTACTATCATGACCTGTCCACCTTCACCAATGAGAGCGAGGAACAGCAATTCTGGGAAGATGCAGTTGGTCAAACTTCTGATGCCTGGGTTGGTCTCTACAAAACATCAGGAGTCTGGAAGTGGACCGGAACTGAAAATGCAACACAAATTAGCTGGGATACTAGTAATAAACAACCAGATGGTAATGAAGACTGTGCTTTTCTAGGCAGCGATCCTAAGAAACTGCATGACACAGAATGCACGGATAAATATGCTGTAAGGAGCGATTTTACTGCTAAGACAAAAGCTGAGATCCAACACCCTGCATTAAAAAAATAAAACTCAATCTGAAGAGAAGATCTCACAGAGAAACTGTAGGAAACCGCCCTGACCAAAACCTTCTCCCCCTCTCTCCCTCATCCCCTCCCTTTCCCCCCTTCCCCCTGATTCAAGTCCCAGAATGCAGATATACTACATATGATTTATCTTGTGAATCTATTGTTTTATCTCTTTCATGTCTGGTGTCTTTTTAAAGGTCACAGTGCGATTGGTAAAATGGTCTCAACATCACTGAAGTCACTGGTAGGGTTAGAAAGATTGAAACATATGAGAATTGTGTTCTCCTTTTTGAGTGGTCTCTCCAAAGATATCTGATCTTCTCCCCCAAACTAGGTGTTTGTGTTGCAAATATTTACAACCCTTTGTTCTGGTCTGGGTATTTAAGGAAGGGTAGCAGGGCTGCCACTGGGAACCTTCTGTAGCCAGAGCCCCCATGCAGTGGTGTGTCAGTGTCCTCGAGGTACACACACACACACACACACACACACACACACACACACACACACACACACACACACACTGTATGTACTGTGCCAGACACAATGACTCTTTGAAACTATTTTCATATTACTTGGTAATTGTATTTTATATTTTTATGCTGCAAGTTGTGTACCATGGATTCATGTTTAATTATGTTTACTTAAGTTCTGTCTGGCCAACATAAATTTTGATTTATCTTGTATTATTCTGAAATCATTATTCTAGTATGGCTCAATGTGGAGTCCTTTATTACCGCAAATCTTTTGACCAGGATAGATCATACCGAGGACTCAATGACTGGAGCATGGACACAGAATTTTGGGATAATCTGATTTCTGACTATCACTTAAAAAAATAAATCAGAAACAACACACACGTGCGTCAAAAAGGGCAAATTCACTCCCTGTTACTGTTAGATTAAACAAGAAGTAAAAAAATACTCCTCTGTAAAAATGTTTACTGTCGTAAGGCATAAGTGTAGTGTCACGTAAGATTTAGTGATGTTCGGTTGTTGAACGAATCGTTCTTTTGAGCCAGTTCTCAGCAAGTAACTGGTTGAGCCGGTTCCATTAATCAAATTGAATCGAACTTTAGCTCCGGGTTGATGATGCAAGACGCAAAAGCCGAAGTAGCATGCCCAACTAAAAAAGAATCTAATGAGCCGGTTCAACCATCTGTCGAAGTTTGCAGAGGATTACAGAGGAATCTGATGACTGAGTTGGCGACACAAGTCTGAGGCACGTCCTGGAAATATGCTTATTATGACTACTGTTATTAAAAACCATTTTATTAATACCTGCAAAAAACTTTCTGTCGAGAGATGTAAATACATTTTACTGTAGATTATTGTGCATGCAGATTATATTTTAAATTGAGCGAAATGTATACATTTATAAGAGATTCATTCTATATAGGTTACTTTAGACATGTAACATATCTGCGTTTATGCATGTCTGTAATGTGTGCTGTAGGCCTATGTGCGGAACTTTTAGGAATTTTATCCATGGTGTAGGCTACTCAATACTGGTCAGCCGTATCCGACATAAAGGATCCGTGAATTAAACTGTGACCACACAAGCACCACTAACTTAAGTGAATGAAAGGCAATAATCAGCAAAATGCACTCGCGCAAATAACTTAATTCGATTGTTGCAATATGCATTGACACAGATTACTTTATTTGAATGTTTCCTTGAATCGGCTTTTTAAACTAGTTCATTAAGCTGAACTGTCCGAAAAGAACCAGATCGCGGAAATGAATCGGACTTTGCATCACTAGTAAGATGCACACATTTGTAGGTGAACACACACACACTTCTTTATTACTCCTCTTGGCTACATACACATCAGCCTTCCTCCTCCCTCTAGCTCCCCCTAATGGTCACTATCCTACATCCCTCCTTTTCTTATTTACTCATTCATCAAAATGAACCACATCTCAAAACTCTAAACACAAAGCTGAGCAATATATAGGTGTAATTGTAAAATGTATGAATGTGATGTTCAGAAGCTTATTTATAATGTATGCCCTTTGAAATGTTTAAAGGTAGGGGTTCTTTGAGTAAGATTTACATACACTTTCAGAAAAAAAAGGTACAATTTTGTACCAAAGAAGGTACAAACCTTTGTCTCTGGGATGGTACCTTTTAAGGGTACAAAATTGTACCTTAATATGAAGGAACAAATTTGTACCATTCCAGTTTGTACCTTAAAGGGCATGGTTTGTACCATGGGCAACCAAAATGTACCTTTTGTTTTTTAAAACACGCTGGTACAATATTGTACCTTCATCAAAGGTACAAATCTTGTCCCTTAAGGTACCACCCCAGTGACAAGCCCGGTTGTACCGCAACTGTGTCAAATTTAGTCCTTCTAAAACTATTAAAGGCCATTTTTAAACAAACACACTGTTCCAAAATACAGTAAAGTATGTCAATACACATTTTCAATCGACCATAACGTTTTCAAAATTATTTTGAACAAAACAAAAAAATCTCCATTTGCTGCAAAACATTTCATACAAGTTACAAATTTTAATCTATAAAATACATTTTCCAAACTACACATCTGCTCACAATAAAATGTACACCTTTCAATTATTATTATTATTATTATTATTATTATTATTATTATTATTATTATTATTATTATTATTTAACACTTGCATTTACATTTTTATGAAATTATAAAATTATTTAAGACATTGGAATCAGATGTGCACAAACTTAATGTTTTGTAGGTGAGTGACTATGCATATCTTGTTCCTACATACAAAATGACATCAACCATATAAAGGTCAAGTGCCTGGTAGTCCAGTTCCTCTCCTGGCATCCTGCAAAACCAATCCTTGTCATATAAAACATGGAATGCATGAAGATGACAATCAAACGATTGTGGAAGCAACAGTTTTCCACACAATATCCACAATGTATCTACGGTGAAAGCATACTTAACCTGAAAGAATAAAGGAACTTCTTCTGCATGCACAATGTCGATAACAAACACGTCTTTTAACAAGTTCTTCCGACAATAAAGAGGCCAACGCCATTGTGGTGGTGCCGGTAATCTGCTTCCCGCTCTCGGTTTTGTTTTAAAAAATCAGTAACGTTAACGGTTGCAGCGAATCAGAATATTGGTGCTATACCTAAGAGATAACATTTAATAGTGGGGCAGCTGAGAGCAAAAGCCATATCGTGTATGTACCATGATGAATTGATATTAAAGTCATTCATTGCTTTAAAAATATTAAAAAGTGTAACGTTATACAACTGGCTAATATCATTGGGTGCATAGCTAAGCTAATTTTACGTTTGGTCGCTTGAACACTTATATTTTCAGCTTGTGTACTAAATGTATAGCTCTTTATAGCTCTTTAAACACCATCACTCCAGGTGAGCTAGTTGATATTCAGCCTTTAAATTCCCCAACCACTACCTTTTTGAACTTTGAAATGGTCGGAGTTGATTGTATTATAAGTACAGTGAAGTCCATGAATTCGACTACCAGTATTTTAGATCCAGTTCCCTGCTGAGTTATTATGAACTGCCTTGCATCAATTTGCCCTTATATGACTTCAATTGTGAACTTTTCATTGAGTTTTAGAATTGTTCCTCCAGAACTAAAAATAGCTGTCATTACACCAGTCCCTAAGAAGACTGGCTGTGATGTTTCTGATTTGTCCAATTACAGGCCTATTTCTAACCTCGCATTCTTGGCTAAAGTTCTGGAGCGTGTTGTGGCTTCTCAGTTAAAAAAACACCTAGCACTGAACAGTCTTTTTGAACCTTTTCAATCTGAGTTCAGAAAAGGGCATAGTACTGAGACCGCTTTAGTTAGGGTCGTAAATGATCTTATTGCGGCAGATTCTGGTGCATGCAGTATTTTGGTCTTATTAGACCTCAGTGCTGCTTTTGACACTATATGTCACTCTCTTCTGCTAGACAGGTTGGAAAATTGTCTGGGTCTTTCTGGGGCTGTATTCAGTTGGTTTTGGTCTTATTTAACAAATCGTGCCCAGTTTGTTAGCTTGGGAAATTACAAATCTGACACCGTGCCTGTTCGACAGGGAGTTCCTCAGGGTTCAGTATTGGGTCCAATTTTATTTAACATTTACATGCTTCCACTTGGGTAGATCATCAGGAAATATGGTCTTGGGTATCACTGCTATGGGGATGATACCCAGATTTACATCTCTACTAGTCCTGATGTCCATTGCTCATTAATAACTTTGCGTAGTTGTATAGCAGAGATCGGTATCTAGATGCAGATTAACTTCCTGAAGCTGAATGTCTCCAAAACTGAATTGATGCAGATTGGTAGAGTGGCGGCTACTCGTAAAGCCGAGCAGATCAGTTTGATAATTGATTCCAGTATGGTAATCCCCACTTCACAGGTGTGAAATCTTGGTGTAATTTTTATCCACATTTAACATTTGAAGCACACATAAAACACATCTCTAAAACTGCATTTTACCATCTGAGAAACATTGCTCGACTTAGACCTTTTCTCTCTTTTGCAGACACAGAAAGGCTTATACATGCCTTCATTACAACTAGGTTAGATTACTGTAATGCCTTGTTCTCTGGCCTTCCAGCTAAATCTGTGAGTATCTTCAGTATATTCAAAATTCTGCCGCTCGTGTGATCACTCGTAGTTCTCTTCGTGAACACATCACACCGGTTCTTTCACAATTGCACTGGCTTCCCATGAATGTGAGAATCGATTTTAAAATTCTTATTTTAACATACAAGGCACTATATGGGACTGCACCAGAGTATCTTTGTGATCTCATAAGCCCTTATACTCCATCACGCTCTCTTCGCTCTGCTAACTCTCTTTTACTTCATCAGCCTTCATGTAAGCTTAAGACCATGGGGGAAAGAGCCTTTTCATACAAAGCCCCCAAGCTATGGAATGTGCTTCCTCTTCCCATCAGAAATGCACCAACGTTGGGTCAATTTAAAAAGCTGGTTAAGACGCATTTATTTAATTATTGTTGTATTTCTCTTGTTGTTTTTGTTCTATTTCACTGCAGCGCTTTGAGTTTAAGAAAAGCGCATTATAAATAAAATGTATTATTATTATTATTATTATTATTATTAATAATAATAAATGTAATGTTAAACATAAATAGTAAAAACTAGACTAGTGGTGCATTAGAGATTGCCATTGCAGAAACCAGCGATCCAGAGCGCCCGGGCGAGCCAGGTGAGCTTGCGGGAGCCGGAGAGTCGCAGGACCCGCACGCACCTGTTGGCCTGTCACAGAGTGAGGTGGACCAGCTCACAGAGAGAGGTGAGACTCAGTCCATTGATATGGATTCTGATAGCGAAGAATCTGATATTGTATATTTTTACACTGATGTCAGTTTGCATGGAAGTAACGCAGAAAAGAAAAACAGCATTCAAATGAAGCCACCTTACTATACGGTGCAACAAATTAATGATTTTCTCGACAGCACTTTTAATCAGTGAAGACCAAAATTAGAAAAGTATTTCTCTGATTTTCAGCTTTTTGTTGATTCTTGTGTTATGGCTATGAGAAAAGCTTCATTGGAGGAGCTTGATCAGCCAAAACGATATAGACTCAATAAACATGTGAGTGTGGTTAAAAAAAGATTAGAAGTCAAAAAATATTAATAGGGCCATGTTTATTAACAGGGTGATATTTTGGGTGGTTCTTTGCTTTCTCTTTTCTTTCCTTATGACAGCCTTAAACATTGGGACTTTTAATATCAATGGTGGTCAGGGTATAGAAAAGAGAGCAACTTTATTTGATTATTTGAGCTTAAAGAAGGCAGATGTGATTTTGTTACAGGAAACGCATATAGATCAGCAGAATAAGACACAGTGGATTGGTGACTGGAAAGGCAATGTTTGTTGAAAGTCATGGAACAAACCAAAGTGCAGGTGTTGCCATCCTTTTTTCCCCAAGTGTCAGTAGTCAATCAGATATGGTTGAGGTAATGCCTGGTCGGATTCTGAGAGCTGATATTGCCTTGGGTGATACACATTTTTCCTTTTTTAATGTGTCTGTTTAATGTGTTTAATCATGGTTGTCAGAACACTTTCTAATGTATTATCACGGTGTCCTCAGGGAAATATCATTGTACTTGGTGGTGATTTTAATTGTACTGTTAATCCAGATCTAGACAGGAATCATGATGAACTTCACCCATCTTCTGCTGAGATTTTAAAGAAAGTAATTAATGATTAGCGTTTAGTTGATCTGTGGAGGGAGGCATTTCCTGGGGTCAGGCAGTATACATGGCTAAAAGCTAATTCTAATATGTCAGGAGCTAGACTTGACCGTTTCTATGTTGTAAAAAGCAATAGGGGTAGTTTTTCTAGTAGCTCGTCTTTGCCATGCTTTCTTTCTGATCATCACTATTTGTCTATTGTGGTTTCTGTCTCATTTTCTGGATTCTCTAAATCACACTGGCACTTTAATAATAGATTATTGCAGGACTGCACCTTTATTCACTCTTTTAATCTTTTCTGGAAAACTTGGAGAGAGGAGAGATGCCATTTTCAGTCGTTGAGTCAATGGTGGGACATTGGTAAAGCACCAATTAAGTCTTTTTGCCAACATTCTACTGCACAAAGTACTAGAGCCCCTAAAGAAAAAATGAAAATTCTTGAACAAGACATCCTTGGGCAAAGCAGTGACTCTAAACACAATAATTAATCTTCCATTGACTCTGTTGCAAGAGATAAACTCCTTCTAAAGAATTTATTGGAGGAACGAGGAAAAATGGCACTTTTAAGGACCAGGTTTTTCCAGCTGAATGACATGGATGCTCCTACAGTTTTCTTTTTTGGACCTGAAAAAAAGTCAAGAGAACAGAAGATCTTTCATCAATTGAAGATTCCATGTGGCAAAGTTACAACTGACCAACGGGAAATTCAAAGTTTCATTATATAACAATTTAAGGACCAAAACAAAATAAGGACCAAAACCAAAGGTTCCAGGGTCTTAAATAAATATTGATGATCCACCCTGTCAAACGCCTTTTTCTTGATCCAATGATCCAATGTCCAAATTGTGCATTTTTAGAACTGTAATAATGTCTCTCATCAAAAAAAAAAAAAAAAAAAAAAACAGTTTATCAAACATTGATATTTTGGGAACACAAAACGTTTAATCTTTCTGAATGACTGATGCCATATACACTCACCTAAAGGATTATTAGGAACACCTGTTCAATTTCTCATTAATGCAATTATCTAATCAACCAATCACATGGCAGTTGCTTCAATGCATTTAGGGGTGTGGTCCTGGTCAAGACAATCTCCTGAACTCCAAAATGAATACCACTCATCTCCACTACAAATAGGAAAAAGAGGCTACAATTTGCACAAGCTCACCAAAATTGGACAGTTGAAGACTGGAAAAATGTTGCCTGGTCTGATGAGTCTCGATTTCTGTTGAGACATTCAGATAGTAGAGTCAGAATTTGGCGTAAACTGAATGAGAACATGGATCCTTCATGCCTTGTTACCACTGTGCAGGCTGGTGGTGGTGGTGTAATGGTGTGGGGGATGTTTTCTTGGCACACTTTAGGCCCCTTAGTGCCAATTGGGCATTGTTTAAATGCCACAGCCTACCTGAGCATTGTTTCTGACCATGTCCATCCCTTTATGACCACCATGTACCCATTCTCTGATGGCTACGTCCAGCAGGATAATGCACCATGTCACAAAGCTCGAATCATTTCAAATTGGTTTCTTGAACATGACAATGAGTTCACTGTACTAAATGGCCCCCACAGTCACCAGATCTCAACCCAATAGAGCATCTTTGGGATGTGGTGGAACGGGAGCTTCGTGCCCTGGATGTGCATCCCACAAATCTCCATCAACTGCAAGATGCTATCCTATCAATATGGGCCAACATTTCTAAAGAATGCTTTCAGCACCTTGTTGAATCAATGCCACGTAGAATTAAGGCAGTTCTGAAAGTGAAAGGGGGTCAAACACAGTATTAGTATGGTGTTCCTAATAATCCTTTAGGTGAGTGTATTTTTTGAGTCTATTAGTCAATGCCTTTGGGCGCCACTTCTTTAGACACCAAAGATCACCCTTTTTGGGGATTAATGTTAGAATTGCCCTTTGACAACTCAAAGGAAGAGTTTCTTGATTGATGCATTCAAGAAAAACATCATAAAGGTCATGTCTAATTAGATTCCATAAACGCTTGTAAAATTCTGCTGAAAATCCATCCAACCCAAGTGATTTCCCAGCTCTCATCTCCTGAACAGCTTGTGAAAGTTCTCCAAATGATAAATAACTGTCCAAGTCATCAGGCTCCTCTTCAGATAGCTTAGATAAATCACTTAAAAATTCACCAATTGCTTCTCCGTCACATGTTTCAGAGGAGTATAAGTCTTTATAAAAGGAAAGAGCATAATGTACAGCATGTTATGACTTGATGGTTCATTAACTAGGCCTGTTTCTGTAACCAGGGGAATAAGGCAAGGGTGCCCTCTTTCAGGGCTTCTTTATGCAATTTCTATTGAGCCTCTCCTGGTTTCGCTTAGGAGGCAACTACGTGGTGTTAATGTTCCCAGTTTCCCCAGTGCAGATCTAATTAAATTAACAGCTTACGCAGATGATATAATATTAGTTATAAAAGACTCAGAAGATATTACAAGACTGATTTCTTCGTTAGATAGATTTCAGAAAGCTTCATCTGCATGTATTAACTGGGGGAAATGTGCATCTTTGCTGTTGGGAGGCTGGCAAGATGTAGGACCTCGTCAGCTGCCACAACAATGCAGATGGGCCCGAGATGGCTTTAAAGTCCTTGGTCTTTATTTTGAGACTAAAAGTTACAACAAAAAGAACTGGGAAGTTCTTAACAGAAGCGTTACAGAAGCAAATCTTAACTTGATTTAAGATTCTTATCATATCTTACAAAATCTCATCTTAGCTGTAGTTAGGAAATCTTAAACAGCTTCATCGAGTTCGGTAATCAACTGTCAGGTCTCTATCTGATCGAGTGATCTGTAGAATTCAGAAGTGGTGATGGATTCTTCCACAACTCTCCTTTAGAGGGAAATGTTTGGTTATTAACAACATGGCAGCTTCGATGTATGGCATACATTTACTGTTTTGGATCCTCCTGAAGAATTAATTATTGGTGTTCAAAAAGTGGTGTTTTTGGGATGGTTGCCATTGGCTTCCTTTGGCCAGGTGTCCTTTATCTTCCTGTGGCAGAGAGGAGGGCAGGGATTAATACATTTAGAATCCAAAATTTTGGCAATGAGGCTGCATACACTACAAAAACTCCTGTATTCTTCAGATCAAGTGCCTTGGGTTGTTTTTGGTCTGTATATACTCAAGTATTGGAGGAATTGGTCTTGACCAGCAGTTGTTCTTAATGCAGAAATCCTTTGTGGAGAAGACACATTTTTTGCCTTTCAGTTTTTATGAATCCACGTTCAAGTCATGGGATTCTTTTAACCTGTTAGCCTGAACCCCCACTTTTGAAAAAAATCCAAAGAAATGACATACTCAGACTAAAACCGATACAATTCATGAAAAGCCAAACAAAATTTCTGAAAGGTTACATCGATTTGGTTTTTCATTGTATTGAAAAAAAAAAAAAAAAAAAAGTTATATCATGGTTGTGTTAAATCTGTACATTATGGACAATTGAAACACCAGACCAGACACTAAAGGGAGGTCTTGGCTATCTATTTCTGATGAGGTATATCCATCCTGGAGATTACTGTACAAACCTTCTATTTCTAAGAGATGTGGGGACCTTCAGTGGAGGTTACTGCATTGCATTGTTGCCTCAAAAGATTTTATTTCAAAATCATTTGTTTAGTGAGTGTTTCGGACTCTGCTCATTGTTTGAATTATTGGAGAAGATTATTGTAAAATTGGATTTCTCATATACTAATAGTCTATTTATATTGGGTTGCCGATATAAGAGGTCTTGGCAACAATAGTGTATACTTGCCAATTTTTTAATAGGGCAAGCTAAACTAGCCATTTTTAAGACACATCAGTGTAAAAATGCTGGTGAGGATGTAAATATGGTGACCCTATTTAAGTCTCTAGTGAAGTCAAGAGTGGTCATTGAATATACTTATTGGCATACTGACAATGTGCTTTATTTTGAATGGAGATGAGGTGTTGGAGGGGCATTGGTGACTATAAGTGAAACAGGGAATCTGGGGGCATATTACAGAAACTTTCTGTCTTAGGTCTTAACTTAAGATATGGTCAGTTAATTTAGGATTTTCCACAAATTCGTATTACAGAAGCAAATCTTAACTTGATTTAAGATTCTTATCATATCTTACAAAATCTCATTTTAGCTGTAGTTAGGAAATCTTAAACAGCTTCATCGAGTTCGGTAATCAACTGTCAGGTCTGTTACCAAGCAACCAACAACGCACAAACTGCTTCTGAGGTAAACCTAAAGTCAAAATGGAGAAACAACGGCATGTTTTTAATTTCAGTGAGGCAAAGATTGAAATTTTGATAAGCTCCGTTGAAAAGTTAAAGCCTGTTTTATAAATCGCCTTTTACAAAAAAAAAAAAAAAAAAAAAAACGTATGGCATTAGTCACTTGAAGAATGACCGGTATGACTCTGTGACGGCTCGTTGGCCTCTGTAATGTTTAGTATTTTTTCATCAAAGCACAGCACATCCTCTGGGTCGTCCAAAAGTCTCTCCACCATCAAACGTCGCTGCTCTTCGTCTTGTATAATTAATAAATGTAAAGCCATTCTTGAAAAAGGCTTTTTGTACTGTGATTTTTACCATTGGATTTCAAAAAGGTTTGAAATTAGGACACCAGTGGGGTTGTCCCAAAGTTAAGACCGCTTTTAGGATTTTTTGTCGAGTTAGGATGCTTCTGTAATACCTGTTTCCTATTCATAGTTAAGATAAGATTACGCACTTAAGAAATGTAATTCTGTAATAGCTTTTGTCCTAAATGAGGTCCTAACTGAAATTGCCATGGTTACCAAACAGATAAGATAGAATTCTAAAGTTAAGATGTTTCTGTAATACACCCCCTGGTGAAAGAATTGAAAATAATCAAAGATATTTTATTTTTGAAAATGAACAAAGACATTTGCTTTACTGTTTTCAACCCCCATCTCTCTCCAGAAGGGCCATTTGGAATTCCTAAAGACAAAGAAATGCTGAAGGCCTGTAGGCCAAATGTGTGTCACACCTGTAACACCGTGGGGGAGGTTTGGTCTGATTGGTCAGTATGAATGTCTCACATTAGGGTTTCAGTCACATGGTCAAGGAATAGATAAAAGAAGATTGTAACTGTTGCTCTGGCTCTTTTATTCTCTGGCTCTCTCTTCTTGGGGGCCTTCTCTTTGGCTCTTCTCTTCTTTGTCTCTCTCTCTCTCTCTCTCTCTCTCTCTCTCAGGTAAAATTCATGCTGGGTACGATTAATGGTATAAGTTTTCATCATCTCATACATTTATTTTGTAACTATTTTAAGTGTAACCATAACTAGATTTTGTCATTAAATTCTTTCAATTACAAATGATGTGCTAACTAGTTTTGATTTGGTATTGACTTTGAAGTGTTACCTACTGCAATACAATATAGTCACATTATAGCCACGCTCTCCCACATGTTTAGCTATTGTAACTGCGCTTATTTCCGTCGTTGGTATAAGCTGCAGTGGGTGGTAAAGACGAGAAATGTACAGTTTTCTATCATCTTGCTGATAACGTTTCTTTAGTCATTCGGCAACCCTGCAGTCAGAACCACTGTAGAGGATCCACCCTTACACTGGTATTTAATTGGTCATATGTAATGTGTGATGGGCTCATTAGTGTAGAAAATGTGGACTGGCTATCTAACTACTTCAAGAAGCATGAAATGTGTGTGCAAAAGGGAAATTGCGTCTACTCATGTCAGCGAAAGAGCCAGCGGAGTTCAGGATGTGGACCTTGTTTCTGATCCAGTTCAGATCGTGTTGGGAGTAAAGCCCCCTTCCTGTTCACCAGAGTGATGAGATACTAAGCAGACTGTCATCACTCAATGGCTGGTTGTCTAAGTGGTGTCCGCAGAATAACATAGGGTTCATAGACAATTGGAAAAGCTTTTGGGGCAGACCTGACCTGTTGAAAAGAGATGGTATTCATCCCTCCTGGGATGGTGCCGCTCTTCTCTCTAGTAATTTGTCACATAGTCTTAGTGTTGAACCTTGACTAACTGGGGCCCAGGTCAATAAGCAGACTGACTGGCTTAACCCCGTGCTAGCTGTCTCACATCACAGAAGTCAGATAAATCCCAACACATAGAGACTCTTTCACCTAGATATTATCACATAGAGACTGTGTCTGTTCCCCGAATTAGTAAATGCAAAAAACTCTCAAACCCATTTAAGGGTAAAAATGTAATTGATGCTCAATCATTAAAAAAACAGAAAATATAGAGAAACAAATGATAAAGCTCGGGTTGCTGAATATTCAATCCCTTCCCTCAAAGGCACTTATTGTTAATGATATGATTACAGATCATAACCTAGTTTGACAGAAACCTGGCTAAAACCTGATGTTTACATTACTTTAAATGAGTCCACCCCCCAAGATTATTGTTATAAACACAAGTCGCGTCTGAAAGGCAAAGGGGGAGGGGTTGCTGTAATTTATAATAATATCTTCTCAGAAGTCTAGTTTAAAATCTAATTCTTTTTAAGTTTTGCTGTCATTGTTGTCTAAGTCGAGTCGTAAGTCATCTTTGATTATGTCGCAAGTGATCAAATTTGGGACTCAAGTCCAAGTCATGCGAGTCCACAACCCTGTAAGTAGGTGAATTGGGATGCCAGATGACAGATTTCAGCACTTTTCTATAAAGTGTTCCCCAAGTTGGCAGCATTAGATGGGGCTTGGATGCTGTACAAAGCAGCTGGTAAGAAATGGATAATCGCAACTAAATTTGTTTCTATGCAAAACCGCAGGGAATGTTCGCTGGACGTTCGTGTGTCTTTGTGTGACGGTCAGAAAACATTCGGGGACCTTTACAGAATGTCCCTTTAAAGTCTTTTTTATATTTTGGTAGTGTAAGCAATAGTCGGATAAGATAAAAAAAAGACAAAAGACAAACACACAACAAGGAATAACAGGAAACAAAATACTTTTATTTTCATTAACAATTTCTCTTACTGTGTGTGTGTGTGTGTGTGTGTGTGTGTGTGTGTGTGTGTGTGTGTGTGTGTGTGTGTTCATGTTTTTCTATCCCGGTGGGGGACCTGAATGCACACAGCCTCATGGTGACTTGTCACCGTGGAGACCTAAATTTTAGGTGGAGACCTAAAATGTAGGAGGTAGGGTTAGTGTAAGGGAAGATAACATACAGTTTGTACAGGATAAAAACCGTTATATGGAGTCCCCACAAAGATAGTAAACCAGACGTGTGTGTGTGTAGATTGCAGTGTGTGTGTGTGTGTGTGTGTGTGTGTGTGTGTGTGTGTGTGTGTGTGTGTGTGTGTGTGTGTGTGTGTGTGTGTGTGTGTGTGTGTTGATAGATCAGCTGCAGTGTGATTTCCTGCCAGCAGGTGGCAGCAGCGCTGTTCTCTATTATCAGCACATGCCTTTCCATTGCTTTCCTCGTGTTTTACATGTTTTAGTTACAGATATGTGTGTGCTAAATCAGTCACATTTAGCTCTCATTTGTGTATGTATGTATGTGTGTGTTCCATAAAGACGTTGATGTTTTGTCAATTATTCTGTTTGTTAGTAAAGGATCTCTTTGCCGTCTTTATTTGTCATGTTTTATATCTTTGAGAGATGTCATGCTGAAACATAAATGGTAAAATAAATTAAATCAACACCACACATACTGGTGCTGGTCATATAATTAGAATATCATCAAAAAGCTGTTTTATTTCACCAATTCCATTCAAAAAGTGAAACTTGTATATTATATTCATTCATTACACACAGACTGATATATTTCAAATGTTTATTTCTTTTAATTTTGATGATTATAAAACTGACAACTAAGGAAAATCCCAAATTCAGTATTCAATATTCAAATTTGAATATTACTTAAGACCAATACAAAGAAAGGATTTTTAGAAATCTTGGCCAACTGAAAAGTATGAGCATGAAAAGTATGAGCATGTCCAGCACTCAATGCTTAGCTGGGGCTCCTTTAGCCTGAATTACTGCAGAAATGCGGCGTGGCATGGAGTCCATCAGTCTGTGGCACTGCTCAGGTGTTATGAGAGCCCAGGTTGCTCTGATAGTGGCCTTCAGCTCTCCTGCATTGTTGGGTCTGGCATATCGCATCTTCCTCTTCACAATACCCCATAGATTTTCTATGGGCTTAAGGTCAGACGAGTTTGCTGGACAATTAAGAACAGGGATACCATGGTCCTTAAACCAGGTACTGGTTGCTTTGGCACTGTGTGCAGGTGCCAAGTCCTGTTGGAAAATGAAATCTGCATCTCCATAAAGTTGGTCAGCAGCAGGAAGCATGAAGTGCTCTAAAATTTCCTGGTATGCGGCTGCGTTGACCTTGGACCTCAGAAAACACAGTGGACCAACACCAGCAGATGACATGGCACCCCAAACCATCACTGACTGTGGAAACTTTACACTGGACCTCAAGCAACGTGGATTGTGTGCCTCTCCTCTCTTCCTCCAGACTCTGGGACCCTGATTCCTTTCATCAGAGAACATAACTTTGGAGCACTCAGCAGCAGTCCAGTCCTTTCTGTCTTTAGCCCAGGCGAGACGCTTCTGACGCTGTCTGTTGTTCAAGAGTGGCTTGACTCAAGGAATGCGCCAGCTGAAACCCATGTCTTGCATACGTCTGTGTGTAGTGGTTCTTGAAGCACTGACTCCAGCTGCAGTCCACTCTTTGTGAATCTCCCCCACATTTTTGAATTGGTTTTGTTCCACAATCCTCTCTAGGGTGCGGTTATCCCTATTGCTTGTACACTTTTTTTCTACCACATCTTTTCCTTCCCTTGGCCTCTCTATTAATGTGCTTGGACACAGAGCTCTGTGAGCAGCCAACCTCTTTTGCAATGACCTTTTGTGTCTTGCCCTCCTTGTGCAAGGTGTCAATGGTCATCTTTTGGACAACTGTCAGGTCAGCGGCCTTCCCCATGATTGTGTAGCCTACAGAACTAAACTGAGAGAGCATGTAAAGGCCTTTGCAGGTGTTTTGAGTTCATCAGCTGATTAGAGTGTGGCACCAGGTGTCTTCAATATTCAACCTTTTCACAATATTATAATTTTGTGAGATACTGAATTTGGGATTTTCCTTAGTTGTCAGTTATAATCATCAAAATGAAAAGAAATAAACATTTGAAATATATCAGTCTGTGTGTAATGAATGAATATAATATACAAGCTTCACTTTGTGAATGGAATTAGTGAAATAAATCAACTTTTTGATGATATTCTAATTATATGACCAGCACCTGTACACCGGGCCAAATGCAGTCGTCCTCAGAATGTCAGCCAGCGAATGTATAAAAACCGGACCAATTGGGTGGGCTCAGCCCTGCCCATGCCTAGGACCGGCCCCGGTCCTCGTGAAGGTTAACAGGTTAATTGGCTTAATGTAGCCTCTCATGCCCTTAGCTGAGATGTGGCAGGGACTGAGGACCATCTGTGCTTTTGGATCTAAATCCTCTCCAGAGGTGAGAGCTGATTCGTTGCATGTGAACGAGTTAAACTCTTTCTACGCTCGCTTTGATTGTAATCGCGGCAGCGCGACTCCGCCAAGTGTCAGAGGGAATTACTCAGAGCAGCAACAACCACGTGATCTCTGTTTCGGAGGATGAAGTTCGGATGGCACTCACGCGTGTGGACGTCAGGAAAGCTGCCGGGCCGGATGGTATTTCAGGTCGTGTTCTGCGGTCCTGTGCTGATCAGCTCGCCAGGTTGTTTACATCCATCTTTAATGAGTCCCTCGCTACATCTGTGGTCCCCACCTCCTTCAAAGCGTCCACCATCATCCCTGTCCCTAAGAACAGTAACCCCTCTTGCCTAAATGACTATCGTCCAGTGGCTCTCACGTCTATAGTCATGAAGGTCTTTGAGAGACTCATTAAAAACACCATTTGCTCCTTCATTCCTGACACTGAAGATCTCTCATGTCCTCCACTCCTCCCTCACTCACATCGACAGCAAAAGTGGGAACTACGTAAGGCTGCTATTTATTGACTATAGCTCAGCCTTTAACACCATAGTTCCCATTAAGCTAACCGCCAAACTCCTGGATCTCGGCCTGAATTCTTCTCTCTGCCACTGGATTGAAGACTTCCTCACTGGCAGGCCTCAGGTGATGAGAGTAGGCCAGTTCACCTCCACCTCCATCTCCCTGAGTGTGGGAGCTCCACAGGGCTGTGTCCTGAGTCCCCTGCTCTACTCTCTCTACACACATGACTGGTGGTCCACACACAGCTCCACCTCTATCATCAAATTTGCTGATGATACTGTTGTCCTGGGCCTCATTTCCAACAACGAGATGGCATACTTGGACGAGGTGGTGCAACTAACATCATGGTGCCAGGACAACTGTCTCTCTCTGAATGTTGGCAAGACCAAAGAACTGATTGTGGACTTCAGGAAGAGACAGCAACGGATAATACTCCCCCCTCATGATCAGGGGGTCACCAGCAGAGAGAGTGAGCAGCTTCAAGTACCTGGGTGTAAACATCTCCAAGGACCTGACCTGGACTGCTCACATTCAGACACAGGTGAAAAAAGCCAGGCAAAGACTGTACCACCTGCGCCAGCTGAGGAAATTCAGGGTTTCACCAGCTATCCTGAAAACTTTCTATTTAGGGGCGATAGAAAGTGTATTAACTTTTAACTTATTAACTTGCATCACAGCGTGGTATGGGAACAGCACCAGTCATGACTGCAAAGCCCTGCAAAGAGTCGTGCGCTTATCCGAGCGTATCTCAGGGTCAGCTCTCCCGTCTTTGCAGGACGTCTACACCAAACGCTGCAAAGGTAGAGCTACTAAGATCATCAAGGACTCTAATCACCCTGCAAACCCTCATTTCACGCTGCTGCCATCTGGTAAGCGCTTCCAAAGCCTGATGGCCAAAACTGAGAGACTCAGGAGGAGCTTCTTCCCCCAGGCCATCAGACTCCTGAACTCAGTCACTTAACATCACGTGACCATCGATACACTGACATTGCACTGCACTTTCTGTTCTCGTTGTTACTGTGTAACAACCTGTTATAAAACTGTTTGCACATTACGCTTTGTACATTTCTGTTAACCACATATTTATAAGTCTACAGTTTACTCACTGCACAGTTTATTTCACTTATTTTATTCCACTTCTTTATTTATTTATTTTTTTAAATTCTACTTGATTTATTTATAATTATATATATATATATATATATATATATATATATATATATATATATATATATATATATATATATATATATATATATATATATATATATATATATATAGTACTTTTTTATTCTATTTCTATTATAATTTCCTCCTTGTGTTTTTAACTGTGAATTTGCACTGTCCATGGAGTGGACCTGTTTACATTTCACTGCTGGTTGTATATTCTGTATATAACTGTATATGTGACAAATAAAACTCTCTTGAATCTTGAATCTAGCTTTTACAGTCATTTGTTTATCACACAGCCTGTCGGGGCCATCAGATAAGACTAACCATTGTTGTAACCATTGTCCAATAGGAATGCAATTATATCACTGCTGACTCTCTCGCATACCATTATTTGACATTTATTAACAACTATCAGTCCAAAAATATAATTATTTTTAACTGGGAAGATGAATCTGAGCTTAGTAATTGCTATTATAAAAAAAATACACTTGTTGATTTAAGATTCTAAATAAGGCACATCTAATGTCCTAAAACAAATATTTTAGCAAAATGTGTGTATGTATGTATGTATATATGTATATGTACACCGATCAGGCATAACATTATGACAGGTGAAGTGAATAACACTGATGATCTCTTCATCACGGCTCCTGTTAGTGGCTGGGATATATTAGGCAGCAAGTGAACATTTTATCCTCAAAACTGATGTGTTAGAAGCAGGAAAAATGGGCAAGCGTAAGGATTTGAGCGAGTTTGACAAGGGCCAAATTGTGATGGCTAGACGACTGGGTCAGAGCATCTCCAGAACTGCAGCTCTTGTGGGGTGTTCCCGGTCTGCAGTGGTCAGGATCTATCAAAAGTGCTCCAAGGAAGGAACAGTGGTGAACCGGCCACAGGGTCATGGGCAGCCAAGGCTCATTGATGCACGTGGGGAGCGAAGGCTGGCCCGTGTGGTCCGATCAAACAGACGAGCTACTGAAGCTCAAATTGATAGAAAGGTGTCAGAATACACAGTGCATCTCAGTTTGTTGTGTATGGCCTGGTCTGTTGAATCACCTTTTCTTTTACATCATGTGGATGGCTGGGTGCACGTGTGTTGCTTACCTGGGGAACACATGGCACCAGGATGCACTTGTAAGGGTGGTTCACCTACAGTGGTTCAGGCTGCAGGATTGCCGAATGACTAAAGAAATGTTGTAGCTGCCGTCAAAGGTAACTCATTTCAGTTCAGTATGGTTCACAGTTAAAATATAAATATATATAAGAAGTTAAAAATCTTATGTTTGAAACAATGTCTCATAAATAATAATTTCATGTTTATTTCTTTCTGTTAAAAACTTTGTGAAAGAAGGGGGGGGCTTATCTTTTTGTTCCATGTGGAAATTATAATGTGTTGCTATGTGGACGCTGTATGGGTGTACTCCCTATGATCAGAGAGATATGTGCTGCGGCTTGTGATTTTGTTTAGTATTGTCTGCAAGTATGTCAAGAATTTAAGGTTAATTTACATTTTCTGTGTTTTAGTTATACCAGTGTGGAAAGTGACAATAAGGGAGCATGTAAAGACATGTTTGAAGACTTTGTCATCGAATAAATGCCCGTTAAAACCCAGGAACGACTTGAGCCCTTATTAAACCTTGAGGGGAGTAACAAACGTTATCAGCAAGATGATAGAAAACTGTACATTTCTTGTCTATTACCACCCACTGCTACCTATACCAACAACGGAAATAAGCGCAGTTACAATAGCAAAATGTGTGGGAGAGCGTTGAAGGGACTATATTGTATTGCAATAGAGGTGGCACATTAAAGTTAATACCAAATCAAAACTAGTTAGCACAGTATTTATAATTAGAAGGGTTTAATGACAATATCTGGTTATGGTAGAATAGATGTATGAGATGTTAAAAACGTATGCCATTAACACGTGAGACAGCTCACACAATGGGTCCATAAAAATACTATACTTATATTTTGCTATTGTATTGTGGAGTGACACTTGACACTTGAGTGACAAACTAGAATGAACAAAGAATTGCCTTCTCAGCTGCCATAGTTGCAACTCTTGCGTCATCAGAACAGGTGGTCAACGCACCACCACAGCCCTGCTTTCTGTTGTGTGTAGATGTCATCTTCAGACTTCTCGTCCAGACTTGTTGCAACTGCAGCTGGTCAGTCTTCAGTCTTTGTTCTCCTTGCAGCTTTGCATGAGAAGGCTCCATCATATGGTGTTGCACTGATCCTTGGTATGCAAAATGTCCATTGAATACATCACACCTCGAGAACAGTCACTGAAGATGAGAGCAAACACTTATAGAGAATAAAAGATCTCACAAGCTCTTACACTGTTTCTGGAAATATTGAAATAAACTGCATTATAACAAAACAACCAATGTTGGTTTAAAAAAAAAAAAAAACCTTTTTCATGAAGAGTATCAGCAAAATATTCAGTGTAACCAAATACAGAGATTCATTTGAATGAATGTCCAAAAACATTGTTGCAAGTCAAATGGACAAAATACAAAATAGCAGAAATCAAATAAGTTCCCTTTCAAGGGAACTCGCGCAGCGTCACCACTTAGGGAACGCCTCTGCTTGATTGCGTCGTGAAGCACGTATGTCATCAGTCCAATAGAGAGACGGAATGTCATAGGCGGGTGACGTCATAGACCCGTGTGACGACTTTTCAGTCGCCGGTACAGGATCACACTTGGACGGCAGTGATTTAGGCGTTTTATTGGGCTGACAACAAAAATAACTTAAACAGCTTCCAGGGCAACCAAAACTCAAACAAAGGCTTTTCAGCTGTCCCTTGTGGTGTTGCCACCATCGCCCACTTCTCTCTCTCTGGGCCCGGCTTTTATCCCGTCTCTCGAGTCACTGCAAAATGATTACACCTGTTAGATCTCGTTAACGGAGGCGTGTTTCCTTAACCATTAGTCCTCCCAAGACTCCTCCTCCGCCTGCAGCAGCCTCTAGACCACGCCCGCCTGCCACATACCCCACCGCCCGACTCAGGCCGGGAGCCATCCGGCCTGCCACCCACTCCCATTTCTGGGAGGAAGTCAGCCACAGCCATCTGCGCCCGGCCTGTGGACCACCTGAAACTTAAATGGTTGTAACGCCAAGTACCAACGGGTGATCCGCGCGTTGGTGTCTTTCATGTGGTGGAGCCATTGGAGCGGAGCGTGGTCCGAACAGAGGTGAAAGCCCGTCCCAAAAGGTAGTACCGGAGGGTGAGGACCGCCCACTTGATGGCTAAACATTCCCTCTCAATCGTGCTGTACCGTCTCTCTCATTGAGAGCTTTTGACTAATGTACAGCACGGGGCGCTCCTCCCCCTCCACCACCTGGGACAACACGGCTCCCAGCCCCCTGTCCGACGCGCCTGTCTGCAAGACAAAAGGGAGAGAAAAGTCAGGAGAGTGTAACAATGGCCCGCCACACAGTGCAGCCTTTATACAGGTGAAAGCCTGTTGGCACTGCTCTGTCCATTGGACCGGATCAGGGGCTCCTTTTTAGTGAGATCAGTCAAGGGACTGGTGACATCCGAAAACTTGGGTACAAACCGCCTATAGTAGCCAGCCAGCCCCAAGAACTGTCTCACCTCCTTCTTGGTCTTGGGACGCGGGCAGGCCGCAACGGCAGCGGTTTTCTCAATTTGGGGCCGCACCTGCCCATGACCCAAGTGGAACCCCAGATACCGTACTTCCACCCGCCCAATTGCACACTTCTTTGGGTTGGCCGTGAGCCCCGCCCTGCGCAACGACCTCAGGACCGCCCTCAGATGCTGCATATGCCGCTGCCAATCATTACTATAGATAATAATATCATCCAAGTAAGCAGCGGCATACGCTTGATGGGGTAAGATGCGTAAGATGCGGTCCATGAGGCGCTGAAATGTAGCGGGAGCCCCGAACAACACGTCGGCCAGCTGGTCAGACAAGAGGTGCGGCCCACAGGGGACCGGAACTACGGACTCGGGTTTTACGGTTGGTTCCGGCCCCAGCTCGTCCCTCTCTCTCACTGTCGTGGCCAACTGCACCGACCCCACCTCTCTCCACGGTTTTAGGAGGTTGACGTGGTAAATTTGACGTGTCCTCGCCCTATCCGGCCGCACTACCTCATAGTCGACATCCCCCACCCGCCGTGTGACCACGAAGGGCCCTTGCCACTTGGCGAGTAATTTTGAGCCAGACGTGGGTAGTAAAAGGAGTACTTTCTCTCCCGGAGTGAACTCGCGTAGCCGGGAACCACGGTTGTAGAGTTGGCTTTGATGTTCCTGGGCCCGGAGCAAATTCTCCATTTTGAGCCGCCCCAGTGTGTGGAGCTTTGCTCTCAGGTCCAGTACATACTGAATTTCGTTTTTCGTGTTTGTAGGCCCGTCCTCCCAAACTTCCCTAAGGACGTCGAGTACCCCTCTGGGTCGACGGCCGTAGAGAAGCTCGAAGGGGGAAAACCCCGTGGAGGCTTGGGGGACCTCGCGCACTGCAAACAACAGAGGTTCCAACCAGCGAACACAATTTTTTGCATCTTCCGAATCACATTCTTTAAGGTGCGATTAAATCGTTCCACCAGCCCATCGGTTTGAGGATGGTACACGTTCATGTGAATGGATTTAATCCCCAATAATTCGTACAGTTCGCGTAGTGTGCGTGACATAAACGTTGTGCCTTGGTCGGTGAGGATCTCTTTCGGGATCCCCACCCGGGAGATAATGCGGAAGAGGGCGTCCGCAACACTCTTCGCCGAGATGTTGCGCAGCGCCACTGCCTCCGGGTATCGGGTTGCATAGTCCACGAGAACTAATGCAAAGCGATGCCCTCGTGCTGACCGTTCTAATGGCCCGATGAGGTCCATCCCAATTCTTTCGAAGGGGACCTCCATGAGCGGTAATGGGCACAATGACGCTTTTGGGGTGGCCGGGGGATTAACCAGCTGGCATTCACGGCAGGCCGCACACCACCTGCGGACGTCCCCGCGAATGCCCGGCCAATAAAATCGGGCCATGATATGGTTGAGTGTCTTATCCTGACCCAAATGCCCGACCATCGGATTGTGGTGGGCCGCCTGGAATAGCATTTCCCGACGGCCCTTCGGTACTAACAACTGGGTTATATCTTCCTTTGTCTGCGTGTCCTGCATCATGCGATATAACCGGTCTCGGATTATTGCAAAATAGGGGTAGGAGAGGACACGCGTGGGGTCCGCGAGGTGACCATCAATGGATTGCACCTGGTCAAAAGCATGCCGCAGTGTCTCGTCCCGGGACTGCTCCAGGGGGAAGTTCCCAAGGGGGGAAAAGGCCACAGGGCCCTCCCCCGACGGGTTCCCCCCTCCCGGGGCTGTCCCAGACGGACCTGGGGTCACCTCGCCCGCCCCAGCGGTTCTCACCCCCGCCTTAGCTTTGTCTTTGCAGGGGCCACCCTTAAACAATCCCCTTAATAGTATTGGAAATGATGGCCAATCTGTTCCCAAAATTACAGGGTGGCTGAGGTGGGGATTAACCGCCGCCTCCACTCTATGCTTTTGGTTCCCCAATTGAACTGTGACAGAAGCAAGTGGATATTCCTGAATCTCCCCGTGCACACACCTCACCTTTACCATACTTGTATCCCATGCCCCGGCTTGCATCAGTCGTTGGTGGATAGAGATTTGGTTACAGCCTGTATCCACCAAAGCCTGATAGGTATTTCCCCCGACACTTACTGGTACGTAATACTGCCCGGCTCGACCGGGGGCGCTGGGTGGCGTCTCGGGGACCCGGATCAGCGTGTCCACCTCCATCGAGGTGCACTGATCCCGGAAATGTCCCGGCTCCCCGCAACGCCAGCAGAGCGGCCCAGACCTCTCCTCCACACTGGTGGCAGGAGAAACAGCCTCCTGCAGGTGAGACGAGAGAGGGGGGTTAGTAGAGGATACCGGGCCGGAGTCCGTCGTTGCCAACCGTGGGAGCGGCACGGGCCGGGCCACCGGGCCCCGGATATGGCTCCGCTGGGCAGGGATCAGCGAAGGGGCCCTTTGCCGGGTTCTCGGAGCCGACAGCAGTCGACGTCCTTCCCGAGGCCTGGGAAGAGGGACAGAGGGAGAGGAGACAGGCAGAGACAGGGGAGGGGGGAAAGAGGGGAAAAAGGAAGGGCCATCGGCTGCCCCGTAGGCGGCCAGGTGGTCCTCTGCCAGCTGGACCGCCTCCTCTAGAGTGGCGGGGCGGTGGCACTGCACCCAATCCGCAGTGCGCTTTGGAAGTTGTCGACAGTACTGCTCGAGAACGACCACCTCGATCACCCCATCGACGTCCCGGGGCTCCGAGAGCAGCCACTGCCGACAGGCCCCCCGTAGCTGTTGGGCGAAGGCGAAGGGGGATCCGCCCTCCCGGAGGGTGAGGGACCGGAAACGCTGTCGGTGTTGTTCCGGGCTGCGCCCCACCTGTTGCAGAATCGCCTTCTTTAAGTCCTTATAGCACAGTAGATTCTGGGCCGGCAACTGCCGCGCTGCCAGCTGGGCATCTCCTGAGAGCAAGGGGATCAGTCGAACGGCCCAATCCCCCTCTGGCCAGTGGCACGCCCCAGCCGTGTGCTCAAACAGTTCAATAAATGCCTCAGGGTCGTCCCCCGGCCCCATTTTCTGCAGGGGCACCTGGGGGCGGTGAGTGGCTCCTGGAAGATGAGGTGGGCGCAGCACCGGTGTTCAGAGAGTCGCGCAGCAATCGGCGATCCTCTTGTTGGAGCTCCATCAGGGCCTGGAACATCCTGTGGTGTTCCTCCCTGACCTCCAGAAGGGCCTGGTGCTGTGCGTGGTGAAGGTTGGCCAGGGATTTCACCACTTCCTCCAAAGGCAGCGACTCCATACTTCCCACCGTCAGTTCCTTGGGTGTGTCCCGGGTTTCGGCACCACTGTGACGACTTTTCAGTCGCCGGTACAGGATCACACTTGGACGGCAGTGATTTAGGCGTTTTATTGGGCTGACAACAAAAATAACTTAAACAGCTTCCAGGGCAACCAAAACTCAAACAAAGGCTTTTCAGCTGTCCCTTGTGGTGTTGCCACCATCGCCCACTTCTCTCTCTCTGGGCCCGGCTTTTATCCCGTCTCTCGAGTCACTGCAAAATGATTACACCTGTTAGATCTCGTTAACGGAGGCGTGTTTCCTTAACCATTAGTCCTCCCAAGACTCCTCCTCCGCCTGCAGCAGCCTCTAGACCACGCCCTGCCTGCCACACCCGGAAACTATAAAGCACACCGGCAAACACACGCCGTTAGCTTCTGTTGCCTTCAACAAGCGCTCTGTGTCATCTGTCTGTCTCTCTGTGTTGTGTCTGAGTTCAGACTTTTGTTATTTTCAAAAAAGAAAATACACATTTAAGAGAGTAATAGAGTTATGGCGAGCAAGCAGCGTTTCAGAAAGTGTGTTCCTCCCTGTCCACTCTTCATTACGGATGGGGATACACACCCGATGTGCGTTGCTTGTTTGGGAGAGCAGCATGCGTGGTCGGCGCTCGCGAGTGCCGGCTGCGAGTATTGTGAGGCTCTGCCTCTTCACGTGCTGCGATCCCGCCGGGCGCTCTTTGAGGAGAGTGTCCCGACTCGCGTTCCCCGCAGCATGGACCCCGCTACTGTCGAGGCTCGGCGGCAGCTCATGTCGTGGGGTTTGCAGATGGATCTGTCGGAGGAGACGGGCTCTGCCCTATCTCAGCCTTCACCCGTCAGATCCAGCGCCGCCTCTCTGGGTTCGGGAGCCCGCACTGCGGATTCTCCCACCCGGGGGGCCGCCGCAGCGCTGTGGTTATCTTCCTCTGAGGAGGTTGATGTCTGCAGCGTTGAGGCAGGGATTGAGGACTCGCCACTTCAATCCCCTGCCAGTGAGGAGCTCATGGATGTGCTGAGCAGAGCTGTGGCCAGTTTACACATCGACTGGCCACAAGAACAACATGAGCAAGCTGTTGTAAAAAGCAGACTCGACGAGCGCTTTCTCCCCTCGCGCTCCGCTCAGCCTCTATGCAGGAGCCTGCCGTTCTTTCCAGACCTCCACACCAAGGTGTCGAGGTCGTGGAAGCGGCCCATGTCATCACATATTTTCACCCCGCACACGTCTGTTTATAGTAACATCACAGGGTTGAAAAAGCATGGTTATGGTCAGATACCGGTGGTCGAAGAGACGCTTGCGAGCCATCTCTCGCTCCGAATCCGCTTCTGCCATAAAGGCTCCATCTTTTCCCACTAAGCCCTTTAAATTCACCTCCTCCTTAGTGGGCAAAGCATACTCGGCAGTGGGTCAGGCCGCCGCAAGTTTGCATGTCAAATCGTGCAGGCATACCAAGCTGTCCTGCTGAAGGACCTGGGCGACAGCCACGAGATCGGAGCCGATGCTATTAATGAGCTCCGATCGACAGCAGATCTTGCTCTCCGGGCCACCAAAGAGACGGCCAGATGTGTTGGCCATTCTATGGCAGCCTTGGAGGCTACGGAGAGGCATTTGTGGCTTAATCTTACGGAGATAAAGGAACATGATAAGAGCTTTTTGCTTGATGCGCCGCTGTCTCCAGGGGGCCTGTTCGGTGATGCTGTCACCTCTGCTACCGACAGGTTCCTGGAGGCAAAGAAACAATCTGCGGTGCTCAGGCAGTTCCTTCCCCGTAAGCCCCAGGTCTCGTCTGCTGCTGGGCGGGAGCAGCAGACCCCGAGTATGAGCTCCTCCCATAGGGCGCAGCAAAAATGGAGTGTCGCCACTCGCACACCCCCGCAGAAAGTGCGCGGTACTCTCAGGCGCAGCCCTCCAAGGCCAAGAGAGAGCTGTGTCCAAAAAGTCTTGACGTCTTCGGGCCCAGGACAGTGAGGGTGATCCCCTCCGCGGGCGGACAGTGCTCACCGCAGCATACGGTGCCTGTTCGTCCACGGTGCCCTCACGGGGTCGATCCACCAACCCCGCCCAAGTGTCGGGGTGTGGAGAGCCCTCGCGAGTCATCCGAGGATGGCTCGCGCCCTCCAAGGAGGGAGTTAGCGCTGCTGAGCCAGTTGTTCCCTGCCGGTTCGCCACTTCAGGGTGCTGTGCTCACAGTGCGGAGCACGTCAGAGGCCAGTCTCGAGAGGCTGGTTCCCTTAGTAGATTTTGTGACAGAGTGGGAGAATCTGCCACATATTTCTCGTTGGGTCCTGCAGTGCATAAGAATTGGGTACGCCATTCAGTTCAGATGCCGTCCTCCCAGTTTCAATGGGGTCCTCTCCACTGTGGTGGGCCCCGAGCAGGCTCTGGTGATGACTCAGGAAGTACAGACTCTGCTGTAAAAGGGGGCTATAGAGAGGATCCCCCCCCAGACAGGGAGTCAGGCTTTTACAACCGGTACTTCATAATGCCAAAGAAGGATGGAGGGCTGCGCCCCATCTTAGATCTTCACGTCCTGAACCGAGCAGTGGCAAAGCTCAAGTTCAGGATGTTAACACTCAAACAGATTGTGTCTCAGATCAGGTGTGAGGACTGGTTTCTCACGATAGATCTCAAAGATGCATATTTTCATATCTCCATCCTTCCGCAGCACAGGAAGTACCTGAGGTTCGCTTTCAGGGGAGAAGCGTACCAATATTGGGTGCTTCAATTCAGTCTAGCTCTTTCACCCCGCACGTTCACGAAGTGCATGGACGCTGCTCTGGTCCCCTTGCGTATGCAGGGGATCCGCATGCTCAATTACATCGACGACTAGCTGATCCTAGCACAGTCAGCTCATCTCACAGTCCAACATCGAGATGTTGTTCTTGCGCATGTGAGGAGGTTGGGGCTGAGGCTCAACTCCAAGAAGAGCGTCCTTTCTCCTGTGCAGAATATCACTTGTCTGGGCGTGAGTTGGGATTCGGTCTCTATGCAGGCCCGTCTATCAGAGCCTCGCATAGGGTCGATCCTCTTGGCCATGAGAGGGGTGAAGCTAGACCAGTCACTCACTGCAAAGCAGTTCCAGAGACTGTTAGGTCTGATGGTGGCAGCATCCAACGTGATTTCTTCGGGTCTGCTGTACATGAGGCTTCTGCAGTGGTGGCTCAAGACCAAGGGGTTTTCCCTGAGGGGAAACCCCTTTCACATGATCAAGGTTTCGCGGTGGTGTCTCCGCACCTTGGTTATGTGGAAGGATCTTTGGTTTCTGGCCCAAGGCCCGTCCTTGGGGGCACCGTGTCGGCGTGCATCTCTGACCATGGATGCCTCCCTGACGGGTTGGGGGGTGACCATGAGTGGTCACTCTGCCCAGGGCCTGTGGCAGAAGCACCATCATTCGTGGCACATAAATTGCCTGGAAATGTTGGCAGTGTTTCAGGCTCTGAAGCACTTCCTGCCACATCTCAGGGGCCATCATGTGCTTGTGCGCACAGACAGCACATCGGTGGTCTCCTATATAAACCATCAGGGAGGTTTAAGGTCCCGTCGCTTATACAAGTTGGCGCGCCTTATCCTCCTCTGGGCTCAGGGTAAATTGCTGTTGGTCAGGGCAATGTACATCCCAGGGAGCCAGAATGTGGAAGCAGACATCCTGTCGAGGCAGGGGCAGAGGCCCGGGGAGTGGAGACTCTACACCGAGGTGGTGGAGCTCCTTTGGGAGAAGTTTGGCAGGGCTCATGTGGACCTGTTTGCCACTCACGAGAACCATTCTCGTCTGTGGTTCTCCCTGTTGCCCCCAGCCCTTCTCGGGCTGGACGCAATGGTACAGGAGTGGCCGAGGCTGCCCCTGTACGCTTTCCCCCGATTGCTCTGCTTCCAGGAGTTCTACAGAGAGTGCGCCGGGACGGAGCCCATCTTCTGCTAGTAGCCCCGTTCTGGCCAGGCCGAGTTTGGTTCTCGGACCTTGTGTCTCTCCTCGACAGCTCTTCCCTGGAGATTCCGCTCAGGACGGACCTTCTCTCTCAGATGGGCGGTGTCTTCGTACACCCTCGCCCAGAGTTGTGGAAACTCTGGGCCTGGCCTCTGAGGGGGCCCAGCTCATAAGTTCTGGTCTCTCAACCGAGGTTGTTGAGACCATTCTACACTCCAGAGCTCCCTCCACGAGGAAACTTTACGCCCTAAAATGGAGACTCTTCACCTTGTGGTGTAGAGATCGCCTGTGGGATCCAGTTAACTGCCCTGCGAGCGCAGTGCTGGAGTTCCTGCAGGAGAGGTTCTCCACTGGGTTAGCTCCCTCCACACTAAAGGTGTACGTGGCGGCCATAGCAGCTTACTACAATCCTTACCACTAGTAACTCGTTTCCTTCATGGAACCCTGAGGCTAAGGCCTGTGACACGGCCTGGGACCTATCCATCGTCCTGCAGGACCTTTCCGAGGCTCCCTTCGAGCCGCTCGAGGAAGCTTCTGAAAACTATACTCCTGCTTGCTATTTCTTCCTTGAAGAGAATAGGAGATTTACAAGCCCTCTCTGTTGCACCCTCGTGCTTGGAATTTGCCCCGGGTCTCTGGTGCTCGCCTCTTAACTCCATGCCACAGGCTGGCATCTGGCCTCATATGGGGATGTGGGTATTCTCGTTCCCTAAGTGGTGACGCCGCGCGAGTTCCCTTGAAAGGGAACATCTCGGTTACAACTGTAACCTTAGTTCCCTGAACAGGGAACGAGATGCTGCGTCACCCTGCCATACTCCTCGCATGCCCGCAAGCGCCTTGTTTCAGGCCTTCCCAGAAGCTAACGGTGTGTGTTTGCCGGTGTGCTTTATAGTTTCCGGGTCTATGACGTCACCCGCCTATGACGTTCCGTCTCTCTATTGGACTGATGACATACATGCTTCACGACGCAATCATGCAGAGGCGTTCCCTAAGCAGTGACGCAGCATCTCGTTCCCTATTTAGGGAACTAAGGTTACAGTCGTAACCGAGACGTTTCATAAGTGTTTCAAATGGATAAATGATAATACACATTTTTCTGCTTATGTAAGGATGAGAAATACTAACATACATTTTGAAATGTAACTTGGTGAGACAAATGATAACTAAGTGATTTAGTAAATCCAAAGAAACACTAAATAAACAATAACTGGATGAAATTCAAAGTCTAGATGTAAAGACTTTAATAACATTGTATCCATATTTTAAATATAGGCAAATATAGACTTTGTGTGTGAAGATCAAATCTATGTGGCTGCATTTAGCTGTGGCTATGTGTAAATCATGCCCCAAACAAAGGTGAGGAGGGTTTACAATAGTGATGCAAATTTGCTCCTGTTGTTGTAACAGGGAGAGAATGTGAGTATGAGGTGTGATCTGCTTAAAATCTTTCCACACCAATGTTTTGTTAAGGAGCATGATAAAGTGCAAAGTTCAGAGTTACTGAATCCTGTTGTGAGGGAAAAAATGTCATGGTTAATGCAATTGTGAATCATATTGTAGCCACATGGTAATTCTGTGCTCCTGTAGATGGTTTTACACTTGACATTGCTAAACTCTTCCCGTACTACAATTATTCCAGTTTACACAAGATACCTGAGAGAGAGACACAGAGAGAGAGAGAGAGAGAGAGAGAGAGAGAGAGAGAGAGAGAGAGAGAGAGAGAGAGAGAGAGAGAGAGAGAGAGAGAGAGAGAGAGAAATACAGAGAGGCTTTAGAAAACAGAAAAGAGAAAGAGCCAGAGAATAACAGAGACAGAGCAACAGTTGCAATCTTCTTTTATTCCTTCCTTGACCATATGTAGGACTTGATTCAGATTAAATAACTCAAAGGGGTATTGAATTACAGTGAAAGAACCAAATTACATAATATTTCTCTGTCTTTTTGATATTCCAAATGGCCATTGTGATAAGAACGATAGGGGTTGAAACAGAGTAAAGCAAATGTTTTTGTTCATTTTCAAATATTTTTTATTATTTTCAATCCTACACACTATGGGAAAAGGCAAGCCAGTGGAGGTAGTATGATGCTTTGGGCAATGTTCTGCTGGGAGACCTTGGGTCTGCCATCCATGTGGATGTTACTTTGACATGTACCACCTACCTAAGCATTGTTGCAGACCATGTACAGCCTTTCATGGAAACGGTATTCCCTGGTGGCTGTGGCTCTTCCAGCAGGATAATGTGCCCTGCCACAAAGCAAAAATGTTTCAGGAATGGTTTGAGGAGCACAACAATGAGTTTGATGTGTTGACTTGGCCTCCAAATTCCCCAGATCTCAATCCAATCGAGCATCTGTGGGATGCGCTGAACAAACAAGTCCCATCCATTGAGGCCCCACCTCGCAACTTACAGGACTTAAAGGATCTGCTGCTAACATCTTGATGCCAGATACCACAGCACACCTTCAGGGGTCTAATGGAGTCCATGGGTCTAGCCTTGATGGGTCAGGGCTGTTTTGGCAGCAAAAGGGGGACCAACACAATATTATGTTATGTTGTATATATTATTTATTTTATATATTATACTTTATTATGTATTTCAATTCAAACACATTTAACACAATTATACAAATGGACATTTCCTTTAAAGACATTTAAAGGACTCTACTCTCTTTTTCTTTTTTTCTTTTGTGATAATACCCACCACCAACACATAAAAAAACAATAACTAATAAGTACATAGACACTTTTACCAATGAAAGTACATACATAAATATAAAACAGACATAAATATTAATACAAAAATGAACACATTCACATATTTATATCAAACTCTTATAATGACACATAATTCCTCAGTAGCCTAATTAAAATAATATTTTTAAACATATAAATGCTAATAATATTAAATAAGTAATAATAATAATAATAATAATAATAATAAATTGGCCTAAGTAAATTAAAAGGGAGGGATGGTTATATAAAAAAGATAATTGTTCCCTGAATAGGGAACAAGATGCTGTGTCACCACTTTGGGAACGTCTCAGCGTTATTGCATCATGAAGCACATATGTAATCGTCCAATAAAGAGACGGAACGTCATAGGTGGGTGACGTCATAGACCAGGAAACTTTAAAGCATACTGGCAAACACACGCCTCTAGTTTCTGGAACATGGATGAAGCAAGATGCTTGCGGGCATGTGGGGAGTATGGCAGGGTGACACAACGTTCCCTTTCAAAGCTGCATCACCGCTTTGGGAACGAGAATACCCTACCCACGTCCCCATAGGAGCCGGATGCCCACCTGTGACATTGTCTAGGGAGCGAGCACGCGTGCCCCAGGAGTAGCATTGATGTCGAGCTCATAGACCCTGATGAAAGTGTGCGTCCATCGGACGTGCGTGCGGACCATCCTGCCGCATCACAGACATCTTGCAGGGAGGCTCCTGCCAAAAGAGCTTGAGAGGCTGCCATACTCCTAGTAGAGTGTGCCCAGACAGCCAAGGGAGAAGGCTGTCCGGCTGCCACATAAGCAAGTGAAATAGCCTTGACTACCCACTTGCTCATCCTCTGCTCATCCTCTGCTCGAGGGTGGCCAGTAACAGAAAAACAACTGTTCTGATCTTCTCCACAGGGCAGCTCTGTGGACATAGGTGTCTAGTGCATGGACAGGGCAGATTAAGATTAAGTCTTTCCTAGTCTGACGTCAGAAATGGAGGAGGACAGAAGGCCTGCAGTACTATGGGACTTACAGGATTAGTGGGAACCTTTGGAACATAACCCGACCTAGGATGTAGGAAGGCCTTAGCAATGCTGGGGGCAAATTCCAAGCACAGGGAGGGCTTGTAAATCCCCAATCCTTTTCAGAGATGAAATAGCAAGGAGAAAGAAAGCTTTAAGAGTGAGAAACTTCTCAGGAACTTCTTCGAGGGGCTCGAAGGGAGCTTCAGAGAGGCTTTGGAGGACAATAGCCAAATCCCAGGCCAGCACCCTGGTGCGAACTGCAGGTCTCAATCTCAAAGTACCATGGAGGAAACAAGTAACTAGAGGGTGTCGCCCCACAAAAACACCACCCAAAGGAGAGTGGTAAGCTGCTAAGGCCGCCACATACACCTTTATTGTGGAGGGAGCTAACTCCGTGGAGAACCTCTCCTGCAGGAACTCCAGCACCGCGCTCACGGGGCAGTTAACTGGTTCCCACGGGCGATCTCTGCACCACGAGGTGAAGAATCTCCATTTCAAGGCATACAGTTTCCTCGTGGAGGGAGCTCTAGAGTGTAGAGTGGTCTCAACAACCTCGGCTGAGAGACCAGAACTTGAGAGCTGGGCCCCCTTCAGAGGTCAAGCCCACAGTTTCCACAGCTTTGGGCGAGGGTGCAGGATGGCACTGCCCACCTGAGAGAGAAGGTCCCTCCTGAGCGGAATCTCCAGTGGAGAGCCGTCTAGGAGAGACACAATGTCTGAGAACCACGCTCAGGCCGGTCAGAACGGGGCTACTAGCAGAACTCTCTCTAGAACTCCCGGAAGCAGAGCAATCGGGGGAAATGCGTACAGGGGCAGCCTCGGCCACTTCTGTACCATAGCGTCCAGTCCGAGAGGAGCTGGCGGCACTAGGGAGAAACACAGATGACAATGAGTGTTTTCTTGTGTAGCGAACAGGTTCACTTGGGCCCTGCCAAACTTCTCCCAGAGGAGCTCCACCACCTCGGTGTGGAGTCTCCACTCCCTGGGCCTCTGCCTCAACAGGATGTCTGCTTCCACATTCAGGCACCCTGGGATGTATATTAAAATTTACAATAGACAGAAAATCTAGTCTTTTCTTTCATTTTTAAATCTTTTTACAAGAAATCCTGCAGGTCATAAATAACTTTGTTTTTCCACCTCCAAGAAAGGACGAGTGCTCTCCATTATGTCTTTTACCTAAGATTTACCTAAATCCAGGTAGGGTGTGATTGTCCTTTTACCCGAGGCAAAAAGGTATGTGTTGACTTTGAAACAGAGTAGACTTTAAATTATATGCATCTGTGGTGAAATTACTATGTTTATTTTAATTCAATTCACATTTATTTGTATAGCGCTTTTCACAATACATATAGTTTCAAAGCAGCTTCACAGAAAATGCATGTGTCTACATAACAATTTAAAGTGATTTGTTATCAGAGGAGAAATGTACATATACAAAGCACACAGTTAGCTAACAATGTATTGTTAATCAATATAAAAAATAAATCAAGGCAAAGACAATGGGCTAAGTGAAATAAGAATACATGTTGTTAACAATGATTAGGGTATATAGAAATTGAGCATGGGTGCGTGTTGATGCAGAGCTGCGTTATCTAAAGTCCTCACAGGAGTTGAGTCGTCTCTTCACAGGTGATGACCATTTGAAGTCCTTGCAGGAGTTGGAGCCGTCTCTTCACAGGTGAAGGTCATCTGAAGTCCTCGCAGGAGTTGGAGTCGTCTCTTCACAGGTGATGGTCATCTGAAGTCCTCGCAGGAGTTGGAGTCGTCTCTTCACAGGTGATGGTCATCTGAAGTCCTCGCAGGAGTTGGAGTCGTCTCTTAACAGGTATTGGTCATCTGAAGTCCTCGCAGGAGTTGGAGTCGTCTCTTAACAGGTATTGGTCATCTGAAGTCCTTGCTGGACTTAGAGTCGCCTCTTCACAGGTGTTGGTCATCTGAAGTCCTCGCAGGAGTTGGAGCCGTCTTTTCACAGGTGACGGTCATCTGAAGTCCTCACAGGAATTGGAGTCGTCTCTTCACAGGTGTTGGTCATAAGAGTCATAAGAGGCTGGATCCAGAATGGAGCTGACACTCTCTAGTTACCTCGGGATGGGCATCCCGAGATAAATAAGGAAAATAATTAGCATATCTGCTGTTCAAAGCATTAAGCAAAGACAATCATGTGCACTGATATAACTGGAGTACAAGGTTATGAGATGCATTATGTGAATGCTTGGCCAAAGAGATGCGTCTTTAATCTAGATTTAAACTGGGAGAGAGAGTCTGAGGCTATATTGAAGGCTGTTCCACAGTTTAGGTCAGAGCATCAGAGACAGATAACATGTTCCTTAGCTTAGTGATGTTTCTGATGTGGAAGAAGGCTGTTTTTGTAACATTTGAAATATGATTTTCGAAAGACAAGTTGCTGTCTAATATAACACTCAGGTCTTCTAAGTGCAAATTGTATTCTAAGAGATTCTGTGTACAGGTTTTTGGTCCAAGAAGTAATACCTCAGTCTTATCTGAATTTAATAGGAGAAAATTACAGGTCATCCAATATTGTATATATTTAACACTCTGTCAGCTTTGATAATTTTAAGTTTTAATCTGGTTGTGCTGAAATATATAACAGTTTACATAACAGTTATATGTGGAAACCAATTCCATGTTTTCCTATAATATTATCAAGTGGCAGCATATTTGTTGAAAATAACTAATAATAATTAAAAATAAGGGCCTAACACAGATCCTTGCGGCACTCCATAACTTACCAACATTATCTTAGATTTTTCCCCATTTAAACAGACAAATAGACGTTCTGATAGAAACGATCTAAACCACTTTAATGCCTGTCCTTGAATACCAGTGTAATTTTGTAGATGATCTAGGAGTATTTTATGATCTATGGTGTCAGATGCGGCACTAAGATCAAGTAAAACTAGTACTGAGATTATTTTTAGACAGTATTTTATACTAGTCTTTTAGACAGAAATGGAAGATCTGAAATGGGTCTGTAATTTGCTAATTCATTTGGATCTAGTTGTGGTTTCTTAATGAGAGGTTTAATAACTGCCATCTGGAACGGTCTTGGGACATGACCTAGAGATAAAGACGAGTTATTAATATTGAGAATACTGGTTAATGCGAACAATGCACTGTCCCTTTAATTCAGCGTATGCAGCACAGCAAAAATAGACTTGGTGCGTAAACGATCGCTGCAATGCAGACGCACCGCTCCTGGAACGCACTGCCAGACCGCATCCGTGTGCAGTGTGAAAGCTCTTTGGTTAACATGGGTACGAAAAAAAAATATGCACCGCATACACACTGCAGACGGAGTATGCAGTATGTGAAAGTATGTGAAACAGGCGTCATGCTTGCTTGTGCTACTGGAGCTGCATGCCATGGAAAAGGGGAGGGGTTAGTGACAGTCAGAGGAAAATGTTGCAAAACCTCAACTTCTCCCTGTCCTGGTCCTTCTACCTCCGGATACGAGGCCTCAGTGCTGTGCTCTGAGGGCAAGCATGTATCTTCTGGTTAAGTTTCCGGATGAGTTTGAGGGCTCGCCTCAGGGTGAGCTTAATTTCTCATTCGGGGCTCACGAGGATGACGAGCTGTCGATTGCAGCATTGGAGGGCGGGCTAGATCCTTCTGAGGCTGAATACTTGACTGGAAACCCACCCTTGGGTGTGGCTTAGCCAGTCTGAGGCTGAAGCAGAGTTGGCGGCCATGCTTACCCAGGCAACCGAGGGCATCAGGCTTGAGTGGACTCTGCTGGACAACTGGGTTCTTGGATCAGAGTGCGACGTACCACTCAGATCAAGTGGTATGCAAGTGGTAACCTTGCAAGCATTTACTTCTATTTAAAGTTAGTGATTTATGTTTTACACATTGTTTCCCATCAAAATCCAGTTTAAACAAAAGTAATATTGTAACAGGCTATATGTGAGAAATAGGAAATCATCCATCCATTCCTTACACCACTTGTCCATGCTGTTATTACTTGGTCCACCCTACAATTATTTCATAAAATAAAAAAGCCATTTAAACAGAATGTGTGATTTATGATCCATTGCTCAAGATGATTGTAATAATACACCCATATATGTTTGATCCAGGCAGAAGAAAATGGGCAGAAGAAAATGAACCTATGCAATCATAAAGATTGCAACAGTCTGTTTCTACATGGAAATATCTCACACTTGTTAAAATCTAATATCTCTATGTAGTTCTAAAGGTAACACTTTACAATAAGGTTTCATTAGCTAACATTAGTTAACTACTTTAGTTAACATGAGCTAAGAATGAAAAATATTTCTACAGAATTTATTAATTTGAGATAATATTAATTTCAACATTTACTAATACATTATGGAAATCAAATGTTGTATTTGTTAAAGGTTGTATTTGTCTTTTTACAAGATGTAAAATAAGTATCTGATGTCCCCAGTGTGTGTGTGTGTGTGTGTGTGTGTGTGTGTGTGTGTGTGTGTGAAGTTTTAGCCCAAAATACCCCACCGATAAGTTTTTTATAGCATGGTAAAATTGTGTTTTGTATTTTGTAAAAGCATTTTTGAGTGTCCCTTTAAATGCAAATGAGCTGCTGCTCCGGCCTCCTTTCAAGAAGAGGGCGGGGCTTAAAGACTGCGTTAGCAGCTCTGATTACCTCACGCAGACACGCACTGAAAATGTCAGAAACTGTTCAACCTTTTATGGTCAAACCAGAGTCAGACAATGATGGAGAGACTCAAGAAGAAGTTACAACATGTAGAATGAGACAGGACGTTTCTGAATGGATAGTTGATGAATTTATGAGTTAGCATATTCTGTCATGATAATCTATAATCACCCGTGTGGGAACTGTTGTAAAATGCACAGAGAATATCTGCTGCATGAAGAAAGAACATGTGTAGTTTAGTTTAATTATGGTTATAACTTATGTTGTCGTATTTAAAATGAAATGTGAAAAGACGGATGTGACAGCTTCAGCAGACTCCCAAATGTGCTTGACTACAACAATTCTTCCTCTTCTCAACATGGCCTTTTTGTGTGTTCACAGGGAAGGGGTTTATGTAAATTTTAGGGTTAGTGATGTCACTAACCCGTGAATAAGCTCATTGTAGTCCCTACCAACTGTTTGTTGTAGTCCTTAAAAAACTATTTATTTATTTAATATAAAATATCTCCCTTTTTGCAATTTTTTGGCAAAGTCCATTGTATCTCCCATGAATTGTACCTCTCATTTTACTTGAGATAGTGGATGTTCAAACTATTTTTCTACTTTTTTTGTTGGCTGACAGGTACAACCATCCTTTTAAATATATATATTTGGTTATAAGCACTCTCTTAGACCTGAGACATAAACTATGAAAATACGTTTTGCCTTTACATGCACATGAACTTTAATGACATCCCATTCTTAATCCGTAGGGTTTAATATAACTACAGCTTCAACTCTTCTGGGAAGGCTTTCCACAAGGTTTAGGAGTGTGTTTATGGGAATTTTTGACCATTCTTCTAGAAGCGCATTTGTGAGGTCAGGCACTGATGTTGGACGAGAAGGCGTGGCTCCCAGTCTCCGCTCTAATTCATAACAAAAAGGTGTTCTATCGGGATGAGGTCAGGACTCTGTGCAGGCCAGCCAAGTTCCTCCACAAGTAGGAACTACATTTGAAGAAGAACTTACATAGTGACCAATAATGGTGTTGAGACATCAGTTAGAGAGTTAAAAGGACAGACTAATTTTTGGGAGACACTTGTGCTTGTTTTTCAAGTTCTAGGAGCATGTGACCGATCCATGACGCGATCAATGCGAGTATATCCCCGACCACATCAACTTGAAAAAACACATCAAGTTTAGTGCATGTACTTTACATTGTTTGAGATGCGGTGAGGAGTATTCCTGGAATAATTTACCTCAGAAGAAAAGCTGTTTAATTTCAAGGTCCAACAGAACCAGTGTTAGTGTCTGTGAATATTAAACCACAAAAAGACTGCTGCAACATAAAATGTCATAGATGTAAGACTGTTTAGACAATATTTATTTGGCCTGTTTTGGACAGATTATGAAGTGTTTACTGTAAAATATAAAATAAAATAATCCTAGTGTCACATCAGTAAAGCTTTTGTTTACAAATTTCTGCTCAGATGCCGTACCAGTCAAATGTTAAATACCGTACCAGTCAAATGTTTTGTGTAGGCCTACAATACTTCTTGTAGCCATTAAAATGTATTTTGTTTCATATTATAGCCTAATGTTATTTTTTAATTACATCTATATTGATTATGAAAAGTGAACAGCATGAGTAAGATCACATCATGAGATCAGAAGACATGGAGTTTGTCACAAATGATTTTGACCACTTCATTAAGTTTTGTTTTGTAGAAAGCCTTTCTTTAAAGTGAATTTCATTTTGTATAAATTGTATCTTAATTTTAATCAATGTTTCACCAGCCAATTGCCTGGATTTAATAAATAAGAAGCAAATATAGCAGACAATATAATCATGCGATCACTTGCATTGCACGTGAACTGGAGCGCATCTCATAAATGAACTGAAACGTATAGGCCACTTGCCTCACAGACATGATATTTGAGTATTGTGTGTATCGGATAGTTTACAAAATCAAATGATTCAGAAATGACAGAGAGAAAAAGTGTCCCAATCAACCTGAATGCTCTTTGAAATCATAATTGCATTGCATTATGTTGTTTAAAACCCAAAATATTTTACTTATAACATTCATCATTACCAATTATTCAGTTATTTGTATTTACTGATCCAAAAACATAAAAAAAAAAAGTCAAATATTTAAAATACAATAGGCCTTTGTAATGTGCCCTTGGCTTTCACTTTATATTGTTAACTGTATTATAAATAAACTACAAAGAAATATATATTTATGTTGTATAAATATCACATACTCCTTCATTATGCAGCTCATTATGTGGTTCTTTTGTTCTCTTAGGTATGATTCACAGCATTATTCATGATCGTTCATGTCTCTTTGCATAAGGGCTTTGTAAAGAAAAAGTGTCTTACAAAATTTAAATCAATATATTGTTTTATGTGTAGGCACAATGATTCTCAGTTCTCAGATCAGTTTGAAGCAACAATTCTAAGAAACAACACCCATTAGTCTTGTAAGCAAAAGTATTGTGGACACATATCTAGTGTGTTTTGTGGCCTTATTTTAGTGTCTTACATTTTTGTTTTTTTCAGACACCACGCATAAACATTATTCTCACAAAAATACAAGCATGTACATGCATGCTGCTTACATATTATGGTAGCCCAGTTTGTGTTGAATACAGTGTAATTACACTTTTGCCATTAATATGTTTATAAGCAACTGAAAAAAAGCACAAATGTCAGAGCATGTCAAAACTTCTAAAGGGCCCCAAAACTGTGCAGACCCATAGGGATTAAAGCTGGTTCTTCTAAGGAGGCTCAACAGAGAGCCATACAACCCGACGTAAACACCCAGACCAAGCTCTAACAGAGGCCTCAGCAAGAGGACTAACTACGTTCTATACCAAAGACTGCTCACCAAGAAGGCTCAGGGGAAAAAAAGAGCCTGACAACTCAGTACTGCTATCCAAGTGGAGCTCTGGAGAGTGGAGGTCTCAGCAAGACGACTCTCTAGAGTGAGAGGAGGCCTAACAACACTCCACCATGAAGACAGTTTCACCAAAGAGGCTCACAGAGTACCATATACCATTTGATGTCACTGTCTATAGTGTAATGAAGCTGAAGTCAGAATGAGACTCCAGCAACAAAGCGTGCTCTCTCACAGGGAGTAGGGAATCCTACTATTAAGGATTTCCACTTGATGCAGGCACTCTATTCTCATCCGAAAGAGAGAGAGAGAGAGAGAGAGAGAGAGAGAGAGAGAGAGAGAGAGAGAGAGAGAGAGAGAGAGGGAGAATAAACAACAAAGGAGCTTATCAAAGCAACCGCATCATAAAGTGTGTGTTCAACTCCCTCGGGAGCTGAATGCGCTCTTGCAAACACTAACTACTATTCCTCAGGTGAGAACAAAGAAGTAAAAGGTTCTTACCCGTCTCTTTCAGTTAGTCTCGCGAATGCATCACAAAAGCATTTTCCATGGAGGACTGAACGTGTGTGCTCCTTACCCAAACACACAAGGCACAAGTTGTGTGTCCTCGAGTGTCGTCTCTAATATGGAGGCACATACTTTCTGAAACGCTTGGCTGAGTGATCTTCACACATAGGGGAGAGCAAGGCACAGCCTAATGCTTTTTGACTTTCTCAGTTTATGTAAATCCACTTGGGGTTCAGAGTATTTATTTTTTCCCACATTAATTTCCCACATGTCTAGTACAAATATGTGGTTTTGTTTCATTAATACAGTGTATACTTTTCTCTTGATTTACCTCGAAAGAATGGAAGTGAAATGTGACAACATGCCCCATAGGTGGGACACACTGTAACATGACCAATGACAGCTTAAAATGTTACCTGATATAATCAAAAACATATCCAAACTAAAATATTGTGTCAATGAAATACAATTATTAATTTTGTTTAAAATAAAATAATGGCATTTTTTAATAATTAAAAATACACTAATTTTTGAGTTTGACAACACACACATGGCTAAACACAGCTCTACAGCAGAGCTCAAAACATAATAATAATGAATCATTTCTGCACATTGACTCTCAGTCAGTATTCAGCCTTTTCTCATGGTTTCTCTTTTCTCATGGTACTTTTGCTATGGTTAAATACAAACCTGATTCCAAAAAAGTTGGCACACTACAAACTGTGAATAAAAACAGAATGCAATGATGTAGAAGTTTCAAATTTCTATATTTTATTCAGAATACAACATAGATGACATATCCAATGTTTAAACTGAGAAAATGTATCATTTTAAGGGAAAAATGTGTTGATTTTAAATTTCATGGCATCAACACATGAAATTTGGGACAAGGCCATGTTTCCCACTGTGTGGCATCCCCTCTTCTTTTTCTAACAGTCTGCAAACGTCTGGGGAATGAGGAGACAAGTTGCTCAAGTTTAGGAATAGGAATGTTGTCCCATTCTTGTCTAATACAGGCTTCTAGTTGCTCAACTGTCTTAGGTCTTCTTTGTGGCATCTTCCTCTTTATGATGCTCAAATGTTTTCTATGGGTGAAAGATCTGGACTGCAGGCTGGCCATTTCAGTACCTGGATCCTTCTTCTACGCAGCCATGATGTTGTAATTGATGCAGTATGTGGTCTGGCATTGTCATGTTGGAAAATGCAAGGTGTTCCCTGAAAGAGACGACGTCTGGATGGGAGCATATGTTGCACGGTGGATTGTGTTCACCGACAATGTTTTCTGGAAGTATTCCTGAGCCCATGTTGTGATTTCCATTACAGTAGCATTCCTGTATGTGATGCAGTGCCGTCTAAGGGCCGGAGATCACGGGCATCCAGTATGGTTTTCCGGCCTTGACCCTTACGCACAGAGATTGTTCCAGATTCTCTGAATCTTTGGATGATATTATGCACTGTAGATGATGAGAACTTCAAACTCTTTGCAGTTTTTCTCTGAGAAACTCCTTTCTGATATTGCTCCAGTATGTTTGGCCGCAGCATTGGGGGAATTGGTGATCCTCTGCCCATCTTGACTTCTGAGAGACACTGCCACTCTGAGAGGCTCTTTTTATACCCAATCATGTTGCCAATTGACCTAATAAGTTGCAGGTTGGTCCTCCAGCTGTTCCTTATATGTACATTTAACTTTTACGGCCTCTTATTGCTCCCTGTCCCAACTTTTTTGGAATGTGTAGCTCTCATGAAATCCAAAATGAGACAATATTTGGCATGACATTTCAAAATGTCTCACTTTCAACATTTGATATGTTATCTATATTCTATTGTGAGTAAAATATAAGTTTATGAGATTTGTAAATTATTGTATTCCTTTTTTATTCACAATTTGTACAGTGTCCCAACTTTTTTTAAATCGGTTTGTAAACCATTGATTAATGATTACTGCATCAACAACTAATGAACATTCTATATGATTAATAGATTAAGTAATCAATAAATTGTTTTAGTTAACGTGTCAATGTACTAATTCCTTAATAACATATTATATTAACTAATAATGTAAATTAACGTGTTAATTACCACAACGGGTCGAAGTCATGCATTTCAACTTCCAGTTGTCTGCTTTAATCATTAGCTATTGATTTGCAAAGGTATCATTATGTTATGACTTTACTTGTTGAGGCACAGGACTATTGTTGTGAGATACAGTCAATCAGCAGGTGCTCAGTGCTCGTTAACCCTGCCGAGAGCAACCTTACCTCGGCTAGTCCTTCTGGCATTTGCCGCTGGCTCTGATGTCTCTGTAGTGGTTAAACATGAGATATCATTTGTCTTGTGTAGATCTAACGGCCGATCTTTGGTCTCATGAATCTATAATTTGTTATCTGCCAGATCATTTTGGCTGAGGGCAAAGTGAAGTTTCATAACTTTATATTTTTAGGCTTTGAACTGTAGCCTACTTGGCTAGATGTGAACTTTGAATTAGAACAGTACTTGGCCAGCAACTGATGACGTCCACGATGAAGTCCATGAGAACACAAGTACAGACAAGAACGCATATTGAGAAACGGCCTTGGTTTATATATATTGAATATATAAACCAAGTATTTGAATGGATTCAAAAATAACATTTGCATCACACATCCAACAGATAATAGCCATGGCTTTCCTGTAGCTCAAACAATAAGAGCATGGCGCTAGCAACGCCAAGGTCATGGGTTCGATTCCCAGGGAAAGAAAGAACTGACAAAAATGTAAAAATGTGTACCTTGAATGCAATGTAAGTTGCTTTGGATAAAAGCGTCTGCCAAATGTGTAAATGTAATAGTCAGTCTTGTGCACTCATAAGGTCTGCAGTAGATTATGGGAGTATGATTTATGGAACATCATCAGCATCTCTGTTTGATAAAGTAAATATAATACAAAATCAAGCATTAAGAATATGCTGTGGAGCATTTAAAACATCACCTGTGTCAGCTCTGCGGAGATGCTGTTAGAGTTTGAAATTGAAATTGGTATATTGGGCACCTGTAAAAGGGTTCAGAAGTACATCCAGTTGAAAGAGTGTTAGAGAATTGCTGGGAACATGAATATAAAAAATTGGAATAGTTTTGGATGGAAAGCAAATAAAGAGGCAATCAAATTGGAATAAGTAACTGTGCTGTTTGCCCTACTGTAATATTGCCATTAACACCTCCATGGCTGTTCCCAATGTCTGTAGTTGACTTTCAACTTTTAGTGAGTATAAATGATAAAAAAGGACAAGAACCTAAAGAAACAATAGTACATAAATATTTGGATCAGAAATACATATCAATAACTCGGCTATATACAGATGGATCTACAGATCCTGAAACAGGACATTGTAATGTAGGGTCAGAGGCAGTGGGATCCATTTGCAGCTTTTTATTAAGAACAATTGTCGTCAGACAGGCAGGGGTAAATCACCAGCAACAGAAGATCAGAGACAAGGCAGAGACAAAATGATGAGGCAGGCAGAATTCAGGGCAGGCAGCAATGGGTCGTAAACGAGATAAACAGTCCGAGGTAATACACAAGAATCAGCATAATCACAGGGTAAACGCTCAGCGATGTCAGCCAGGGCAGAACAAAACTTCGCACTGAGGAGATGGGAGTGGGAGAATTTATAGTCCACAAGAGTGTTATCAGGTGTACAGGTAATCAGAGCAGAGCATGGGATTATGGGAAGTGGAGTCCTGGGGATCTAGTATTCGGGTGAGGGAGCCCTCTGGTGGTGATCGGAGGGGACCACAGAGACCGTGATTTGTGACAGAGCCCCTCCCTGCGAGCGGCTCCTGAAGCGAGGAAGTGGTCGACGCCGGGTCTACCACGTGGACGAGGGGCTGGTCTCTCAGGGTGAGCTTGGTGAAAGTCATTGAGGAGATTCGGGTCTAGGATATCTTCCGCATTGACTCATGATCGTTCTTCTGGACCATACCCCTCCCAGTCCACCAAATATTGTAGCACTCTACCCCGGCGTCTAGAGTCCAGGAGCTTGTGTACTCGATGAGCCTCCTCGCCTTCGATGATCAGAGGAGGGGTCTATGGTCACCGGTCTCGCCCTGGTTCTCCCCTCCTCTCGAACCACCTGCGGGCTTAAGCAGAGACACGTGGAAAGTGGGTGAGATACTGTAGTTAGAAGGAAGGGCCAAACGATAAGATACAGGGGTTATCTGTCTAACAATCTTGAAGGGACCCACGTACCTAGGACTGAGCTTTTTGCAGGGGAGACGAAGTCGGAGATCTCGAGTTGATAGCCAGACCCATTGACCCGGTTGGTAATCTGGATGAGGGCGACGACGGCGATCTGCTTGTACCTTCTGACGTCGAACAGCTCTTTGATGGTGTACATGTGCCTCGTCCCACACATTCTCACTCCTCTGGAGCCAGTCATTAACAGAGGGTAATTCTGATGGTTCACCCGACCAGGGAAATAGAGGGGGCTGGTATCCCAGCACACATTGGAATGGAGTTAGTGTAGTAGAGGGCTTACGTAGAGAGTTTTGGGCGTACTCAGCCCAGAACAGGAAACGACTCCAATCTGTCTGGTTGTTATGGCAGTACGACCTGAGGTAGCGAGTAAGTTCTTGGTTGAGACGCTCCACCTGTCCATTGGCTTGGGGGTGGTAACCTGACGTAAGGCTGACGTTGACGTTGAGTTGTTGGAAGAAGGCTTTCTATAAGCGCGAGGTGAACTGTGGACCACGATCTGAGACTATATCTTCTGGAAGACCGTAAAGCCGGAATACCCAATTGCATAAACATTCCGCTGTCTCCAAGGCTGAAAACCGATCAAACACAGTCAGTATGGTGGTATTACCTTGAGAGCTGGGAAGATCTGTGACAAAGTCTATGGCAATGTGTGACCAAGGTCGTTGAGGTATGGGAAGGGGCTGGAGTAGACCGGCAGGAACTTGATGAGAGGCTTTGGATGTCTGACAGACGGTGCAGGCGTGTATTAAGGTGATGACGTCGGTGAGCATGGAAGGCCACCAGAACCTGTTGCAGACAAGTTGGTTAGTCGCCGCGATTCCAGGATGACCTGAGCTTTGAAATTCATGGACCAGTTGAATTACTCTCTTATGCAAGGTTGTAGGTACATAAGTGTGATCTGGAGGACACTCGAGTGGTGTTGGTTCTGAATTCTGAGCATTTGAGATTTCTGTCATTATGTCCCATTGTATGGGAGCTAGAATGAGTGTTGATGGGAGAATGGGTTCGTTAGTGGGTGGCAACTGGAAGGATTCATGTTGACGTGAGAGAGCATCCGCTTTGACATTCTTCGAACCGGGTCGATAGGATACAGTGAACTGAAATCTGGTAAAGAAGAGTGCCCATCTTGCCTGTCGAGGATTGAGTCTCTTGGCAGAACGCAGATATTCCAGATTTCGATGGTCAGTTAGAACCAGAAATGGTTGTTGACTTCCCTCCAGCCAATGGTGCCATTGTTCAAAAGCTGCCTTCATGGCCAGGAGCTCTCGGTCCCCAACATCATAATTCTGTTCGGTAGCGGTGAGTTTCCTTGAGTAATATGCACACGGAAAGAGCTTAGGCGGGGTGCCGTGTCTCTGGGATAACACTGCTCCAATGCCCGTGTTGGAAGCGTCCACTTCAACGACAAACTCCTTTCCAGGATCAGGATGATGCAAGATGGGAGCAGTGGTGAATTGTTCCTTTAGGTTTTGGAAGGCACGCTCGGCGGCAGCAGACCAGGATAATTGACCCCCTCCCTTCTTGAGCATGGAAGTCAGCGGTGATGCAATGGTACTGAAATTCCTGATGAAACGTCTATAGAAGTTGGCAAACCCCAAGAATCATTGTAATTCCTTGATGGATGATGGTTGAGGCCAATGTAGTACTGCCTGTACCTTAGTGTCGTCCATGGCGACCCCCTCAGAGCTGATGATGTAACCCAAGAATGAGATGGATGTTTGATGGAACTCACATTTTTCTGCCTTGGCATAGAGCTGGTGATCTATAAGTCTCTTCAGAACGGTACGAACGTGGGTGATGTGTTCTTCCAGGGTTGTGGAGTAAACGAGAATATCATCTATGTATACGATGACTCCATTGTTGAGCAGATCTCGGAAGATGTCATTGACAAAGGCTTGAAAGACTGATGGACTGTTGGCCAATCCGAATGGCATGACTCTGTATTCATAGTGCCTGGTAGTGGTGGAGAAGGCCATCTTCCACTCGTCCCCCTCTCGGATACGGATGAGATTGTAAGCACTTCTTAGGTCCAGTTTAGTGAAATATTTTGCTGAGCGTAATTGTTCAAGAGCTGATGGTACTAAAGGCAGAGGGTACCGGAATTTCACTGTGATTTCATTCAGGCCACGGTAGTCTATGCAAGGACGTAAACCGCCATCTTTCTTCTTCACAAAGAAGAATCCTGCGGAAGCCGGGGACGTGGATGGTTGGATAAAACCCTTGGATAATTACCCCTCTATATAATTTTTCATGGCTTCAGACTCGGGTTGCGATAAGGGAAAAATTCTGCCTTTAGGAGGAGTTGTACCTGGGAGTGGGTCGATTGCACAGTCACTGGGACGATGAGGAGGTAATTGAGCGGCCCTGGATTTACTGAAAGCCTCATGGAGATCTTGGTATTCAGGTGGTATCGAGGTATTGATGTTAACAGATGTGTGTGATGAAGATGGAGCGGTTTTCTTGACTGGGGACACAGGGAGGCAGTTTATTTTACATGACTCTGACCAGTGCACGATTTGATTCTCTTTCCAGGAGATGTGTGGGTTATGCAAGCGAAGCCAGGGCAATCCGAGAATGATGGGATGTTGTGGTGTCTTAATGACAAAAAATTGGGTCGTTTCTGTGTGCAATGCTCCAATTTGCAGGGACACCTTCCTGGTACTGAAGCGAACCTTGCCGGTCCCTAGGGGGCGCCCGTCGAGCGCTGCCACTGTTAACACAGATTGACATGGAATCAGAGGAATTCTGTGTACTTTCACAAAATCCGAATCAATGAAGTTGTCTGCTGCCCCAGAGTCTATCATGGCTTCGGATTCAATACAGTTCTTGTTGAAAGACAGCGTTACAGGAATAACAGCACTGGAGGAAGAAGGACTTGTGACACTCACCGCAGTTGGGTCTTTAGACGTGGGCCGAATTGGGCATGTTGCTCTCATATGACCTGGTTGGCCACAGTACAAACATAATCTTTGTCGAATTCGTCATTCCCTCTCCTCTGCGGGTAGATGAGTGTATCCAATCTGCATGGGCTCAGGCTCAGATGACGTTGAAACTGCGGAGAATGGGAGCCGGGTGTTTCGGTTCGGCCGTCTTGAACGAATCAGGTTGTCGACACGAATGGCAATTTTAATGAACTGTTCCAAATCCTTCCCATCATCGCGGCAAGCAAGCTCAGATTGCAATTCAGTGTTCAATCCCTTTCGAAACAGTAGCTTAAGGGTGTCCTCTACCCACACAGTTTGGGCCGCGAGAGTGCGGAAGGAGAGAGCATAGTCAGCGGCGGTTTGATTTCCTTGACGAAGTGCTAATAATTGTTCTCCCGCCTCCTTTCCACCCTCGGCATGCTCAAAAATCTCCCGAAACCTCTTCAAGAAGCTACTAAATGTTGCAAATGTCGGTTGTCCATCCTTCCAGACCGCGGTTGCCCATTCCAGAGCCTTTCCAGTCAGCAGGGAACAAACAAATGATATGCGACTCTCCTCTGTGGGATAAAAGGTTGGCTGTTGAGACACGAATAAAGAGCACTGTAACAGAATCCCTTACACTTCGAGGGAGAGCCGTCATACTTCTCCGGGAACGCGAGTCGTGGGCTTGCGGTGGACACTACTGGTGTAACACTGGTGGAAGGTGGGGGAACTGGTGAGCTTGCTTCCGCGCTGGCTGGCTGCAGACCGCGGATAGCCTTTACCAGTTCTTCCGTGATGGATGTTAGTCGCTCCAGCTGTTGTTGGTGGGTTGCCAGGACACCCGCTTGAGTCGAGACCTCAGAGGATAACTGATAGATAGCCGCTGGATCATGGTGTGCAGGTAATCAGAGCAGAGCATGGGATTATGGGAAGTGGAGTCCTGGGGATCTAGTATTCGGGTGAGGGAGCCCTCTGGTGGTGATCGGAGGGGACCACAGAGACCGTATTTGTGACAGACATACAGCATCAGCAGTGTATATACCAAGGTTTAGGAACAGAATAGCAAAATTAACATCTAATCATATATCAGTCTATTCAACAGAAATGCTTGCAATATTAATGGCTTTTCAGTGGGTTGAAGAGATCAAAATACCTGAAGTGGTCATATGTTCAGACTCTTTTGCAGTATTATCAAGTTTAAAGAGTGGAAAACCATCAACTAGCCAAGACATTTTATCAGATATTTTAAAGTGTTTGTTCAGAATACATCAAACAAGAATAGCTGTCTCATTTGTATGGGTACCTGCTCATATAGGGGTAGAAGGAAATTAAGTGGTGGATCGAATAGCAAAACAAGCATTAAAACACCCAGAAATAGTAGAATTGAATGTTCCTATGAGTCCATTTGAAATAAAAGGGCTAATTAAAGGAGCTGTAAAGGATATGTGGAAAAAAAATGGAACAAGGAGAATAAAGGACAACATCTATATAATATTCAGAGAATAGATAAAGCGAAAGGAGAAGTTTTGGGAATAGAAGGGAAGACAGCATAATATCATGAGTATGGGCCTGTGTGAGGTCATAATAGCCGGAATAGCTTGTATGGGCACTTCTCATGGAGAGCGCGTCCATCAACGAACTTCGTTCGGGTTACGGAAGCCTTTGGAAGCGCTGGCATTTTGTTTTTAGACCACAAATTCAATGGATGCAGTTTGTTTTTCTGGAGCAGCAATGGAATTCTCCAAGTGTGTTTGTTTGTTCCCGGTCATGAGTCGTAACCGGTGAGTGAAACTGCATCAGATGTCTGTGTTTTGTTGGCAATCGGCGTGTAAGTGCATATAATGTTAACAACACGATTGTATAGTGAATAGAAAGTTATCCTTATAGGAGGGATAATGCAAGAATGTATTGTGCAAGTGTGTTATTGTGCTCTCGTTAGCTCCGTCCACTGCACGCCTCCACGAGTTTGGCTCTTTTCAGAAAAAAACGGTACAGTGTATCTGTCTTTTATAAATATGATAAAACTAAAGACTCTTCTGAGACATGAAGGATGCAATACTACTCTATAGGTACTCAAGATTAACATGAGATTGGCTGAAACAGTGTTACCCCATTATTTTGTTTATGTGGTTTTAGGTTTAAAAAGTCCTAATTTTACACATACTGTACATTATTGTTGCTCTTATATGCCCCTCCTTTCTGAAACGCGGCGATTTTTACAAAGCTCATCATTTTGAAAAGCACTGTGTGCTCTGATTGGCCAGCGATCCAGTGCATTGTGATTGGCCCGAATAATAATGATGATAATGTCGGTCCTATCTTATCAATTCGAGCCCGAATCTGATCCGGAGGATGCAGATCAGCAAGCTGATTGATCAACGTTGCTAGCGCGACTGGACCAGAAAGTATCAGATTGGTAAGTTTGCATTTGTTATCGTAGAAACGACAAAGACGTAGAAACGTTCTGTGCCCTCCTAGGTGCTAGAAACAGTCCTCCGAAAAATGCTCAGCACACAGTCGAATATTTGGATTGTACTGTTCTGGAGTTGTAAATAAAGCTTAACCACTGATTTCCAATTGTCCACTCTTTTGGAAGGCCAAACAAAGTTTTAGTTTCACAACGAAAAACACAGCATCTCCACGACATGGCGGCGCTGGCAACAACAATACTACAGCTAGAATAAAAGTTACGAAATGTGTTCTCGGTTTGAGATCAGGCCATTTAAAGCTGTTAAACTCTGGGAAAGTGTTCAGAGATCCAGTCATCGAAATCATTCAAACAGTCCAAAAACAGCGCTAATGTAAAGAAGGCCAGGCTGATTACGTCACACATATCAGAGAGAACAGAGACTCGCATTGTGTTTCAGTGAATTATTCGCTCCAGTGTGTGCTTTGCTTTAAAACACCAGCTCTGTCGAGCACAGTTTCGGTGTTGTACAGTAAGCGCGTGAGAGTCTGGTATATTGATGCACAAACACCATGTATGCATTCATGTACAGACACAGAGTAGAGTAGAGTAGAGTGTTATAAAACTCTACCCCCACATACTGACGTAGATTTGTGGGGGCATGTTTGAACAAAATGTTTTATGAAGGTGTGGCTGAGCCTTACATTTTATAAAGAATATTTCTTTGGGTTTGAGACTTTGAGCTTTGTAACTCTTTGCAGATCTTATACATGCACAAACAGCATAACACACTAAAGAAAAAGGAAAACAAGGAATCTCATCATATAACCCCTTTAAATATCTCAAATACACAGTTAATTAACAGGATTTAGGATTTAGATGTAGTTTGTTGTTAATTAATTATTATTTAGTTTTCTCTCAACATCAGTGCTCCACATTCCATTCCAGTAGGTCACGAAATATGCACCAAAAGCTGGTTTGCCAACCACCATAAAACGTCAAAGAAGAAGAATGGCATGCTTTTTCTTAGCATCTGTTTCCATGGTAAATCATCAATTTGTTGCTTTGTTGAAAATGTTTTGTGTGTTAACTGGGAACATACTCTGGGTTGACTGAACTTACTCCTGGACATGTTTTTGGAACCAGCATACCTCAAGTAAGCAAGGTTTGGGTTAATCAACCGAGGGTTCAGGGTATATGTGACGGTAAGTTAACCTTGCTGTCTGAAATATCCACCAGTTTGTCTCTCTCTCTCTCTCTCTCTCTCTGTGTGTGTGTGTGTGTGTGTGTGTGTGTGTGTGTGTGTGTGTGTGTGTGTGTGTGTGTGTGTGTGTGTGCGCGTGTATAGATAGATAATGTAGAAAAAGTCACACAATTTTATCCAACTGAGATGAAGTTAACCATGTATTTTTAACTAAGGAACAGTCAATGGGGTCATATCGACCGCACACACAATATGAGGGTTAACTATAAAACCAGCAGCTGCAATATAGAAAATTCTGGCCATCACTTGTGCTGGCCAGCAAGTTAGTTTCCAGACAAATTTCACTGTATAGATAAGTCGTGAAAGGAGGTGGTTATCAGCTATTAGTCTGATGATGCCCAAGGTCAGTGCCTGCAGATCTTCTTACCCTGGACAATGCGCCACCAATCACAAAGGCAAATGTTTGACATCTTGTTTGGATAGCATTCAAGATTTGCTTTTCTGGATTTGATTTGCATTTTGTATTTGGAAAAACAATCCACTGGGTCTGTAAAACAGAGAACATGAGAGGAAGTCAGACGATGACTTTAAAGGTATATCAGATTACCTTGAAGCAGGGCCTTCCCAAGCATGGGGCAGGGCTCATTGCAAGGTAAAAGAAGCAGGGTCAGTCTATTCACTGTGGGCCCCCTCAAGTGTGGTGCCTGGTGCGGTCACACCGGTTGCACCGTTCTAAGGATGGCTTTGCCTTGAAAATATATTGTTATTTTTGAAAGGTTAGAGTGCCAACCTGCCAACAGTTTCCTTATTAGAAATATTAATTTTATTTCATGTTTATTTGATTGGTCAAATTCACCTGATTTGTTTGTTCTGTCTTGTGCTGTGATTGGTCACACCCTCACACTCTTTTGTCATTGGCTGTTTGTCAGTTTAAGTAAGAGAGAGTCAGTGTCATCATGCACAATTCTGTCCTCTTCTTCAACTGATCATTGAAAACTCACCAAACCTCTTCACTGGATGAAGATGAAGACGACGCTCACTGTGCTCCTAATCCTGGAGCTCTATGGACTCTCCTCCGGTCTCATTAAACATTTCTTTGTGGATGATAATAAGAAATGGGGTTGTGCACGACAGCACTGCATAACTTACTATCATGACCTGTCCACCTTCACCAATGAGAGTGAGAAGCAACAATTTTTAGCAGATGCAGTTGGTCAAACTTCTGATGCCTGGGTTGGTCTCTACAAAACATCAGGAGTCTGGAAGTGGACCGGAGTAGAATATGCAAAACAAATTAGCTGGGAAAGTTTGAATCAGCCAAGTAAACATCACAACTGTGCTTTTATACACAGAAATACTAAGGGACTGCATGATGAAAAGTGTGATAAAAACCATCCCTTTTTCTGTATGAGAATAGAGTTTGTTCTGGTGCTGCAGAATGAGAGCTGGGAAGGAGCTCTGGAATACTGCAGAAAACATTACAATGATCTGGCGAGTCTGAGCTCAGCAAACAAGATGAATTCTGCTTTAGGGGAAATCACACCAGCTCAAACTGAATATGTGTGGACTGGTCTGCGCTTTCTAGCAGGAGAGTGGCTCTGGATCAATGGAGACGAGCTTGACTTCACGGCCTGGTCTCAGATGGGACAGCCCCAGTGTCCTGCAGGAAACCTTCGTTGTGGAGCCCTGGACAAGCAAACAAGGGTCTGGACACACATAGACTGTGAGGAGAAGCTCAACTTCTTTTGTCAGTAGATGGTATGTGACTTAAATGGATATTTTATGAGCACAAATTATAACTATATTAGATATGGTACCATTAAGATATTTGGGCCATCTTTTTACTGTGACCCCCCATTTGTTATTGCGACCTGTTTAACAACTGTTGAACATTTTCATTATTAATAGACATCAATGTTCTTGCTAACTATTTACTGCTATCTTGTATATAAACAATTTTTTTTTTTTTTCAAACTGGATCACTAGCAGAACAGATTGCTTCAACAACAATTTCTTCTCCTCACTCAAAGCATTCATTAATCATCTGACAGCTCCACATCACTCAGTTTTACATTTCCTGCTCCACACTTACTGGAAAGAAGCCCCGCGCCGGGTTCACTGCATAAAGTAATGCTCTCCACTATAAGTTCCTACCCTATAACAAACAATACATCATTTTGGTGGCTTCCATGCATATCTTTTAAGTGAAAAAATGTTTTAATATTCTTTTGTTTTATAACTTTATAGTATATTTGAAACCACTTTATATTAGGTAACCTTAACTACTATGTACTAACATTTAAATTAATCATTTGATACACTGCACTTATTGTGGACATAAATGTTTTTACATTGTACTTAAATAAAATAAAACAATTATAATAATAAAAAATACCTGCATATGTAATTGCGTCTGTAAATAATTTCTGTCGTTAAATTTATAATTACACTGTTGACATGTTCCTTACACCGAACCCTACCCTTAAACTTACCCACACCACCACACCTGTCCCTAACTTTACCCTTAAACTTACCCACACCACCACACCTGTCCCTAACTTTACCCTTAAACTTACCCACACCACCACACCTGTCCCTAACTTTACCCTTAAACTTACCCACACCACCAAACCTGTCCCTAACTTTATCCTTAAACTTACCCACACCACCACACCTGTCCCTAACTTTACCCTTAAACTTACCCACACCACCACACCTGTCCCTAACTTTACCCTTAAACTTACCCACACCACCACACCTGTCCCTAACTTTACCCTTAAACTTACCCACACCACCACACCTGTCCCTAACTTTATCCTTAAACTTACCCACACCTCCACACCTGTCCTTAACTTTACCATTAAACTTACCCACACCACCACACCTGTCCCTAACTTTACCCTTAAACTTACCCACACCACCACACCTGTCCCTAACTTTACCCTTAAACTTACCCACACCACCAAACCTGTCCCTAACTTTATCCTTAAACTTACCCACACCACCACACCTGTCCCTAACTTTACCCTTAAACTTACCCACACCGCCGCACCTGTCCCTAACTTTATCCTTAAACTTACCCACACCTCCACACCTGTCCTTAACTTTACCCTTAAACTTACCCACACCACACCTGTCCCTAACTTTACCCTTATACTTACCCACACAACCACACGTCCATAGCTTTACCCTTAAACTTACCCATACACCACACCTGTCCCTAACTTTACTCTTATACTTACCCATACAACCACACCTGTCCCTAACCTTACCCTTAAACTTACCCACACCACCACACCTGTCCCTAACTTTACCCTTAAACTTACCCACACCACCACACCTGTCCCTAACTTTACCCTTAAACTTACCCACACCACCACACCTGTCCCTAACTTTACCCTTAAACTTACCCACACAACCACACCTGTCCCTAACTTTACCCTTAAACTTACCCACACCACCAAACCTGTCCCTAACTTTACCCTTAAACTTACCCACACCACCACACCTGTCCCTAACTTTACCCTTAAACTTACCCACACCACCACACCTGTCCCTAACTTTACCCTTAAACTTACCCACACCACCACACCTGTCCCTAACCCTACCCTTAAATTTACCCACACCACCACACCTGTCCCTAACTTTACCCTTAAACTTACCCACACCACACCTGTCCCTAACTTTACCCTTATACTTACCCACACAACCACACGTCCATAGCTTTACCCTTAAACTTACCCATACACCACACCTGTCCCTAACTTTACTCTTATACTTACCCACACAACCACACGTCCATAGCTTTACCCTTAAACTTACCCATACAACCACACCTGTCCCTAACCTTACCCTTAAACTTACCCACACCACCACACCTGTCCCTAACTTTACCCTTAAACTTACCCACACCACCACACCTGTCCCTAACCCCACCCTTAAACTTACCCACACCACCACACCTGTCCCTAACTTTACCCTTAAACTTACCCACACCACCACACCTGTCCCTAACTTTACCCTTAAACTTACCCACACCACCACACCTGTCCCTAACTTTACCCTTAAACTTACCCACACCACCACACCTGTCCCTAACCCCACCCTTAAACTTACCCACACCACCACACCTGTCCCTAACCCCACCCTTAAACTTACCCACACCACCACACCTGTCCCTAACCCCACCCCTTAAACTTACCCACACCACCACACCTGTCCCTAACCCTACCCTTAAACTTACCCACACCACCACACCTGTCCCTAACTTTACCCTTAAACTTACCCACACCACCACACCTGTCCCTAACCCCACCCTTAAACTTACCCACACCACCACACCTGTCCCTAACCCTACCCTTAAACTTACCCACACCACCACACCTGTCCCTAACTTTACCCTTAAACTTACCCACACCACCACACCTGTCCCTAACTTTACCCTTAAACTTACCCACACCACCACACCTGTCCCTAACCCCACCCTTAAACTTACCCACACCACCACACCTGTCCCTAACCCCACCCTTAAACTTACCCACACCACCACACCTGTCCCTAACTTTACCCTTAAACTTACCCACACCACCACCTTAATATCAGCATATATTGTTTTACAATATAATATGAACACAATTAGTACATTGTACTTATTTTGTTGATGTAAGGACATATGAGTTAAGGCCACCTAATATAAAGTGGGACCATATATTTAAATTAAAATAAATAACATAAATCAAATAAACATTTTAGTAGTAGTTGTGTTTAGAGGAGCTGTATATGGTGTGACAGATTTACTTTACTTTTTTCTAGCTCTGTGAAATTGTTAAATTGATCATTTAAATTCCATTCAGTAAAATGTAGCTCCCTGATGCATGAATTATTAAATCACAGAGAAAAAATATCTTAATGCTTATTTTTAATAACACCTTTAGTTGTTATTATTAATAATTTAGAATTTTATGTAATTATGCATTAAAATTGTTCTCTTTTTGATGTTTTTAGGACATAACTATCCACTGTGCTGCACTGTGCATTTCAGGTTGTAATGTAATGTAATGCAAAGTAATGCAAGTCAGTGGCCATTTCATTTTTTTAAATATCTGATGCTAAATGCAGAAACTGACCATTCAGAACAGAGTATTTAAGAAGCAAGTATCCTTAGAGACTTAAGTTAACGTGGATGATTTCCCTAGACAGTTTTCTAATCACCATCAGAAGAATCCATATAGTCACTTAATGTATATTGATAGATGTACTGACATGAGGATGATAAAAGTATTTGGATTTGAGTAAATTACTGTATCCCTTTAAGTCTTTTACTTCATTGAATATGTAATTTTGGTATTATATTGAATAGATCCTATTTGTTTTGCATTTAATTAAAGCGTAACCCTTATATCATCCATGAAAAGGGGTGTCTTTTTGTCATCTGTGGAAGTTTTGTTTTTATATTTATCTGAGACTCCACATATCATGGCTGTAAATGTATGGTTAAATGTTAAATGTTTTAAATATCACAATTCAGCACATTTCATGGAAAGGAAAACATGTGGTGTAATATATTTTATTTATTTTTAATATTTGATTGATTATTAAGTTTTCAAAGCAGAATTTTATTTAACTAGAAAGAAACTGATTTCTTCAGTGTCCTCTGTAGGACACAGTATTGAGTGACAGTGTAAGTAAATAAAACTGTAAAACAGTAAAACACAATAATCATATTTCCATGTGTGAAAGGAGTTTTTGTTTCAGAGTGTGGAAAAAACACTTTTATTCTTGAATACTGGTTGAATGCATGCACTGCTAATTCATATATTTACTAGATTGTGTTCAAATATAAACCATATGAAGCATTTATATACTGTACAGACCTTGCATTAAAGAAGAAAAATTAACCTAAATCAAAAAAAAAAACAAAAACAAAAAAAAAAAAAAAAAAAAGGAGCTGGGTCCTGATGTCTATGGGTCCTTACTCTTTTTATTTATTTTTATTTTTATTGCAAAACTTACAATATAGAGTGAACACAGAACACAACAACAAAACACAAAAACAGCAACAAATCAGCAGTAATAGGAACAGCAAAAAAAAAAAAAAAAAGAAATGACAAATAATAGTAGTAATAGTAATAGCATGTAAAATAATAATGATAATATTTTGTGATGACGGCAACAGTAATATCAGTAATAATAATAATAACACTAATAATAACAATAATGATACTAAAGATGGTGATAAGTTGTGTAGACGGCAATAGTAATCAAATCAAATCATTTGATTTGATTTAAAACTTTATTTATATAGCGCTTTTTAGTCCAATTGTTTCAGAGCAGCTTCACATTGTTAACAGGAAAATAATGCAACAGAATTTGTACAGCCGTTCTGGTGAAACGGTGATGTTATCCAGCTAATTTCAAGTATCATATAGTGTCAATGCGGGCAGATGGGTAATATAGATGAAATTTAGGTGTCCCCAACTGAGCAAGCCAAAAGCCAAAGGCAACGGTGGCAAGGAACCAAAACTCCTTCAGGGTCAGAATGGAGAAAAAAACCTTGGGAGAAACCAGGCTCAGTCGGGGTGCCAGTTCTCCTCTGGCCGACGAACAAACAGTGTATGATTATAATTCTGGCAACATTGCAGGTCTTAAGTCATATTAGGCAAATAGATATTCGTAAGATTATTTGAAGGATTGGAGTCGTCACACCGGAGATGGGTTTAATGAGGATGTTGTGTCGATGCGGCATTTACGGGGGGAGTTTATTTGACACGCTCTCTGCAGACACTTCAGGGATGCGTTGGTCATGTCCAGGCGCTGGTCCACCATCTGATCTGGATACGGCCCGGATCCGGCTGACTGCAGTAAACCTCGGGATAAACAGAGAGACTAACATTAGCGTAGATGCCATTCTTCTTATGATGTAATGAGTACATCAGGTGTTATGGGAAGTGTTCCCGGTTCCGGCAGACCTAGTTAATGCAGCCTAACAATCATTTACTGATTTGAATAATAGAAATTGATAATGTTTTATGTGTAAGCCATAGTAAAGAGATGTGTTTTAGTCTAGATTTAAACTGACAGAGTGTGTCTGCTCCCCGAACAATGCTAGGAAGACTGTTCCAGAGTTTAGGCACTAAATAGGAAAAGGATCGACCGCCTGCAGTTGATTTTGATATTCTAGGGCTACTGGTAATCGATCAGGCTACTGGTAATATCAGTAATAATAATAGATAACATTAATAATAATAATAATGATAATAATAACAGTAGTTGTACTAATACTAAACAATGGCTGATGAATATATATATATATATATATATATATATATATATATATATATATATATATATATATATATATATATATATATATATATATATATATATATATATATATATAACAAATCATTATGGTATTTTTATCTATGCACAAGACATAGCACACAACAAAATGCAAACCATTTTATCTGCTGTAAGGTGTAGCTGTATTATATTTCAGCATGTCCCTCTGTTTCACCTCCAGCAGAGGGCGGAGCTGCACCAGGCCGAAATTTCAACTCCAATTCTGTGACAAATGGGAATATTTTTCTCCTCTAGCTTTTCCAAGCCTTGCTTGTATGTCTCTTTTTTTGCTGTGTTATCCTTGCTGATGAGGCTTCCTATGTATGTAAAATTGTTGACCTGGTTGACAGTGGTTCATTATTGTGATGATTTGTGCATTAGGGATGGAATTAAGCCTCATAGGGTCTTTGATGTTTGATGATTTGATGTTTCCCTCATAAAAAAAAATAATAAAAAAAACATGGTTTCCTTCATCTCAGTTGTATGATATTTTGTGACTTCTGTAACATTATCTATCTAAACACACACACACAAAATCGGTTGTTCTGAAGGTATGCATGAAAAAAAAAAAGTTGGGTGGAAATTGATGGGGTCTGAATGGACCCCACATTGAAAATGAATGGGAAAGGTGAAAAAATAACAAAGTGAAGGAACGGTCTGTGTTGAGGGAGAATCAAGACATGAAAGTACGCATCTTTAAGGTCGATCACTGCAAACCAATCCTGGGAGCAAACGCATGTGAGGATGCGTTTCTGCATGAGCATCTTGAACGGGAGCTTGTGAAGGGCCTGATTCAAGAGATGTAGACTTAAATCAAATATTAAAATAACTACAATTTCTTACTGACAAATGATGTTAAAGTGTCAGACAGAACCAAATTCAAAGAAATAGCAACAAAATAAACAAGAACAAAAAAACTAACAGGTGCAAACAACTTTCACAACACTCTCATGATGATGCTACCACGCCTCAAAGCACTCTCTAACTCCCTCAAAGCCTAAGCTTTTATATAGGAAGAAACAGGTGCACATTATTCTCTTGATTAGCCTCCACAGGTGCACATCATTCTCCCGATGATTCCCCCTAGGTGTCCACAGGGCTGCTATTTGTCCATTTCAGGACAGTTTTTGTTTGTTTGTTTGTTTGTTTGTTTGTTTTGGCCCAGAAACGGCTCAGGGCACACAACCTTTTAACCCTCACCAGCGCGCCCCATGGCCTGTTTTGAAACCTGAATAAAAGTTGTTCCGATTGATCTGCACTCCCGATATGGCATTCCAGCCTCCCACGTATGCTCCTGTCAAAATTGGCCCCTCCCAGACCTTTCTAAAATAATCCCAAATGCAATCTTTTTGAATGGGTTTACCATGGTGCTTTTGTGGACACGGCTTAGAAATCTCCAATTGACCCGAGGGTGGCATTTGTGTCACATCACAGGCCCCTCAAGCAAGCGGAAAATTTTGGTGACCCTACAACCTAAAATGGTCAAAAAAGTGTCAGCTTGTCCATATAAAGACTGCAAAAACCCATTCATTTAGTTGACTAGTGGGACGTCTACCGTTCAGAGATGGTCATAGATGGTCACAGGTCATGGAGCCTCGTCATTTGGGATCCTGGCCCTAAAGCAGAAAGTTCTAGAGCCTTCCCTAAAAAAGTGTCTCTGACACACCTTGAAATCACTCAAAAGGCTCTGACAGTGTAAGGATGAAAGAGGCCCGAGGGAGAGATTTTGAGTCGAGGCTCAAAATTTTTGCCTTCACTCTAGAGGTCAGTGCTTGAAGTTACATGATTGTGTTCATTGGAGTGTGCCAAGTACAGTAGAAGTGTTTAATGAATAAAAATGTATATTAAATATAATTAATCATCTTAAAATAGTGTCCACAAAGCTGCTATTCAGACCCCATTGAATAAGTGCAGAAAACACAAAACATCCCAGTTGCAACCAAGTCAAACAGTAACACTTGCAACCTATTCTATTGGGACTGAATAATAGCTTTGTGGACACTCATTTTTATGCAAATTAACCCTCAAAATGACTCGAAAGTTACATGATTGTGTTCAAAATTGATACTAAACATGATTAATCCTCTTAACATACAGTGTCCACAAAGCTGCACTAGTTTTAATGCAACAGTTTTAATGCAAATTAAGCCTTAAAATGACTTGCAGGTTACATTATTGTGTTCAGTGGAATCTGATTAATACAATAGAGGTGTTTACTGAACAAAAAAAAGTCTTAGCATACAGTGTCCATAAAGCTACTATCTGGGGCCCATTAAATAGGATGGAAATGGAATATACCCATTTCCAACCTATTCTATGGGCCACATATAGTATCTTTATGGACACTAAGGTTTTAGGCTTTTCATATTCAACTATTTTGATAAAAAAACTATTTTTCAAGATTCAGCAGGCCTCCCTGACTCAGTAGCACCAAGTTCCATCCTAAAAGTCCACTGTCCACGAACCACATATTTCTTATAATGGTGTAGTTTGCATGTGGCCAAAAATGAAAAATTCTAATAGAGAAAAATGAAAGCTCTAGCATAAGTTCTGCCAGGAAGATTCAATGTTACGTCACTTATTAAATTCAGACCTAACCAATCATGTCAATACCAAATAATCAGAGTATAAAAGATCGGTACTTACTTACTTACACATGACGGCAACATTGACAGTTAATGCTGACATTCCTTAACAGTTGATCGATGGTCCTACTATAAAGTTTATAATGTTAAATGCTACAATGGTGATTCAAGTCCACGTCATCCTTTTTATTTTGTTCATTGGGCTGCCGCGGCAACAGACACAAGTTCTTTGTTCACTAATGTGAGTTAAATCTCGCATTTCAGATTTCAGAAGTATGCAGATCCCCTCTTCTTGGATTTCTAATTTCGTTTTTTCTGCAATCACTTTCATTAGGACTCTCTGTGCTCCTATCAAAGACACAGCTGCAATTTTCGTCACCATCCTGGCATTATAACTACAGCATTCATTGCAGTGATATGTATATGTTTATGTCTTTCTGATGTTGATTGGGTGTAGTATTTTACTCTCTCAACTTTGGTCGCAAGCAGGTCTGTGTAGAGCAGTCGCATGCATTTGTATGAGACACAGCACTTGCATGTGCAACATGATCACTCGTTTGTCGTTCTCGTAAATGATTCGCATGTCACAGGTTACCGTTAACGATCGTATTTTGTTTTAGATAAGCTCAAAGCAGACATAATGGTACAGCATATTAGCCTCTGTATTATTCTTCCCACGAATGCAATGAAACCTCAAACATGGGTTTTAAAGCAACATGCACCCAATTAATTGGGGCTTCATGATTAACTGAAGTTAAGAATCATGAATTGGCTCAGTGTTATGTACTCGCTAAGTTGAATTAAATATGCTAATATGCTCACAGTAGTTTTAAAGTACTGCACTGATACCAGTGCATTGATCTGTTAATTTTAAATGCTGCTAAATTCATCTTTGCAAGGGCTGTGAGTTCGACACATACGATGTGTAATTAAAACTAACATGACTTAACATCATTTCAAGCTTAGAAGTATTTTGGGCCTGTCATCCAGCAGAGTACATGTTTTGCTAAAACTTACGGGGTACCCAGTGATGAAATAACTTCTTTTTGTGATCTGACATGGCCTCCTTTCTTATGAGGAAGAACCATAGCGTTCCGGGCTCCTACAAAGGCTGTCATTGCATATTGCATTATAAATATGTGCTATCTATTAAAAATAAATAAATTAATAAATAAAAAACAAACACACCATATATAATAGTAAGTGTGTGCTTTTGTCTTCATGTTACTCCAGTTAATTTGACTCTGTCTGTGTTTTATTCAGCTACTGTGATATCTGGATGCCTCTGTCTATTTCAGGAACTTTATAATATCGTGTTACATCTCACTTGGTCCTTCTGTGCTAGGATGCCATGGCTATGATTATGAGTAAAACAGAAATGTGTATTCTCGCCAATACTAACAGCACCATATTTCCGGTATATCATATATTCAATAGCAGCACTAATTTAATTCCGTACTTAATCCAACCCGGTTTACATAAATATTGCATCCTGTATAGCAACTGAAATCGCAGCATGGGAACATAATTATTAAAATCTTTTATGAATACAGTAAGTGAGCAGCGTGCACTCCCTTTATAAATGCATGAAACTGTCAAATGTTTCAGTTCAGCTAAACTCTTACACTCTAGTGAAATCTGTTACAGTCTAATCTGTCTATATTGCACCATGAATCTATTGCATGTTCTACTCTTTGTTGGTTGAATCTATTCACTAGCAGGCAGAATTAGCCAGCGAACAAGCGCTGAACCACTCAATTTTAATTGTGTGTATTCTGTGTTATGTAAACTCCAATTAGTCATTGCATTCAAGCGCTCAACAGATATGTCTGTGATTGGCTATACTCAACACTGCAACACGCATTGTAAATGCCAACATTTGACAGTCTTTTAAGACTAACACAATATGTAGGGGAGTAATTATAGCGTTGACTACACTCACCTAAAGGATTATTAGGAACACCATACTAATACTGTGTTTGACCCCCTATTGCCTTCAGAACTGCCTTAATTCTACGTGGCATTGATTCAACAAGGTGCTGAAAGCATGCTTTAGAAATGTTGGCCCATATTGATAGGATAGCATCTTGCAGTTGATGGAGATTTGTGGGAGGCACATCCAGGGCAGGAAGCTCCCATTCCACCACATCCTAAAGATGCTCTATTGGGTTGAGATCTGGTGACTGTGGGGGCCATTTTAGTACAGTGAACTCATTGTCATGTTCAAGAAACCAATTTGAAATGATTCGAGCTTTGTGACATGGTGCATTATCCTGCTGGAAGTAGCCATCAGAGAATGGGTACATGGTGGTCATAAAGGGATGGACATGGTCAGAAACAATGCTCAGGTAGGCCGTGGCATTTAAACAATGCCCAATTGGCACTAAGGGGCCTAAAGTGTGCCAAGAAAACATCCCCCACACCATTACACCACCACCACCAGCCTGCACAGTGGTAACAAGGCATGATGGATCCATGTTCTCATTCTGTTTATGCCAAATTCTGACTCTACCATCTGAATGTCTCAACAGAAATCAAGACTCATCAGACCAGGCAACATTTTTCCAGTCTTCAACTGTCTAATTTTGGTGAGCTCGTGCAAATTGTAGCCTCTTTTTCCTATTTGTAGTGGAGATGAGTGGTACCCGGTGGGGTCTTCTGCTGTTGTAGCCCATCCGCCTCAAGGTTGTGCGTGTTGTGGCTTCACAAATGCTTTGCTGCATGCCTCGGTTGTAACGAGTGGTTATTTCAGTCAAAGTTGCTCTTCTATCAGCTTGAATCAGTCGGCCCATTCTCCTCTGACCTCTAGCATCAACAAGGCATTTTCGCCCACAGGACTGCCGCATACTGGATGTTTTTCCCTTTCCACACCATTCTTTGTAAACCCTAGAAATGGTTGTGCGTGAAAATCCCAGTAACTGAGCAGATTATGAAATACTCAGAGCGGCCCGTCTGGCACCAACAACCATGCCACGCTCAAAATTACTTAAATCACCTTTCTTTCCCATTCTGACATTCAGTTTGGAGTTCAGGAGATTGTCTTGACCAGGACCACACCCCTAAATGCATTGAAGATGCATTGAAGATGCAACTGCCATGTGATTGGTTGATTAGATAATTGCATTAATGAGAAATTGAACAGGTGTTCCTAATAATTCTTTAGGTGAGTGTATCTGACACAGTCTGCACATGCTTATTATCCTGGCCACACTGCAAATGAAGGGCTCTCTCACAGTGAGCTTTTATCTTTTCACTAAAGCTGGCACACACAGTGCCGCTTATAATCATTGTGATTTGTTGCTTTTCAGGCTGTGTAAACATGATCCTGATGTCACACTGTGGGATCTCACCTGCATTAACATTAGAACAGCCAGGGGTCGCTGTATACCTAAAGCCGCCAGCAGGTAAAATTTACCCATGCAGATGATTTCTGTTTTGATAATGCAAAAGAAATTAATATGTCACTGTATTATGCCACTGTCTTCACAAAGTAATGTATAGAGTCATGAAATCCTGTCCTGTTGTTTTATGTTATTTTAAGCAGGTTACACTAATCACTTTTTGGTGAATATAGGCTAAATCAGCCTGCAATTACATCGAGAATTTTAAGGAAATACATACATATTTGGGTGCTGTAATACTATAATAAAATGTCATTAATCACATATTAAGATAACCCATGTTATTTAAATTACTAAAATACCTTAAATCAACAATAAAGAGCAATAATAATTTACTGCAATTCATAGGATGTATGACAAAGGATGACATACAACGTATGACATGCAACAACAAATTCAAGCGCACAGTTTCAACTAATTAATTATTAATTTGTTTAGTTATATAATTTATTTTTTATTAAGAGAACACTACCAATAAACTTGATCATGATGAAAATAGTTTTATTAATTACATCATAGATCAGAAATATTGGTTTTCAGGAAATGGGCAGACTTGAATAAATAGCAAAACCAAAATGTATAATTATTCCAAAGTTTGAACATTTATAAATCGGCTAAAACATCTCCATCTGACTGTGCATTGTGTGACCGTTTACAGTAAACTGACATGTTGCTCAAATACAACGCAAAAATAAAGGTATTAATAAAGGTAAATTTGACCCGCTGGTGCTTATAGATATAAATGCCTGTTTTGTTTTTTTTTATTCTGGTTTTATCTAAACAATTTTTAACAACAGGGGATTGTAAATAACACAATTTTAGTAAAAGTCACTTTTTTGTGTCTTTGTCTCCACATGGCATTACCATGTAGCTATTTAACCTCTCACTCTCGGTCTAATGTTCTCTTTTTTACAGCTCCCTCGTCCCTTCAATATGTCTGCATGTAGCATCCTTCAAGCATTTGCGTTCACACAGAAATGGCTGAGCCACGAGACCTTCTGCGATTCTTCATGTTGTTATGCTCATTTCATGTTTAATTAGAACGTTTAAGGTGGTCTCATCTCATCTCTCCTGTTTCGTCAGTCTTGATAGCGCTTATTCTTTGTCAGTGGCCTAATCATGGGCTTTGTCTCCACATGGAGTTATCTGTATCAACCATTGTCTCTCCGGGCCTATCATGGCCTTTGTCTGTGTGGCCTAACGTGGCCTTGTCTCCATGTGGCTGATCAAGGCCTTCGTCTCCATGTGCAGACGATCAAGGCCTTTGTCTCTGTGCGGCCGATCAAAGCCTCCATCTCTGTGCAGCCGATCAAGGCCTCCGTCTCTGTGCAGCCGATCAAGGCCTTCATCTCTGTGTGGCCGATCAAGGCCTTAGTCTCTGTGTGGCCGATCAAGGCTTTTGTCTCCAAGTGGCCAATCAAGGCCTTTTTCTCCATATGGCCAAACAAGGCCTTTGTGTCTGTGTGGCCGATCAAGGCTTTCGTCTCCATGTGGCCAATCAAGACCTTTGTCTCTGTGGCGGTCCAAAGCTTTCGTCTCCATGTGAAGTTGAAGTTGAAGTTTATTCGTCATTACACATGTACAAGTACAGTATAACGAAATGAAGTTTGGAGCAAGCCTCCGGGCCGCAGCCGATTATTCAGGCGCCGCCCTACGCTCTCCAGAAATACAAGAATGCAATTTAGCAAGCATTACATAGCAAACACAACAAAACATAAACATAAACATAAACATGACACAGTACACGTGGTCACGTGATGGGATTTTTTGTATGGAGTGGGAGAGGAGATAGATAAACAAAACATAAACATAAACATAAACATGACACAGTACACGTGGTCACATGATGGGATTTTTTGTATGGAGTGGGAGAGGAGATAGATAAACAGATAAACAGGCAGACGGTTGGAGGGGGGGGTGGGATCGGGTAGGTTGTGTATGGTGCGAGTGAGTCTGAGATTGTGTTGTGTGAGAATGTTAGCCATAACTTCAGATGTTTTCGAGTTCAGTTCTATGGTTTGTCCTTGAAGGGAGATAAGGCAGTGCACAGGGAAGATAGCAGACAGCTGCCCGGCTGAACTCCCAACCGAGAGATAGGGACCAAGTGAGGTTCGTTGGGCTAGTTGATTAGGTCAGGCAAATACAATTTATTATTTTTTAATCCATTTGATGATCTTCGGTAATTTGTCCGGATCATAATCAATCAATCAGATCTGGTCCTCAGCATTCGCGTCCGGTCTGTGCAGTTTCCCTAGACATTACGTCCAGCCTCATGGCCAGACCGGTTACAGTCCGTAAAGTTCACCGATCTGACCCCGATAGAGCCCACTCTTCCCTGCGTATCCGCAGTCCGGACTGCGTTATTTACGGTTCAGTTCCTCAATTCCTATCACTTTCTGATCTAATTCCTTCAAGCGGTCACACAGAACCCGAAGCATACTTTAATTTCCACAGACAGCGGCTGGGTGAATTTGCTTGCAGCTGTCTTACCAATCTTCCGATAGGTCAGGGCAATCCCAAAGCCAAAGAATAGGAACCCGCCATCAATAATCCAATCATGTATAAATCTTCCGCATCCTCCACGGACAGAGCCTCCAGGCACAGGACTTGCCAGTTGTTCCATGCGTCCCTCACGTACCCTGCGGCAAAGGTCCCGTCCGGGCAGGTGGGTTCTCCCGGGGCACCCTTCCTTAGTGAGAAAATCTTGTCGATTGCGCTGATTGACCAGTTAATCAATTCCATTTCAGTATTTTCAAGAGTCCAGCAGAGCAGCAGTCAGAGAAGAGAAGAGACGAAACACTAGACAAAACAAAACAGCGCGAGAGCCAGCAGGGAACAGAGAGAAAAAAAACACGTCTGCACGGATAGAAGGACAGAATGTGGCCGATCAAGGCCTTTCAAGATTCAAGAAATTCAAGATTCAAGAGTTTTATTTGTCACATACACAGTTATATACAGAATATACAACCGGCAGTGAAATGTAAACAGGTCCGCTCCATGGACAGTGCAAATTCATAATAGAAATAGAATAAAAAAGTACTATATATATATATATATATATATATATATATATATATATATATATATATATATATATATATATATATATATATATATATATATATATATATATATGTAGAATTATAAATAATCAAGTCAAGTAGAAAAAGTAATAAAAAATAATAAAGTGGAATAAAATAAGTGGAGTAAACTGTGCAGTGAGTAAACTGTCGACTTATAAATATGTGGTTAACAAATGTATAAAGAGTATAATGTGCAAACAGGTTTATAACAGGCTGTTACACAGTAACAACGAGAACAGAAAGTGCAGTGCAATGTCAGTATGTCGATGGCCACGTAATGTTAAGTGACTGAGTTCAGGAGTCTGATAGCCTGGGGGAAGAAGCTCCTCCTGAGTCTCTCAGTTTTGGCCATCAGGCTTCGGAAGTGCTTACCAGATGGCAGCAGCGTGAAATGAGGGTTTGCAGGATGATTAGAGTCCTTGATGATCTTAGTAGCTCTACCTTTGCAGCGTTTGGTGTAGACGTCCTGCAGAGACGGGAGAGCTGACCCTGAGATACGCTCGGATAAGTGCACGACTCTTTGCAGGGCTTTGCAGTCATGACTGGTGCTGTTCCCATACCATGCTGTGATGCACTGAGTTAATACACTTTCTATTGCCCCTAAATAGAAAGTTTTCAGGATAGCTGGTGAAACCCTGAATTTCCTCAGCTGGCGCAGGTGGTACAGTCTTTGCCTGGCTTTTTTCACCTGTGTCTGAATGTGAGCAGTCCAGGTCAGAGGAGAGGTTTACGCCCAGGTACTTGAAGCTGCTCACTCTCTCTACTGGTGACCCGCTGATCATGAGGGGGGAGTATGTCCGTTGCTGTCTCTTCCTGAAGTCCACAATCAGTTCTTTGGTCTTGCCGACATTCAGAGAGAGACAGTTGTCCTGGCACCATGATGTTAGATGCTCCACCTCGTCCAAGTATGCCGTCTCATTGTTGTTGGAAATGAGGCCCAGGACAACAGTATAATCAGCAAATTTGATGATAGAGGTGGAGCTGTGTGTGGACAAACAGTCATGTGTCTAGAGAGAGTAGAGCAGGGGACTCAGGACACAGCCCTGTGGAGCTCCCACACTCAGGGTGATGGAGGTGGAGGTGGACTGGCCTATTCTCACCAACTGAGGCCTGCCAGTGAGGAAGTCCTCAATCCAGTGGCAGAGAGAAGAATTCAGGCCGAGATCCAGGAGTTTGGTGGTTAGCTTAATGGGAACTATGGTGTTAAAGGCTGAGCTATAGTCAATAAATAGCAGCCTTACATAGTTCCCACTTTTGCTGTTGATGTGAGTGAGGGAGGAGTGGAGGACATGAGAGATGGCATCTTCAGTCGATCTATTGGGACGATAGGCAAACTGAAGAGGGTCCAAAGTGTCAGGAATGAAGGAGCGAATGGTGTTTTTAATGAGCCTCTCAAAGACCTTCATGACTATAGACGTGAGAGCCACTGGACGATAGTCATTTAGGCAAGAGGGTTTACTGTTCTTAGCACCAGTCATGACCGCAAAGCCCTGCAAAGAGTAGTGCGCTTATCCGAGCGTATCTCAGGGTCAGCTCTCCCATCTCTGCAGGACGTCTACACCAAACGCTGCAAAGGTAGAGCTACCAAGATCATCAAGGACTCTAATCACCCTGCAAACCCTCATTTCACGCTGCTACCATCTGGTAGCGCTTCAAGCCTGATGGCCAAAACTGAGAGACTCAGGAGGAGCTTCTTCCCCCAGGCCATCAGACTCCTGAACTTAACATCACGTGACTTCACGTCAGGATAAACATCGATACACTGACATTGCACTGCACTTTCTGTTCTCGTTGTTACTGTGTAACAACCTGTCATAAACCTGTTTGCACATTATACTCTTATACATTTGTTAACCACATATTTATAAGTCTACAGTTTACTCACTGCAAAGTCTACTTCAATTATTTTATTCCACTTTATCCTTATTTGTTATTTTTTTTTTTTTCTCTTGACTTGATTATTTATAATTCTACAGATATAGACATATATATATATATATATAGATAGTACTTTTTTATATCCTATTTCTATTATAATTTCTTCCTTGTGTTTTTAACTGTGAATTTGCACTGTCCATGGAGCGGACCTGTTTACATTTCACTGCCGGTTGTATATTCTGTATATAACTGTGTATGTGACAAATAAAACTCTTGAATCTCTTGAATCTTGAATCTTGAATCTTGACAGGGATGATGGTGGATTTTTTGAAGGAGGTGGGGACCACAGATGTAGCGAGGGACTCATTAAAGATAGATGTAAACAACCCGGCGAGCTGATCAGCACAGGACCGCAGAACACGGCCTGAAATACCATCCGGCCCAGCAGCTTTCCTGACGTCCACACGCTTGAGTAATTCCCTCTGACGCGCCACTTGGCGGAGTCGCGCTGCCGCGATTACAATCAAAGCGAGCATAGAAAGAGTTTAACTCATTCACAAGCGACGGATCAGCGCTCACCTCTGCAGAGGATTTAGATCCAAAAGAACAGATGGACCTCAGACCCTTTGTCTCTGTGTGGCCGATCAAGGCCTTTGTCTCTGTGTGGCCGATCAAGGCCTTCGTCTCTGTGTGGCTGATCAAAGCCTTTGTCTTTGTGGCCGATCAAGGCTTTCGTCTCCACTTGGCCCTGATCAAGGCCTTTGTCTCTGTGCGGCCAATCAAAGGCTTTCATCTCCATGTGGCCAATCAAGCCCTTCGTCTCCATGTGGCCAATCAAGGCCTTTGTCTCCTTGTGGCCAATTGTGATCTTTGTACCCAAGTGGCGTCACTATATAGCTATTTACCTCTTGCTCTTAGTCTAATGTTCACACCTCACAGCTACCTTTTTTCTTTTAATCGTGTCTGCATGTAGCGCCCTTTCAGCGTTCACTGTTCTCACCGAATGGCGGAAGCGGCCCTTTTTCACTGATTAATCTCTTGCTCTATGAGGCCTTCTGTGACTTTTCCATGTTATTATGCTCATTTCAAGTCTAATTATTTGTATTTTTCACTTTCTATGTCCTAGGAATCGCAGGATTCACGACTGGTGGGTATACAATTCTTTTACTGTTTTGGGGGGTGGGCTCGGTTCCGGCTGAACTAAATTCTCACCAGTGTTTGGGGGGTCAGCTGCGCCCCTGCCTTCATCTTCAGGCAGGAAATGCAGAGTCCATTAACCTCTAAACGTGAGCTACGGACTGGGCCTACGCCAAAGAACTCTTAATATTATACTTGCTAGTCTGTTAATAAATGAATGCGTGTTACTTCATTTGGCCTCCCGAGTCTTTCTGGTAGAAATGAAAGCTCTAGCGTAAGTTCTGCCAGGAAGATTCAATGTTGCGTCACTTAATACATTCAGACCTAACCAATCATGTCCTAATACTCGGAGTGTAAAAGATCGGTACTTACACATGTCTGAGTTTGCAGATGCTGATGCCAACATATACCTCCATCCTCCCCACCACCACCAGAATGGTCCCTGCCTATACCTTCCAGAGGATCAGCTGCGCCCCTGCCTTCATCTTCAGGCAGGAAATGCAGAGTCCGTTACCCTCTAGACGTGAGCTATGGATGGGGCCTACGCCAAAGAACTCTTAATATTATACTTGCTAGTCTGTTAATAAATTAATGCTTGTTACTTCATCTGGCCTCCCGAGTCTTTCTGGTAGAACTGAGACTTGTATAGGAATCCAAGTCCAAGTCTAGACCTTTTAGGAGTTGCGATCGGGGGATCCCATGTTCAATCCGTTCCATTATAAAAATACAAAGTTCATGGAGAGTGGAATATTGGGATGAAATTTGGTACTTGTGACTCAGGAGGACTGAGTGCAGAAAGATACATTTTATCCTAAAAAAGAACCTTGAACCAAAGTGTACACAAACCTCCTATCTGGGTCCATTAAATAGATTGGAAATGGGATTACATCCCTGCTGCAACCTATTCAATGCGGCTGAATAGTAGCTTTGTGGACACTCAATTATTTATGTAAATTAAGCATTAAAATGACATGATTGCTTTCAGTGGAGTCTGTTGAATATAGTAGAGGTATTTAATCAATAAAAATGATAAATAATATAATTAATCCTCTTAACACACAGTTGTCAGTGTTTGGGTGAAGAAAAGAGCGAGGACTCAGATGCAGAAGTTAAAGGTCTCTATTAATTATAAAAATATAATAAAACAAACAAACACTACCTCGTGGGGGAAAACAAGACAGGCAGCAATACTTTACAAGACTGGACTTGGCAGAACTAGGAAACAATGACTTTAGACAACAAACCAGCACAGGACTGAAAACACAAGGAGTATAAATAGGGAAGCAAACAAAAGAGGGTATCGAGGGAAGACAGGTCGGGCAAATTAACCAATAACCAGGAAACAAGATGGGCGGGGTTAGACAAAAGACAGGAGAGCACATGGCACAAGGAAATACATGGCAAGCCATGTGCTCACACCAAACATGACATGTACAAGCACAGAAAAGCCAGCGAAGACAAATTACAAGCCATGTGCTCACACAAAACAGAAGATGAACACGCAGCCAATGAGCAGAAAGACTGCGTGTTCACACAAAACAAAAGATGAACACGTGTTGCACCCCTGAACAGACAAGACTTGAGTCTCTCTTCTTTTTTTACAACTTTCTTCTCAGTTTACAGTTGGAGTTAATATTTGCACACAAGAATTTCTCTACACACACACTTAACAATGCACATTCGCTTTTTCTCCTCTGCTTGAGGACGCGTGCACTGGTGACATCATTCTTCTGCTCGCCTCTGACCTCTCAATAGCAAAGTCAGTCAATCTAATTTAAAACAATAAAACTAAGATGTAAATTTGATATAGTCCCCTTACAAAACTAAAATTCACATCTGGTTCAAAAAATAAAAATTGTACATCGTAACATATTCAGCATATTCTTAGCGTGCATTTTTTTCTTCAGATTGAGTTCAACCAGGTAAGGACATGGCAGCAATAAGTTACGATCTAACACACATCTTCTTCCTGCTCCTTGGAAGGGTTCTACCACATACACAGGGCTCCCTTCGCCTTTTCGTTCTTTGATCACATGAATTGCATCCTTCCAGTAGCAGGCTCAAGACTGGAACTCCATGCCCGTCGAGTGTAATTTTTCTGCCCTCTCTTCGTTTTTTTTTTTAGATTTTGCATGACGATAGCATAAGCCTCTTGCATGACATCCCTCCATTTTTCTGCATAGTCTGTGCATGACTAGTTCCGTTCATTTCCTTTCTTCGGGAACATCAGATCCACAGGTAGTGTTGGCTCATGACCAAAGAGAAGGAAGAATGGAGAAAATCCTGTGGCTTTATGCACAGTGGAGTTGTATGCTGAAATGGAATTGATTAACTGGTCAATCAGCGCAATCGACAAGATTTTCTCACTAAGGAAGGGTGCCCCGGGAGAACCCACCTGCCCGGACGGGACCTTTGCAAGTCCTGTGCCTGGAGGCTCTGTCCGTGGAGGATGCGGAAGATTTATACATGATTGGATTATTGATGGCGGGGTTCCTATTCTTTGGCTTTGGGATTGCCCTGACCTATCGGAAGATTGGTAAGACAGCTGCAAGCAAATTCACCCAGCCGCTGTCTGTGGAAATTAAAGAATGCTTCGGGGTTGTGTGTGACCGTCTGAAGGAATTAGATCAGAAAGTGATAGGAATTGAGGAACTGAACCGTAACAACGCAGTCCGGACTGCGGATACGCAGGGTAGAGTGGGCTCTATCGGGGGTCAGATCGGTGAACTTTTACGGACTGTAACCGGTCTGGCCATGAGGCTGGACGTAATGTCTAGGGAAACTGCACAGACCGGACGCGAATGCTGAGGACCAGATCTGATTGATTGATTATGATCCGGACAAATTACCGAAGATCATCAAATGGATTAAAAATAATAAATTGTATTTGCCTGACCTAATCAACTAGCCCAACGAACCTCACTTGGTCCCTATCTCTCGGTTGGGATTTCAGCCTGACAGCTTTGTCTGCTATCTTTCCCTGTGCACTGCCTTATCTCCCTTCAAGGACAAACCATAGAACTGAACTCGAAAACATCTGAAGTTATGGCTAACATTCTCACACAACACAATCTCAGACTCACTCGCACCATACACAACCTACCCGATCCCGACCCCCCCCCCTCCAACCGTCTGCCTGTCTTTGTCTTTATCTATCTCCTCTCCCACTCCATACAAAAAATCCCATCACGTGACCACGTGTACTGTGTCATGTTTATGTTTATGTTTATGTTTATGTTTATATTTTGTTGTGTTTGCTATGTAATGCTTGCTAAATTGCATTCTTGTATTTCTGGAGAGCGTAGGGCGGCGCCTGAATAATCGGCTGCGGCCCGGAGGCTTGCTCCAAACTTCATTTCGTTATACTGTACTTGTACATGTGTAATGACGAATAAACTTCAACTTCAACTTCAACTTCAACTATGCATGTACCACTTTATTCAAGTGTTCTTTCCATCTTGACTTCTGAGATTCCCCCAGGGTACGCAACATACCCAGTAGCGTTCTGTTAAAGCGCTCTGCCGGATTAGCTTGTGGGTGATACGGGGAGGTGCGTGAATGGTGGATACCACAGTAGTCTTCAAGCTTGTGGAAGAGGGTATTTTCACACTACTTCCCTTGATCATGGTGGATTTTGGATGTCCAAAGCGTATAATGAAATCATCAAAGAGCTTCCTGGCCGCCGTTTCCCGGACTTATTTTTCGTTGCATACGCTTGTGCGTAATTTGTAAAATGATCCATGACCACTAGTATGTACTCCTCCCCTCCCTTACACTTGTCCAAGTGTAAGTAGTCAATAGAGACCATTTCAAATGGTGCAGAGGTTTCAATACTTTGGATTGGAGTGCGGGTTATCCTATTAGGTTTTTTTCTTTTCATGCAGTGGCACACCTGAATAAAATACCCTTACGAAAAATAACCATGGTTTTATTGTAGTAAAAGTGTAGTAACCATGTTTTTTTGGCTAATTGATTACCATTTATATAACCACAGTTTTACCACAAATACCATGGTTAAACTATGGTTAGAGTAGCAAAACCAAGGTTAATTTGTGGTTACCATGGTTTAACTACAATAACCATGGTTTTTTGGTTTTATATGAACCATGGTTCATTTTCTTAAGGGTAGTGTTCCATCTCTTGCCTCATCTTAGGCCAGAAGAAGCATTCCCTAGCAAGAGCCACCATCCTTTCTGCACCCAAATGCCCCATTTCCTCATGTAAGTGCTTGTAGATAAAAGGCTTTAAGGATTGAGGAACGACCAACTGGTTTCTTGTCGCTGTCCCCCTTCTGAGGATGCCATCTCCATCAACCTGCAGATGCAACCACTCCCTGAGAAGCCGTCTAACAGCTCCATCCTCTGCCACTTTGTCTTTATGTTTCAAGTACACGTGTTTTTTTCAGAGTCAGGACTCTACTAATGACTACATCTACATTTTGAGTGACCCTGAGGTCCTCTGGTACAAAAGGCTGGATCAGTTCTGAGATGTTATACTCCTCTGACAGTGCATCTACATTACAAGTGAGGACAGAAATCCAATTAACTTCTCCCGTTTGATTTTTCTCCAGAGCTCTCCCAATACATTCAATAGCTTCCTGTTGGCATTCCTCTGTGCATTCTTGCATGATTTCATCAATGGGCTTCGACCTTCGCGACAAGAAATCCGCATCTCGGTTTGCTGTTCCTGGTCTGTATTTTAGGGTGAATTGATAAACCGCTAGCTCTGACAAACAGCGGTGTCCAGTAGCTTTGCTGACTTGGTAACATATGTCAAAGGATTATTGTCACTATATACCTTAAAGTGAGGTGCATGAAACAGATAATCCCGGAAGCATTCCGTTACAGCCCACTTTAGCTTATAGTTGCGCTCTGCTGCTGTCAGTGTCTGCAATCTGTAAGCTATCACTCTTAGGACACCTTTCTGATGCTGGTACAGAACTGCACCAAGGCCCTCTTCCGATGCATCTACGTGCAAGATGAACGGTTCCTCCAGGTCGGGGTATGCCATCACCGGTGGATTTGTCAACTGATCTACGATTTGGTTCAATATCTCCTCATGGGTCACTGTCCACTGGATTGGATGGGACAGCAGCAGCTGAACAGACTTTCAGCCAGTCCCCTTTTACTTTTGGCTCTGTTTCAATTCAGACTTGGGCTTGGCCAAGAGTGCATAAAGAGGTCTACCTACCCTAGAAAAGTCCGGTATATAAGCTCTGTAATAACTGAGGAATCCCATCAGCTTTCTCACCTCTCATACAGTGGTGGGAGACTCCGCTTCCACCTCTATGGGATTCATTTTGTATCCCTCAGCAGTGACTATCCGACCGACATAGTAGACTTCACCCTTGAAGAGATCACATTTATGTGGCCTTAGTTTTATTTCACACTCTCGTTGCCACTGGAGAACTTGCCACTCCTGACCACAGCACCTTGCCGCGCCTTTGTCAAAACTGGGTCTAAACACCAGGACATCATCCAAATACAGGACACAGATTTAATCTCGGAGGTCTCTCAGGCATCCCTCCATGTAGCGTTGAAAAGACGCTGGTGCATTAGTCAGCCCAAACAGGATCCTCACCCATTCAAATAACACCCAGTGTGTGATGAATGCGGTGCAGGGTCTGCTCTTCTCTCTCATGGAACTCATGGTGGTAAGCTTTCCCCTGGTCCAGCACCGTGAACCAAGAGTTACCTCCCAAGTTTTCCAGGATCTCCTGTATCCTCAGAATAGGATGACGGTCAGACAGGGTCTTCCCATTTAACAGTCTGTAGTCTATACATAGACGAAGACCCCCATCTTTCTTCCTAACATATACGACAGGTGAAGAATATGAGGAACAGGATTTCTGGATCCACTCACGGTTGAGTAGATCCTGAATGTGTGTCTTAACTTCTTGGTAGAGATGCCTAGGGATTGCATTGTATGTTTTCTGTATAGGTACATTGTCTTTTAACTCTATGTCCATCTCAAACTCGTTAATGCATCCTGTATCCCACTCATCTTTTGCAAAGACATCACATTCCTCTCTGAGCATCTGTCGTACCTTTTCTTGTTGGCCATCGGGCAAATGGCTCGGATTCACAGGTGGACCCCAGGGCTCAGCTGGTAGGTCAGAACCAGGCTGCTGCACAGGGAACCCCGACACCTCTGAGCTCTGTTCCTCGGTAGGCTTTCCCTGCACTGGGTAGACAACATCCACATTGTGCAACCAGCCAAGTACAGTGCGACTGCACAGGGTGATATCATTTTCTGTTACGTTTTCCACCGAGATCTCAATTTTACCCTCACCATCTGCAGGTAGATAGACTAACTGTTCCCTGATTTGGCCAGTTGGCCAGGGTGCTTCATAGCTTGGTTCTAGCACGACAGGTGATGTACTTACTCCCTTATTCAGCTTGGGTATAGTCACTGGCTGCCTGCCTACTCTGACTGTGGGGTTGAACTTCAGGCTTCTGTTTCTTTAAAACAGATGAAACAGCCCTTGCAGTTTTGCGCCCCACTTCCATTGCTGAACACAGTCTCTTTATCATGTCATATATTTGCCCTAAACAGATCCGCTTTTTCCATGTCTTCTGCGTGATGAAGTCAAATATCAATTTTGTTTGTGCTGACAGAGGCATTTTTCTTTCGACAACCCGAAGCCCAGTGCTACCACATTATAACAGTGATCACACCTTCCCTCCGCCTTAGACAGCTGACACATCTCACAACGTCTACTGTTTGGGGTCCTAGGCTGTGGTCTGTACTTCCTGTCTGGCTGTTCACTCATTTTCACTGGTTGTAGCCTAGGTGATTGCTGAAGACTTGCTATTTGAGTAGTGAGATTCTGAACGGCTTTGCATATGGCTTTATTGCCCTGATCAACCTTTTCCATCAGTGTGTCACGTTTGTGCTTACTGTCTGGTTTGTGTGCTTGGAGCTCTTTATCCACCTTCTCATTTTCTTCAGCAATCACAGCAACTTTGATCATTTTTGCTTTTGATGTAGATGACAACTTATTCTTTCTTTCTGTCTCCAGGTTGTATGTCATCGTCATTTTCTCCAGAAGAACCTCATCCTTGACTTTTGGATCTTGTAAGTATGGCTTCACATCCACGCGGATGGTGTCGTCATGGAGACCAGTAAGTACTGTTTGAAGAAACTGATTGTGAATTAGTTCTGCACTGTACTTCAATCCAGATTTAACTCTTTCTGAAGCGAGAACAATTTGTTGTCTCAGGTCCATAGCTCGTACCACAAACTGTATGGGGGTTTCTTTTGGCTCTTGGACAGCGCATGTGGGGAGGTGGTACAACTCAGTAGCATCCTTTTCAATGTAATGAGTTCATAGTATTTCAAGTTTATGTTTATTATTTATTTGTCATTACACATGTACAAGTACAGTATTTGTCTGAGCCCTTGAAATGTTAAATCAACCCTGCTTTCAAGATAACTCTTCAGTTTTGTTCCTGGAGCGATGGCTTGAATAACAGCTTCAACTACTTCTCCCTCATCATATCCTTTTTTCAACGCCCTCTGAATTTGCTTTTCTAAACTTGTGTACACTAATTTATCCTTTTGATTTGTTCTCCTATTTGTCCTATTATTTTGAGGTCTCTTCTGTACATTGGATGAACAAAGGCTACGCTCTGATTCACAGCAGATTCAGCTTCCATTGCGTCTGCAGCAGCAACATTCTCTCTTTTCCCATTTACATTACTGGATGTCATACTAGTTTCATCCACAGGGTGGCACTGTTGCTCTATTTGTTGAAGCAGGGCTTCATCATCATCACTTTTCTCTTTTAGTTCGTCAATTTTATCATTTAGTTGCAGTAACACTGACAAACCCTCATCCTCTCATGACGTGACCTCTTCTCCTTCCACATACTGAAGAATATGCCTTCTCAGCTTACATGGTAGGTCTCTTTCACTTCTCTCCACCGTTAGGCTTAGTGCTGCGCATATATCATTCAGCTCTGATGTGGATAGTGTTAACAACTTTTCTTCTATCTCCATCACAACATTTTCCCACTCAGATGACATCAGCTGTGTTATAGACATGAAAAGGTTTTACCTTCACCATTTGTGTGTAGCGCTGTAGGTTGACCCAGTCAGTCTCCCTCACAGCCCATAGCCGATGTCACACCCAGCTTCCTCGCGGCCTAAACTCCAACTGAGCAGAAAGTTTATTCTTCTCAGTTCACAGTTGGTATTTGCACTCAAGAATTTCTCTACACACACACTTAACAATGCACGTTCGCTTTGTCCCCTCTGCTTGAAGGATGTGCACACTGGTGACATCACTTTTCTGCTCGCCTCTAATGAGTAGACAGACTGCGTGTTCACACAAAACATTATGACATGAAAGCACGTGGCCGGTGAAAAAGTAAACCGTGTTCTACACAGAACATGACAACACAAGAGTGTCTGGCCAAAGAAAATATAAACCAAGCCCTCACAAGACACACAAGACAAGTGCACACTGAGTGTAAAACACACAACCTGTACGCTCACATGAGAAACAAGATATGGAGGCAAGAGTGTGCACAGCTCGAGCAGACTTGAGATGGTACACTCACAAAAAAAGACGACAAATACAGGACTGTCAGTCCTGTATTCCATTCAATAAATTGCAACTGGACAACAATCCCATGATCAGTCAGCAGTGGTCTGAAGAGACCAATGACAAAAGAGTGTGAGGATGTGACCAATCACAGCACACTTTTACAGTTATAACAAACAAATCAGCTGCATTTGACCAATCAAATAAACATCATAATATTTCTAAGAAAGACACTGTTGGCAGGTAAAACTGGCATGCTTGTTTAGTTAAAGTAGTGTTCCCAGATTTGGTTTTCATATGAACATACAAATACAATTAGTTTGAGTTATTTCTACTATAACCCTTAAAAAATAAGTTTTACAGACCCAATGGATTGTTTTTCAAAAATGCTAATCAAATCCATTAAAGCAAATCTTGAATGCCATCCAAATGTAGAAGGTTGATGTATAACCCTCGCTGGTTATTGGCTAGTGTCATGCCAACTCTGTGAGCCTATCAGTGTTCATTTTGGGGAGTATTAAAAAACATGAGTGGTTTGTTGGCTGGGTATGCATCACTATTGGTCCCGCACATTGTAGGCTCTACGTTGTGAATGATGGTAGGTGTAGTAGCGTTGTTTAAACTGGATCTTGTTTGAGATGTTAACATTGGTATATTTGTGGCTGCCAGGAGTTGATAAACCCTCTAGGTTCTCTTTGCTGCTTGTAATAGTTCTCAGGTGGGTTTTCCCTTTTCAAAAAGTGATCTTTCTGTTAACGAGAGATTGACGAAATGTAGTAGGCTACAGCACGTTGAACCTCCTTTGGTATGTATGTACACACCTACTGTGTGAGTCACATGATTCTGCATCATATTACAGTATTACTGTACTGTACAAAAATGGATAGTGTTGTGAAGTATATGTAAAGGAATACCATTGTGATGTTACAGTACTGTGTACAGTTTGAAAGTACAGTATGTGAAAAAGAACCAATGACACTGGCATTTTCTACAGAATGTTTGGACGACCTCCTCAAGGTGGAAGGGAACAGCTCTTTACTCATTTCACATAGGTATGTGTCACTTTACTTCACATTTTGCATATTGTGATGTGGGAATGAGGGTTTATGCTGCCACCTGCCCTGCCTGTAGCTTGTAGTTTTTGTCTATACTGACCCAACTCAGCCCCTACTTGTGTGAAAATATACATTGTAGTTACTGTATGTGTTTTCAGTAATACTATTCAATATTTTCTGTTACAGACAGTTCTGGATAAATGTCCCTGGGCAGCATGGGGGAAACATCACCTTGTGTGCTGGAATTAGTGTCCGAGGAGTCCTGCACCACCATGCCACTCTAAGTCCCTACAATACAAGACAGATCATTGCATTTCTAGATGCACTACATGCAGTTGTGCAGGACAGACCACAGTAGCCCAGGTTTGTTTTTATTTGAGATGTTAGTTTCCATCGGGCTGCTCTGATCCGAGATTGGTTCAACAACCATAACTATTTCACACTTTTATACCTGCCCCCTTACAGCCCCTTTCTAAATGTACTAAATGGTAAGTATATGATCGGCAACCACATGCCCGCATTACACTTCTGCAAGCAATCTTCAAAGGCATGCAGAGACATTGAGGTGGGATCAATTCAGCACACAAGGCAATATGGACATCGCCTGTGATGTTGACGATGTATTCTGGCCAGATCCAAACAGAACGCCTTCTCCATATGAAGGATCCATATGAAACATTTATATACATCTTTAATACAGACTATGTATCAAAAAAGAAAAAACATAATAGGTTTCTTCATTTTTATAGTAACTGCATCCTGATGTTCTCTGAAAGAACATTAATTAAAATATGAATAATAATAATTTAAAAAAAATCTTTGTGGTAGACACTGTGCCCAACAAAATTGTGAACCATTTTATCCACTGGGTAATCCACCGGCTCTCTGTTTCACCTCCAGCAGGGGGCGGAGCTGCTCCAGGCCACAATTTCAAAGAAACTAAACAGTGTCTCCGTAGCACCATAGTGCAAAACAAACAACATGTCAACATATAACCCACTTGAACAAAGACACATCTGACAAGAACTAATAATATAAATACAAAAATGACCGCACATGAGCAAACAGCATTGTCCTGGAAGTGTTAAAGTGCAATTGTTTGTCTGCAAGTATTTCAGTGAGGTAGTCCATGTTGTGCAAAGATAGACAAGTTAAAATAGGCTTTAGCGTGGTAGAAGGTATGCTAAAGAAGTGACCCAGCATTCAGAGAATCTATTGTTAGGGTACACATGGAGAGAACAATCCAGCAGAGCGATGGGTGCTGTCCTTCACAATACTGGTTGCTCTCCTAAGACACCGCACTTTGTAGATTTCCTCTATGAATGGAAGTCTGGACACAGTGCTGTTCTGGGCAGACTTTATCACTCTCTGTAGTGCCGTCTTGTCAGTGGAAGAACAGCAAACAGACTGGGATGTTATTGGTCAAGATGCTATCCACCTCACATCTGTTAAGTTAGTCATGATGAATTTCCTAATGCCAGTGTGGCACCAGGACATTTGTTGTATTATTTTGGACGTATAATTAAAAAAAAGATGGTAAATCAGAACTTCCTAGACTTCTTATAACTCCGACTACGCCACCCTGAAAATTTCACCCAGGGAACTAATGGGTGAATATCCACAATCAAAAATATATGCAAGATGGCAGGGAGAAATAACAAAACCACCCAAACTCCACTTCACCACGCATGTGCATTTAGGTGACAAAAGAAAATAGTCAAGTGGTCACATGTAACAATGTCAAATCAAACATAAGAAAAATAATAAAGTTGACCAATTACATAATCTCAAACAAAATACAAAAGAAACCACACACACACACACACACACACACACACACACACACACACACACACACACACACACACACACACACACACACACACACACACACACACACACACACACACACACACACACACACACACACACACACACACACACACGGGTTAATACGAGAGTCTCGTCATCTCCCAATGTCAAGTTCACTTGAGGCAGGCCTATCTGAAGGCACAATTGATGAGGCAGGACGAGACATTGCAGCAAGGCGAAACCCAAGGGAAACGTTCAAAACAAATAAACAAAAAAAAGACAAAAAGGAAGGGGAAGACATAATTATTAATTATTTCTCTATGGTAACATACCCAGATGCAGAGATGCAGTAACAGCCAAACACTCACCCTTTACAGCTTGGCTCAAAGATCCCCAACGCTGGTGACGCTCAAACAGCCAGCGTCCAAGTTGCAGCCACAGCCGCCAGTCAACACGCACCAACAACGCATGAGACATCCCTTATACACACACACTCTCCTACAGCGCACCTGAAGCCAATTAGGTGATTGCCATGCAGTAAGCGTTGCGGGTAGTGACTGAATTAACTAGGCAACTACTCCTGTTACACCAGCTTTTTTTCAGCATTCTCAGGAAGTGAAGTAGCGGTTGGGCCTTTTTCACCAAGGAAGTGGTGTTCTGATTCCAGGAGATATCATTAATTATGTGAACCCCCATGAACTTATAAAGCTTCCAACTATTTCCACTGCTCCGTTAATGTGCAGTGGAGGGTAAATCGCAGGAGATTTCCTGAAGTCTAGAATAATTTATTTTGTCTTGCTGACATTAAGGGACAGATTGTTGTCTATGTACCACAGCTCAAAGTCTCTCACCTCATCTCTGTATGCTGTCTAATTATGTGAGATGAGGACCACCACTGTTGTATTGTCAGCGAACTTGACGATATGATTGTTCCGATGCTGAACAATACAGTCATGAGTAGTGTGAACAGTAATGGGCTGAGAACACAGCCCTGAGGGGCTCCAGTGAGAGAGTGTGATGTATTCTCGTGGATTCTTACTATCTGAGTTCTGTTAGTTGGGAAGTCCAGAACCCTGTTGCAGAGTGTGTGTTAAGTCCAAGTGTGTAGAGTTTAGTAGACTGATGCATTAGGGATGAAATTAATGTACATATCTTTGATCTTGGATGGTTTGATGTTAAGGCCTTTTCTTGGAGATGTTTGAATTTTGTAGAAACTACAGCAAGGTCATCATCACAGTCAAGGTCTTTAAAGTGCTCATGAATTGAGAAATATATTTTTCCTTAACCTTTTGCATATATAAGTCATTTTACAATAAAAATATCCTTGAAGTTCCAGAACTCAAAACTTCATTGTTAGTCCAAAAACAGCTTTTATTGAAACTAAGTTCAGAAAATGACTAGTTTCGGATTTTATCACATTATAACGTCACAGTGAGACAAAAGACTGCAGAAGAAGATCAACGCCTACATGCCCACCAATTCACACGTCATCTGGGCCGAAAACTGAAAATGTTTTTTTAAAAATAATTTATCATTTAGCTTATTTTTGCATAATCATTGGGACACCCCTCTAAATAATTTAATTCAGGTGTTCCAATCACTTCCATGATGACATGTGCCAAGTGTAAAGTTTGGTGGAGGGGGATTATGGTGTGTGGTTGTTTTTTAGGGGTTGTAGGTTGGCCCCTTAGTTCCAGTGAAAGGAACTCTTAATGCTTCAGCATATCAAGACATTTTGGATATATATATATACACGTAACCGAGACGTTCCTTTTTGTTCAGTCACTCTGATTTAAGGACGAAAGGGTTGAATGTTTCAACCCCAGGGGTGACAAGGGGCTTGCCAAGGGAAAGACACATGCTCAGAGAGGCTTACAATGGAAATATGCATGTGGGGGTTGCCCAACGGGGGAACCATGCACATGGAGGCACCTAGTCTGACATGAGGGCTGCCGCTGGCATGCACTCAGGTGTCGGTGTCAACTTTGCTGGAGGAGCTCAGGGGTTCAGAGGAGAAACTCACCTGAGGAAATATCACACATATCCAGTCCGTGGAGTGCCATGACACCGAGCAGGTCCTAGTTATTGGCTACTGTAAGTGAGTACATGGGAGGACACTGGCTCCACTTGGAGATGATAGTATTTTGAGAATGAATTGGGTGTCGCCTTAGCCTGCAGCTCTACAGATGTCTGTTAGTGAGGCACCATGCACTAGCACCCAGGACGAGGCCACAGTCCGGGTGGAGTTTGCCCTCACCCCTAGGGAGCATGGACGACCCTGCATCTGGTAAGCCAAGACAATGGCTTCCACTATCCAGTGAGATAACCTTTGCTTGGAGAGAGCCTTTCCTTTCAGCTTCCCACCATAACAGAAAAAGAGCTTGTCTGAGGTCCTGAAACACTGCATTCTGTCTACGTAAGCACGGAGGGAACTCAATGGACAGAGCAGTGCCAAGGCTGGGTCTGTCTCCTCCGAGGTCATCGCTTGCAGTTTCACAACCTGATCTCTGAAAGGAGTAGTGGGAACCTTGGGCACATATCCAGGCAGGGGTCTCAGGATCACGCAAGAGTTAGCTGGCCCTGTGTTCGCAAACCTGGTCTCGAGAGAGAGCTAGTATCAGCCAGTCGCTGAGATAGTTCAGGATGTGAACCCCGTGTTGCCTGAGTGGCACAAGGGTTGCCTCAACAACTTTCGTGAAGACACAGAGACAGGGCTAACCCGAATGGGAGAACCATGTACTATATGTCTGCCCCTTGAAGGCAAACTGTAGAAACGGTCTGTGTTGAGGAAGAATGGAGACATGAAAGTATGCGTCCTTCAGGTCAATCGCTGCAAACCAATCCAATGGACGCATTTGTTTGGCTGTCAACATTTTGAATGGAAGCCTGTGAAGGGTTTGGTTCAAGATGCACAGGTCCAGGATTGGTCGTAACCCACGTTTTTTTTTTGGGTACAATGAAGTAAGGGTGGTAGAAGCCGGACTTCATTTCGGCTGAAGGAACAGTCTTGATCGCACCCTTCGCCAGGAAGATAGCAACCTCCACACGCATTACAGGGGCATTGCCACCTACCATGGTATAGCAGACTCCCCAGAACTTCCCCAGGGGAAGAGACCGTGCAAACTGAATCACATAGCCAAGCCTGATGGTTCTTGCGAGGCAGCGGGACAGGTTGGGAAGCTCTAGCCAGGCTCTCTAGAACTGAACCAGCAGGGTCATGCGAACCACAGACGTACCCTAGGTGGGGCAGCGAGGCGGAGTGACCGACCCAGACGTGGGAGGCAGAGCGTCCCGGTGTAAGGGCAAGGTCATCTGCCGCATCCTGACAGAAGAGACCAGGGAAGGAGGTGCGTTCCACTGGGGTCTGCTCTGACAGGGGTCTGGCGCCAGGGGTCTGGCGCCAATTTCCTTGCCATTGGCTCGTTTTGTAAGAACTCGGAGTAACTGAACGAAAGGGAACCACAGCGATAGTTACCTACTGGAATGTAGTTTGTGAAGGAGACAAATCTGATCTCACTAGATTATCTCTTAAATTACGACCGCATTTAAACCATGAGAGGGAGATTATGGAGAAATTCTTGCATCAGATTGCAAAATATGCAAGTGTTGGTTAATTATCTTTTTGATTTGCTCTGTATGTTTAGTGTATTTGGTAGTAAACATAACAGAGAATCTTTTTTCTTTTCTTTTTTTTAATCGATCTGAACGGGAACAATCTTCAATTTTTTGTTCTGCTAAATTAATTTGATTAACCTTATATCCTCTACAATAAAAATATTTTTTGTATCAGTATGATTCTTGTTAAAATGCTCCTGTCTACTGCATATTCTTTTGAGTCTGCACATTTAGCTGTAGGGAAGGCTATTCTTTAGAGGTAACGGATGGTAAGAGTCTGCTCTCAAAAGCGTGTCACAGGCTGTTGGTTTCTTAAAGAGATCCGTATATAGGCAGTTATTGTCACAAATTATCCATAAATGCAAAAAGCTAATTTTATTTGAATCATAGTCCATAGTAAATGTCAAAAGATCAGAACAGTCATTTTAATATTGGTAAAAGGAATTCAATTGTACAGCATCACCTTTAGAAAGGCAAAAACAATAATCTAGGTATCTCTTCCAAATCAATATATTAGGGGAAAAAACATGGTTTGAATAATAACCATATTTTTCTTCAAAGACCATATACCAATAGCCACACCTTGTCTTTGAATAAAAAAGTCGTTCTGAAAGATAAAATAGTTGCGTAGATCTCAGTTAATGTTACATTCTATAGAAGAGACTGAATCATCACTTTCTGACAGAAAGTAATTCATCAATTCAATGCCTTCTTTATGAGGTGTGCATGTATATGTAACTGGTCTGTTGTCTGTGTGGACAAAAATAACCACACAGATAAGTAAAATAATATTATATACATAAAATCAACCTCTCCAGTGAATCACCAATGCAAAGAGGAAGAGGACAGAACAGGAAATGACACTGACTCGTGGTGTCATCATCATAATCAAAAGGGGAAAGCACTCACATTTCAATTAGGCAGTTTTATATATACACTCACCTAAAGGATTATTAGGAACACCATACTAATACTGTGTTTGACCCCCTTTCGTCTTCAGAACTGCCTTAATTCTACGTGGCATTGATTCAACAAGGTGCTGAAAGCATTCTTTAGAAATGTTGGCCCATATTGATAGGATAGCATCTTGCAGTTGATGGAGATTTGTGGGATGCACATCCAGGACACGAAGCTCCCGTTCCACCACATCCCAAAGATGCTCTATTGGGTTGAGATCTGGTGACTGTGGGGGCCATTTTAGTACAGTGAACTCATTGTCATGTTCAAGAAACCAATTTGATGGTTTTGATGATTTAATGATTCGAGCTTTGTGACATGGTGCGTTATCCTGCTGGAAGTAGCCATCAGAGAATGGGTACATGGTGGTCAAAAAGGGATGGACATGGTCGGAAACAATGCTCAGTTAGGTCGTGGCATTTAAACGATGCCCAATTGGCACTAAGGGGCCTAAAGTGTGCCAAGAAAACATCCCCCACACCATTACACCACCACCACCAGCCTGCACAGTGGTAACAAGGCATGATGGATCCATGTTCTCATTCTGTTTACGCCAAATTCTGACTCTACCATCTGAATGTCTCAACAGAAATCGAGACTCATCAGACCAGGCAAAATTTTTCCAGTCTTCAACTGTCCAATTTTGGTGAGCTCGTGCAAATTGTAGCCTCTTTTTCCTATTCGTAGTGGAGATGAGTGGTACCCGGTGGGGTCTTCTGCTGTTGTAGCCCATCCGCCTCAAGGTTGTGCGTGTTGTGGCTTCACAAATGCTTTGCTGCATACCTCGGTTGTAACGAGTGGTTATTTCAGTCAAAGTTGCTCTTCTATCAGTTTGAATCAGTCGGCCCATTCTCCTCTGACCTCTAGCATCAACAAGGCGTTTTCGCCCACAGGACTGCCGCATACTGGATGTTTTTCCCTTTTCACACCATTCTTTGTAAACCCTAGAAATGGTTGTGCGTGAAAATCCCAGTAACTGAGCAGATTGTGAAATACTCAGACCGGCCCGTCTGGCACCAACAACCATGCTACGCTCAAAATTGCTTAAATCACCTTTCTTTCCCATTCTGACATTCAGTTTGGAGTTCAGGAGATTGTCTTGACCAGGACCACACCCCTAAATGCATTGAAGCAACTGCCATGTGATTGGTTGATTAGATAATTGCATTAATGAGAAATTGAACAGGTGTTCCTAATAATCCTTTAGGTGAGTATATATCACAATAGAGAAGAAAAAAAACTGTTTCATGCAAAGAATATGACATTAGAACTGATATTAGGCAATAGAAAATTCAGAAGAATGATAATAAAATATATAATAGATACAGGAAACTACAGGAGAATATAAATCTCTTTTTTTTTTTTTTTTTTTTTTTTATATATATTCCTTCCCATTGTCACTTCACACTCCAGTTCAGTAGGTGGCGGTAATGCACCAAAAGTTGGCTTGCCCACTGCCAATAAACATCACAAGAAGAAGAAGAAGAAGAAGAAGAAGAAGAAGAAAACTGTTTCATGCCAACTTTAAGCAATGCAGTGGAACGCAAATTGTTTTTGTAAACTGGGCCTAACTGAATGAAATTAGAAAGGGTAACAATCTGTGAAAGGGAAAAGCCTATATATCTGCCCGTGTCCTTTCCAATTGAGAAATCATTTGTGTTGATGGTTTGAGTGAACTTCCAGCAAACTGGCCCTTCATGTTAGTGAGCTAACTCTGACTATAGAGAATGTTTTGAATGTTTTTGGATGTTGATAAAGCTATTACTTTATTTGTTTGTATTATGTTGCTGTCACTGTGACTTACAGTAGTATACAGTAATTATATTAGTAGTAGAAATAATAATAATAATAATAATAATAATCTTTAATAAATGATTCAACAGCAAGTTGAGGGCCACTACTCTCAGACAGACTGGTGTTTTGCTTGATATGTAGTTGGTAACTTTGGTTAACAATTATTTGTTTTTTTTTATGTCAGCTGTGATGTGAGGCACATCACTACACATGCACATTTACATTCATTCACAGTTCACTTGAAAACCAAATCCACACCTAATTGTCTAAAATGATGTATGTAATACATGCAAAAATGTGTGCATGGTAATGCATTGATATTTATCAGGGGCAACTTCTCAGTGCATTTAAAAACTATTTTAAACTTCATGTGTTGGATGCAAGAAAAATGGGAAAGCGACTTTTTAGAGTGACTTTGACGAGAACCAAAAAGTGATGGCTAGATGATAGTGTCACAATACTGGAATTTCTTAGATATGAGAACTGGAATAAGCGCATAACCAGCGGGAATTACTACAATTATGCACTACCTTCCCCACGTCGAAATTCAGACATGTAACACCAACTCGATTCAACCAGAGTGAATGAAATGAGTGAGTAACAGGAGGCCGGTTTGTGTCAAACTGTAAATTCACCATGGGAGAGAAGGGAGAGTGAGAACCCTGCAGCTGGTATCAGTGTATCGATGCTGTAAAAAAGGAGTGTTGAAATACATATTGAAATATTGATATTTTTGACAACATTACTAGACGACTGGGTAAGAACATCTTGTGGGGTGTTCCCGGTATGCAGTGGTTAGTACTTTCCAAAAGTGGTGCAAGTAAGGACAACTGGTGAACAGGTCAAGGTCCATTGATGTCGGGAGTGAAGGTTAGCCCACCTGGTCTGATCACACAGAACTACTTAAGTTCAAATTGCTGAAAACATAATGATATCCATGATAGAAAAAACACTGTCAGAACACACAGTGCAACGCAGTTTGCTGCGTATGGGGCTACATAGGGTTTTTGTCTACTAATTTGCATTGTGATGTACAACAAATTGTATTAATTTGTTAGAGCCTGCACCTTGCAATTGTTGATATCTTGCTAGCATGTGCTTTCACCTCATTAGCTATGGCCCAGCCTAAAGTTTGTTTGGATGCTATTCAGGATATGCTTAACTAGATCTCATTTGCATTTCGGCAACTGAGTATTTCAACAGAGTGACTGAGAGAATCTCCCCAAATACCAGGATATACATTCTGAAGGGTTTACAGGTGGAGACTAGTGTGTAGAAATTGTCTATTTTCTTTGTGCCTGTTGAAGAGATTTAGCAGACCAATGATGGAAGAAAAAAAAAATGTCTATACTTCATGCCAGTTTTACCTGCCCACAGTTTCTTAAATATTATGATGTTTATTTGATTGGTCAAATTCACCTGATTTGTTTGTTCTGTCTTGTGCTGTGATTGGTCACACCCTCACACTCTTTTGTCATTGGCTGTTTGTCAGTTTAAGTAAGAGAGAGTCAGTGTCATCATGCACAATTCTGTCCTCTTCTTCAACTGATCACTGAAAAATCACCAAACCTCTTCACTGGATGAAGATGAAGACGACGCTCACTGTGCTCCTAATCCTGGAGCTCTACGGACTCTCCTCCGGTCTCATTAAACAACATTTCTTTGTGAATCAGAAGAAGTCATGGGATTCTGCACTACAGCACTGCAGAACTTACTATCATGACCTGTCCACCTTCACCAATGAGAGCGAGGAACAGCAATTCTGGGAAGATGCAGTTGGTCAAACTTCTGATGCCTGGGTTGGTCTCTACAAAGAATCAGATGTCTGGAAGTGGTCCGGAGGTGAAAACGCAACACAAATTAGCTGGGATGCTGATCAACCTGTAGATGATGAATGTGCTATTCTACACAAAGGTCATAAGAAACTGGATGACAGAGACTGCACGGATAAATTTGACTTCTTCTGTATGAACATATCAGAGTTTGTTCTGGTGCTGCAGAATGAGAGCTGGGAAGGAGCTCTGGAATACTGCAGAAAACATTACAATGATCTGGCGAGTCTGAGCTCAACGAACAAGATGAATTCTGCTTTAGGGGAAATCACACCAACTCAAACTGAATATGTGTGGACTGGTCTTCGCTTTCTAGCAGGAGAGTGGCTTTGGGTCAGTGGAGATGACCTTAATTTCATGGCCTGGTCTCAGACAGGACAGCCCCAGTGTCCTGCCGGAAACCTTCGTTGTGGAGCCCTGGACAAGCAAACAAGTGTCTGGACACACATAGACTGTGAGGAGAAGCTCAACTTCTTTTGCTCCATGAACATAGTACATGGTATATCACATGGTCAGCCTGCAAGCCCAACTCAGCCTACAAGCCCAACTCAGCCTACAAGCCCAACTCAGTCTGCAAGCTCAACTCAGTCTGCAAGCCCAACTCAGTCTGCAAGCCCAACTCAGTCTGCAAGCCCAACTCAGTCTGCAAACCCAACTCAGCCTGCAAATCCAAATCAGCCTGCAAACCCAACTCAGTCTGCAAACCCATCTCAGCCTGCAAACCCAACTCAGTTTGCAAGCCCAACCCAGCCTGAAAGACCAACTCAGTCTGCAAACCCAGCTCAGCCTGCAACCCTGGAGACAACTGAACCTAATTGATGTTAGGTTAATAGATCTTGAAATCTTTTCTTTTCTTTTCTTTTCTTTTTTTTTTTTTTCTCCTAGACACTGCATATCTTTCTTCTGACATTGAAACTTAAAGGAATAGTTCACCCAAAAATGAAAATTCTGCCATCTTCTTCACAAAAGAAGATATTTTGAAGAATGTCTGTAATCAAACAAATACTATGGAAGTCAGTGGGGTCCATCAACTGTTTGGTTACCAATATTCTTTAAAATATCTTCTTTTGTGTTCAGCAGAACAAATAAATCCATACAGGTCTTGAATAACTTGAGGGTGAGTAAATAATGACAGAATTTAAATTTGAGCAAACTATCCCTTTTAGTTTCTTTAATCGAGATTGCATTTTATTTTCAAACATACATTCATGAGTTCAGATAATAGGTATATTTTTAGCCAAATTAAAATTCTGCTTATTATCTTTTATCTTAATTTTAATAAACAATTCCATGCTGGAACTGACATTGTGTTACAGTGCAACTCTTAAGTATGGTTAAATAAAAGAAAACGTAAGTATTTAAAATAACCAAATTGCATGTCTTTTCATATTAAACAACCCAACAGATGGGTCATTCTTTATATGTGGTGGCACACAGTTGAAATAAACTTTAAATACCAATAAAATATTTCCATGGTTGTATTCTGTAGGATAAACACAATTTGTGCACTATTAATAGATATTTTTTTGTTTTAAAATACATATTTAATTGAGTTTGAGAGTGCATTTGTAACAAAATATGCATGTCCCCGCCATACCTCAGAGAGATATCATGGAATGTAAATGCAACAATATAATATTTTTAACACAAATAAAGTGGTTGTATTGTGAATATAGATTTTATTTAACATGTACAATTTTATTAAATTGTTTGAAAAAATACATATTTTGTAATATCTAAGAAAAAGTAGTGTCCCCCAAATTCATGTCTGTGGTGTTACAACAATGGATGTTGCCCCTTTAAGAAACTGCTTCCTGTGTGTAAAGGTCATTGCAGGCTCTGGTTGATCTGAGGGGTACATGGTGACGACAGTCTTTCTTATTCATTTTCTTAAAGTTGGCTACATTTCTGACAATTTCATGTGTCACACTTTATTAGTGTCTGTGGTGTTATGTTGAATGTTATATTCTCCATTTTAGAAAAGTCTGGATTTAGGCTAATTTGTCTGTGGCGTTGCTGTCTGTGGGGTTACTGTCTGTGGCGTTGCTGTCTGTGGCGTTGCTGTCTGTGGGGTTGCTCTTTGTGGGGATGCTCTGTGTGGCGTTACTGTCTGTGGCGTTGCTGTCTGTGGGGTTGCTCTTTGTGGGGATGCTCTGTGTGGCGTTACTTTCTGTGGCGTTGCTGTCTGTGGTGTTTACTCTCTGTGGTGTTTACTCTCTGTGGCGTTACTGCCTGTGGTGTTTACTCTCTGTGGCGTTACTGCCTGTGGTGTTACTGCCTGTGGTGTTTACTCTCTGTGGCGTTACTGCCTGTGGTGTTTACTCTCTGTGGCGTTACTGCCTGTGGTGTTTACTCTCTGTGGCGTTACTGCCTGTGGTGTTTACTCTCTGTGGCGTTACTGCCTGTGGTGTTTACTCTCTGTGGCGTTACTGCCTGTGGTGTTTACTCTCTGTGGTGTTACTGCCTGTGGTGTTTACTCTCTGTGGCGTTACTGTCTGTGGGGTTGCTCTTTGTGGGGATGCTCTGTGTGGCGTTACTGTCTGTGGCGTTGCTGTCTGTGGCGTTGCTGTCTGTGGCGTTGCTGTCTGTGGGGTTGCTCTTTGTGGGGATGCTCTGTGTGGCGTTACTGTCTGTGGCGTTGCTGTCTGTGGGGTTGCTCTTTGTGGGGATGCTCTGTGTGGCGTTACTGTCTGTGGCGTTGCTGTCTGTGGCGTTGCTGTCTGTGGGGTTGCTCTTTGTGGGGATGCTCTGTGTGGCGTTACTGTCTGTGGCGTTGCTGTCTGTGGCGTTGCTGTCTGTGGGGTTGCTCTTTGTGGGGATGCTCTGTGTGGCGTTACTGTCTGTGGCGTTGCTGTCTGTGGGGTTGCTCTTTGTGGGGATGCTCTGTGTGGCGTTACTTTCTGTGGCGTTGCTGTCTGTGGTGTTTACTCTCTGTGGCGTTACTGCCTGTGGTGTTTACTCTCTGTGGCGTTACTGCCTGTGGTGTTACTGCCTGTGGTGTTTACTCTCTGTGGCGTTACTGCCTGTGGTGTTTACTCTCTGTGGCGTTACTGCCTGTGGTGTTTACTCTCTGTGGCGTTACTGCCTGTGGTGTTTACTCTCTGGCGTTACTGCCTGTGGTGTTTACTCTCTGGCGTTACTGCCTGTGGTGTTTACTCTCTGTGGCGTTGCTGTCTGTGGCGTTGCTGTCTGTGGCGTTGCTGTCTGTGGGGTTGCTCTTTGTGGGGATGCTCTGTGTGGCGTTACTGTCTGTGGCGTTGCTGTCTGTGGGGTTGCTCTTTGTGGGGATGCTCTGTGTGGCGTTACTTTCTGTGGCGTTGCTGTCTGTGGTGTTTACTCTCTGTGGCGTTACTGCCTGTGGTGTTTACTCTCTGTGGCGTTGCTCTCTGTGGCGTTGCTGTCTGTATCTGTGGCATTGCTGTCTTGGGTGTTGCTGTCTGTGGTGTTACTGTCTATGGCGTTGCTCTCTGTGGCGTTACTGTCTATGGCGTTGCTCTCTGTGGCGTTACTGCCTGTGGTGTTACTGTCTTTCCTGGTAACACCACAGACTCTGTAGTAACTCCACAAACCTTTAATGCAATATTACGTCCTTTTATGCGTTTTTAACCAATTATAAAAATAATTATTATTATTTGGTAAAAATAGAGGCCAAGATGAACAATTAAACATTTCTTTAAAAAAATAATAATAATAATAATAATTTAAATGATCAATGAAACTGAGTCCTTAAAGTAATTTCTTTCTTTCTTTATTATTACCTAAAGTTGCATATCCCTGCTCATTTTAGAACAAACCAAAATTTAACTTCAAATACTGGTAAGACCATAGACATACGTAAGTGGTTGTTTCACCAGTGTTTGATTTAAAATTATTTAAAAATCAAAATGTTATTAAGCTTCAATTTTAATGGATATAGCACATTAAACTAATTTTAAATGTATAGCAATACATTTTATTAAAAGAAAACAAACAAGCATTTTTACAGTTTCTGCCTCTCATTTGCCACCCCAATTGAAGAATGACCCAGATATATATATATATATATATATATATATATTTTTTTTTTAAATATGATCATTTATATTAATCTAACGCATGCGATTAATTTAAAGTCCTTGACGCGTTAAAATAATTAATTACAGAAGTACGTGAAGTGTCATTAACCTAATTTCCGTCACGCAGTTAGATGATGTTAGAAGTCGGGAGTTTCTCACAATCACACGGAGCATCTACAGCACCTGTGACCCTGGGAGGAGGAAATAGCCATTCTAACTCTTCAACTCGATTCTGCTTCTCGGTTTGAGATCAGGCCATTTAAAGCTGTTAAACTCTGGGAAAGTGTTCAGAGATCCAGTCATCGAAATCATTCAAACAGTCCAAAAACAGCGCTAATGTAAAGAAGGCCAGGCTGATTACGTCACACATATCAGAGAGAACAGAGACTCGCATTGTGTTTCAGTGAATTATTCGCTCCAGTGTGTGCTTTGCTTTAAAACTCGAGCTCGGTATCGCAGTCGACGTCTAAAATGAAAACAATCTCGTTCGTTGTTGTTGCTCAGTACACACACTATACACTGTGAATTCTGTCTTTTTATGTAATGTGTTTTTCATGGGTGTATAGGGGAGCGCATGGTTTAACACTTTCCACACATGCCAGGATAACTTTGTGCATTTACTAGTTGCCATATCAACATTTTTTAGAGAAAATGTTTTGTAAAAATTAAAAAAATCTTTGGAAGATATCACAGAAAATGTATTTAACCACAGCAAAAGTACATTTCTCATCATTTTCTGTGTTTATTTAAAATAAGACCAATCTGATATTACTGTAATCTTATATCTGTTATGTATCAGTGGAGATGTTCTTTAATGCTGATCTGACAGCAGAAGACACGAGCCGGTTTAAATCCCAGTGGAGCAGGCGGGGCATGTTGTCACGATGAGCCCCTATTAGAACTACACTATTATATTCTATACTTTCATGAATTCTGCTGAGAAACCATGAGAAAAGGCTGAATACTGACTGAGAGTCAATGTGCAGAAATGATTCATTATTATTATGTTTTGAGCTCTGCTGTAGAGCTGTGTTTAGCCATGAGTTTGAGGTCAGACTCAAAAATTAGTGTATTTTTCATTATTAAAATTATAAAAAAAATAATAATTGTATTTTATTGACACAATATTTTAGTTTGGATGTGTTTTTGATTATATCAGGTATCATTTTAAGCTGTCATTGGTCATGTTACAGTGTGTCCCACCTATGGGGCATGTTGTCACATTTCACTTCCATTCTTTGGGGTAAATCAAGAGAAAAGTATACACTGTGTTAATGAAACAAAACCACATATTTGTACTAGACATGTGGGAAATTAATGTGGGGAAAATAAATACTCTGAACCCCAAGTGGATTTACACAAACTGAGAAAGTCAAAAAGCGTTCCCGCTCTCCCCTAAATGTATTATATAATAGAATTATATGGACTCCTTATATTTGATTATTTGGTGTCATTTTGGAGTCTCCAATGATCCATGAAAGCTTGCAGTTAATGCAGTTTTGTGAGAATCACCCTTAAATCTGATTGTTTACTTTGGATATAGCAAATTATGACAAAATTAATGTTTAATGAGATAAATGGGATATTAATTTCAAAATAAGTGAAAAATTTACCGCAGACAGCAGTTGAGCTCAGAGTGGCAATTCAGTTTGATTAATTTAATACAACAGTAACTATATAGGGTTACCACACATAACCTACATACATAGCCTAAATCAGGGGCAAACACACCAGGAGCAAAAATGCCCACAAAATTCAAGATATGGGGCAAAATGTCCCTGCATGTTAAAACGTGAAATGCATGTCATGACCTGGTCTCTGGTCGCTCTGGTTCATCTTATTTTATCCAGCAGATGGCAGAACTGCACCAAGTGAGAATTTGAATTGAGCTCTCAAATATTCAGACAATGAGAAAAGATTGTACATGGAGCCTACATTTATATAAACATTTCAAATATGACTGCTCATTCAGGAGTTGTTTCCTAGATAACTGTGCTTGTGGTCTGGCTGAGATCTGTGCATTGTGCATTTCAATTTAAACCAATATTTAATTTCCACATAAGCAACTGTTTATAATAAGTTAGATCATGTAAAATCAGTGACTCATTACCAGGAAATAAACTTCTGGCTACATAAACAGCACAACCAACATATGCCGATTTTTTGACTACACACATTGCCATATTAAAGTCTCCATAATGAACTGAACTAACTGTACAGTAGCACAACTGCAATGACATCATTCCCTCTTTATCTCCCAATGTATCTGTCTATTAAAGAAATTGTTCACCCCAAAATGAAAATTTCATGACCATATGTTGTTCCTGAATGTCACCAGTATAACCAAGTTCATTTAGATCTGGAGAATGACCTGGTTGTTTTGAGAGCTACAGCAGATTTGTAGTGCAAAATGACTTATGTTTTAGTCTACCTCACACAAATCTATTCTATGGCTTCAGGAGACTTGAATACAGAGCATGAGTCATATGGGCTACTTTTTGAAGCTCATCTACATCTGTGTCCATTTGTATTCATTCTGTGGAAAACACAGCTAGCCAGGATCTTTCCTTTTATCATCCACAGAAGAAAGGTTTGGAACGGCGTGACGGTGAGTAAATCATGATGTAATTCTCATTTTGGATGAATTATTGCTTTACTATATTAATGTCAGCCTTCAGATTCATTTGCGTGAATTCATGCATTGCACTCTCTCGGTGTGTCACACACAAATGCTGTGTTTGAAAGGCAAATTTAGACGAGCATTATTTACATCCCCACAGCTGACCTTCCTTTGATCTCTCTCTTTGTATCTCTCTCTCTCTTTGTATCTCTCTCTCTCTCTCTCTCTCTCTCTCTCCTGCAAGGCAAAGTCAGCTCATGTGTTTTGGTGCGGAGACACACTCCACCTTGCCTCAGGACAGCTGAAGTTCAGACAGACAGAAATAAAATAAATAAATAAATAAAAACGGACGAAAGAAAACCCAGCAGAACATGTCAGTGTAGGCCAGGGGACATTTGCAGTATGACCAAAACCCCAATTGAAAATGGGAGCAAACTCATGTACTGTAATTTTAATATTTGGTCCTACTTTACATTAGGTGCCTTTAACTACTATGTACTTACATAAAAAATTTAATTGTTATATATGATGTAGTTTGTAACAGAGCAGATGAATACGATGCTGAAGAGAACCCAAGTGCAGTTTATTTAAAATGATGTAGATCCAAAACATAAACTATGAACTTGACAAACCTGGCACATGGAGCGTGGAAACAGCATAACGTTCTTCAATATATGACAACTAGACAAGGCAAACATGAGGTCTTAACCCTTTTGCGGTGTTGAAACTTCTGTAACACCTTTAGTGTTCCCGGTCAAAAATGTGGCCTACAAACAGTCAGTTTCAGAAATAAATACAAAACCTATCCTAATTAAAAGAAAACAAGTTGTCAAAAAGATTGAATCCAATATTTGGTGATCATATCACATAATGAAAGATACACTATATTGCCAAAAAATTTTAATCCATAGGATTTAATATGGAGTTGGCCCAGCCTTTGCAGCTCTAACAGCTTCAACTCTTCTGGGAAGGCTTTCCACAAGGTTTAGGAGTGTGTTTGTGGGAATTTCTGACCATTCTTCTAGAAGCGCATTTGTGAGGTCAGGCACTGATGTTGGACGAGAAGGCCTGACTCACAGTCTCCGCTCTAATTCATCCCAAAGGTGTTCTATCGGGATGAGGTCAGGACTCTGTGCAGGCCAGTCAAGTTCCTCCACACCAAACTCGCTAATCCGTGTCTTCATGGACCGACGCTTTGTGCACTGGTGCGCAGTCATGTTGGGACAGGAAGAGGCTGTCCCCAAACTGTTCCCACAAAGTTGGGAGCATGAAATTGTCCAAAATTTATTGGTATGCTGAAGCATTAAGAGTTCCTTTCACTGGAACTAAGGGGCCAAGCCCAACCTCTGAAAAACAACCCCACACCATAATCCCCCCTCCACCAAACTTTACACTTGGCACAATGCAGTCAGGCAAGTACCGTTCTCCTGGCAACCACGAAACCCAGAGTCATCCATCGGATTGCCAGACAGAGAAGCGTGATTGGTCACGTTACTGCACTGAAATTCCGGTAAAACTCTCTCTCTCTCTCTCTCTCTCTCAAAAAAAAAAACCTCTCAAAAGTATGACATTATTACAGCTCCCATAAATGGCAATGAACACAGGGAGTGTTTGTGCCCATTATGAAATGTTGAGTATGCTTACAGTATGATGACATAACTAGCATGGATGTGTCCTTCACGCATCATTACTGTGGCCATAGATCAACAGCAGACAGCGGACAGGAGACATGACTCAGGAACTCAACCAACAAGAGTATGAAACATTTGACATGGGTGAAACCTGCTAACCCATACATGTCCAGAATTATTCAATGCCAGAACCTTCAATGCAAGATTTTCTGCTTTTTGAAATAGCAATACTGAAATATAGCTGCAACAGACACAAATAAGGAAGCTAGCAGCAGACCAACAACAAAAATTACTATTTGGACATTTGGAGACAACTGTAAGAAAAACGGTTGAAAACCCTGTGGCGAGGTAGACGAGCAAGAGACATGGGAGGAGCGGGCAAAGACCGGTGCGTGATTAAGAAAGAGTGTCACCTGCGAGTCACACCGGTCTCGAGCCCTCTCATGAGGGAGCTCGGAGGCATACAAGGACGAGCGACACCAATGAAGGACGAGAGAGGACCAGGCCTGGACTTTATGTTGCGTTTTATTTATGGTTTATTATGTGCGTGCGTGGCAGTCGTCCGTGAGGGGCTGCCCGCGGTTTACTTTCATTTTGTTTATTTATTTGTCTTTTAAATGTTCGCTGGTTCCCGCCTCCTTCTTCCCTGAACAATTTCATGTTTTGTTTAATTATAGTGCCACCAAGTGGCGCAGTCCCATCACTTTTTGTCCTTGGAGTGCCCCATACATAAATGTCAAATTTGGTGAAAATATCTAATTTCGTTTCGTTATTGACATTTGTATGTATGAGCATATAAAAAATAACCCACACCTGACTTTGAGTGTTATTTTTATTTTTTTTTGCCACTAACGGACTGCACTGGCTCCCTATTAAACAGCGTATCAATTTTAAAATCTTGCTTATTACTTACAAAGCACTAAATGGTTTAGCTCCCCAGTACTTGAGGGAACTCTTAACGCATTATACTCCATCACGTCTATTGCGGTCTCAAAACTCTGGCCAGTTGATAATCCCTAGAATATCAAAATCAACTGCAGGCGGTCGATCCTTTTCCTATTTAGCGCCTAAACTCTGGAACAGTCTTCCTAGCATTGTTCGGGAAGCAGACACACTCTGTCAGTTTAAATCTAGACTAAAAACGCATCTCTTTACTATGGCTTACACATAAAACATTATCAATTTCTATTACTCAAATCAGTAAATGATTGTTAGGCTGCATTAACTAGGTCTGCCGGAACCGGGAACACTTCCCATAACACCTGATGTACTCGTTACATCATAAGAAGAATGGCATCTACGCTAATGTTAGTCTCTCTGTTTATCCCAAGGTTTACTGCAGTCAGCCGGATCCGGGCCATATCCAGATCAGATGGTGGACCTCCGCCTGGACATGACCAACGCATCCCTGAAGTGTCTGCAGAGAGCGTGTCAAATAAACTCCCCCCCGTAAATGCTGCATCGACACGACATCCTCATTAAACCCATCTCCGGTGTGACGACTCCAATCTTTCGAACAATCTTACGAATATCTATTTACCTAATATGAATTAAGACCTGCAGTGTTGCCAGAATTATAATCATACACTGTTTGTTCGTCGGCCAGAGGAGAACTGGCACCCCGACTGAGCCTGGTTTCTCCCAAGGTTTTTTTCTCCATTCTGACCCTGAAGGAGTTTTGGTTCCTTGCCACCGTTGCCTCTGGCTTTTGGCTTGCTCAGTTGGGGACACCTAAATCTCATCTATATTCCCGATCTGCCCGCATTGACACTATAGGATACTTGAAATTAGCTGGATAACATCACCGTTTCACAAGAACGGCTGTATAAATTCTGTTGCATTATTTTCCTGTTAACAATGTGAAGTTGCTTTGAAACAATTGGACTTGTTAAAAGCGCTATATAAATAAAGGTGATGATGATGATGATAACTGTCAAAATTTTTACATTTGGCCATATGCTTTTAGTCAACCTGCTGTGATTTAGATTTCCTACAGTGGTTTTGTCTCAATCGGACTAAGGGTTTCGAAAATATTCGCGGAAGTTGTTTTAAATCACAACGCTGCACAAACCGTAAGGTGAAACCTAGCATATTTAGTATCGTTGGACTCAGCAAGGATTCAGAAACCTAAGGAGATGACTCCCGACTTTTTTCCCATGAAATAAGTCAACCAAAGAAAGTTATAAACGTGAATATTTGAGCATACCACTAGGTGGCGCCGGCTCGAACCTTCTCAGGTTCCTTCAGGGCATCGTGCTGATGACCCATACAGAGTTTCGTAATGATACGCTAATGCATTCATAAAAAAACAAACAGCATTTTCCTCAAATTCAAAATGGCTGATGCCAAAATTGGATATCCTTCAACTCTGCATGCCGCCCCGAATCTAACAAGACCCCTTTTATGAGTGACATTTTTGCTATCTCGGGACCAGTAGGGGGTGCTGTGCCGAAACCCAGCATGTAACCTCAGGTCATACTTGTGATGTACCAAGTTTGGTCAGACGTGAGGAGATATAGCCTCACGTTCAACATGACAAGTTCATATGAGGAGTCTGACATGAGTTTGAAAAAGTAAGTATTTTGGTGTGAACATTTGTTTCTAACCCTTATGCTGCGTTCACACCAAACGCGAATAGAGCGTCAAATTCGCGTCTATCGCATCTACATTTTGAATACATTCACGCGTCTACAGGAGCTCAACTCGCTCTCACTTCTATAAGTATATTTTGGGCTACAATAAAATGAAATATGTCATAAAACACCACTCTGCCTCTTTTCGTTTACATTTAAAAATATATATATATTAAACACATTAATATGTGGTTCAGACAATAAATGTGCACATACACTCACCTAAAGGATTATTAGGAACACCATACTAATACTGTGTTTGACCCCCTTTCGCCTTCAGAACTGCCTTAATTCTACGTGGCATTGATTCAACAAGGTGCTGAAAGCATTCTTTAGAAATGTTGGCCCATATTGATAGGATAGCATCTTGCAGTTGATGGAGATTTGAGGGATGCACATCCAGGGCACGAAGCTCCCGTTCCAACACTTCCCAAAGATGCTCTATTGGGTTGAGATCTGGTGACTGTGGGGGCCATTTTAGTACAGTGAACTCATTGTCATGTTCAAGAAACCAATTTGAAATGATTCGAGCTTTGTGACATGGTGCATTATCCTGCTGGAAGTAGCCATCAGAGAATGGGTACATGGTGGTCATAAAGGGTTGGACATGGTCAGAAACAATGCTCAGGTAGGCCATGACATTTAAACGATGCCCAATTGGCACTAAGGGGCCTAAAGTGTGTCAAGAAAACATCCCCCACACCGTTACACCACCACCACCAGCCTGCACAGTGGTAACAAGGCATGATGGATCCATGTTCTCATTCTGTTTACACCAAATTCTGACTCTACCATCTGAATGTCTCAACAGAAATCAAGACTCATCAGACCAGGCAACATTTTTCCAGTCTTCAACTGTCCAATTTTGGTGAGCTTGTGCAAATTGTAGCCTCGTTTTCCTATTTGTAGTGGAGATGAGTGGTACCCGGTGGGGTCTTCTGCTGTTGTAGCCCATCCGCCTCAAGGTTGTGCGTGTTGTGGCTTCACAAATGCTTTGCTGCATACCTCGGTTGTAACGAGTGGTTATTTCAGTCAAAATTGCTCTTCTATCAGTTTGAATCAGTCAGCCCATTCTCCTCTGACCTCTAGCATCAACAAGGCATTTTCGCCCACAGGACTGCCGCATACTGGATGTTTTTCCCTTTTCACACCATTCTTTGTAAACCCTAGAAATGGTTGTGCGTGAAAATCCCAGTAACTGAGCAGATTGTGAAATACTCAGACCGGCCCGTCTGGCACCAACAACCATGCCACGCTCAAAATTGCTTAAATCACCTTTCTTTCCCATTCTGACATTCAGTTTGGAGTTCAGGAGATTGTCTTGACCAGGACCACACCCCTAAATGCATTGAAGCAACTGCCATGTGATTGGTTGATTAGATAATTGCATTAATGAGAAATTGAACAGGTGTTCCTAATAATCCTTTAGGTGAGTGTATATCACAATAGAGAAGAAAAAACTGTTTCATGCCAACTTTAAGCAATGCAGTGGAACGCAAACATTTTTTGTAAACTGGGCCTAACTGAATGAAATTAGAAAGGGTAACAATCTGTGAAAGGGAAAAGCCTATATATCTGCCCGTGTCCTTTCCAATTGGGAAATCATTTGTGTTGATGGTTTGAGTGAACTTCCAGCAAACTGGCCCTTCATGTTAGTGAGCTAACTCTGACTATAGAGAATGTTTTGAATGTTTTTGTATGTTGATAAAGCTATTACTTTGTTTGTTTGTATTATGTTGCTGTCACTGTGACTTACAGTAGTATACAGTAATTATATTAGTAGTAGAAATAATAATAATAATAATCTTTAATAAAAGATTCAACAGCAAGTTGAGGTCCACTACTCTCAGACAGACTGGTGTTTTGCTTGATATGTAGTTGGTAACTTTGGTTAACAATTATTTGGTTTTTTATGTCAGCTGTGATGTGAGGCCACACCCCTAAATGCATTGAAGCAACTGCCATGTGATTGGTTGATTAGATAATTGCATTAATGAAACATTTAACAGGTATTCCTAGTAATCCTTTAGGTGAGTGTATATGATTATCACTGTAATACAATTAAATATGACATAAAACACAACCCAGTCTCTTTTTGTTAAGTCAGAGTTTATGTGATCAATAATAGCCATTATAAGTAAAAGAAGCTATAAAAACAAGAAATAAAACAAACATTTCAGTCAAACATGGGCTATAAAGTCAGCGCTAGTAGGCTACAACGGTAAAGTTAAGCAGCCACGGTAAAGTTAAGTTAAGAAACTTCACTTTGCTCTCAGTCAAAATGATCTGGCAGGCAACAAATTATAGATTAATGAGACCAAAGGCTGTTAGATCAACACAAGATGAATTATATCTCATGATTAACCACTACAGAGACATCAGAGCCAGCGGCAAACGCCAGAAGGACTAGCCGAGGAAAGGCTGCTCTCGCCTGGGTTAATAAGTGTTGAGTGCCCGCTAATCGACTGGATCTTACAACTCAGAAAGCACCAGATAAAATGTTCAAATAGGCACTGTCCTTATAAATAAACCACAGATTTAAGCTTTAAACAACTACACTCTCGTCTGAAAAAGTCTTGAAACTACATTTTGTGACAATACAGTAGTATTTTTAAATTACTCTGGGTTTCTCATCTGACACTTCACCATATGACAGCAGCAAGCAGGCTCCTGATTGGTCAACACGGCGCGAATTAACGGCAAAGTTCAGATTTTTCAACGCGAATTCGCTTCAAAGGCATGAATGCACAAAAAGCACCACTTCGCTCAAGACGCTCAATTTGCATCAAATTCTCATCATTCACGCGACCTGGAAGTGTGAATGAGGCGAAATCGCGCCCACTGCACTGCAGGACCTCCAGATGTGCGTCAACGGGCCTTTCCATTGACTTAACACGGAAATCACTCACGCCAGACGCTCTATTCGCGTTTGGTGTGAACGCAGCATTATGGTTCAAAAGGTATTAGTGTAAAAATTAGTGAAACTTTGGACAAGTGGTGGCGCTAGTTCAATCTAGAGACACCAAATTTGCTGTAGGTAAAGTTGGGACTGCCCTCTATCAGTGTGCCAAATTTTTACCGTATGGCTCTATGGGCTGCCATAGACTTTCAAAGCTTAGAAGAAGAAGACAAAAGGCAACGATCGCAAACCTTCGGTGCTTGGCCCCTAATAAGTACTGATCAACAAATATATGCGTTTTCTCTAATAAACCATGTTACGGGGTCCCTTAAGGGACATGGTGATGGGAAAAAATATGAGATGGCAGGAAAAATGCTCTCACAAATGTTTGCGCTCCCCAGAAACGCGTTGGCTCACAAACCTCACGAACGGAATGTTTCTTGGGGGAGAGCAAAAGTTTTGCGAGCAAACGTGAAAGTTTTGCGATATATTTTTTCCTCCCATCTCATTTTTTCCACCACCACGTCCCCCTAGGGGCTCCGTACACTGTCAAGCGATATGTAAATTTCTTAGTTATCAGCTCTTTAAAGACTGAGCTCAGTACAGTTTACTTGACTGTGCGCGTGTGTGTGTTTTAGGAAAGACTCTTGCCAGGGGTGATGCCTGCCTCCAGACCAGCGTCCCCCTTCAACATGCACAAAGTAGAAATGCTGCTGGGAGTTTGGGTCAGTTCGACAGTTTGGGAGCAGTTTCTCCCCACAGCTCCACTTTAACCTGGCCTGTATGACCCCTGGTAGCGCTTCACACCAACTGCACATTCAACCACTGCAGACTATCACATTAAAACGATAATGGCAAAATAAAAATACGAGCAAGAATCTCCATACATTTGCAGTAACGCGTACACAGGATATAAGACAATTGGCTGATAACTGGACACACATTTGTCATCTAATTATACGTTCCATTTAATGGAGGAATTTCCAGCTTCCTAAAGTGCAGAAGACTCTTGAATTTGGATGCTGTAATACTCAACTATAGCTTGATGAAGGATGGCACTCAGTGATTTTGCTTCGTAAGTTTCTTTGTACACTTTTAACAGCCCTCTAAAACATTGCTCACTGGTAAAACATTCATTTTACAGTGTCCGTTACACGTTACATATACTTACAAGTAAATTACTCATAATTTTATGCAACTAACCTAACCCTATAGTAAGTATATGTAGTTAATTAATATTACTATAAGGAAACATTAAAATAAAGTGTCACCAAATTTACTTTTAAGATTTCAAGTGCACATTCAATACAATTATACACACTTATTTGTAAAAGCGTATGATGATGCATTATGTGCTTATTTTCTGTATGAATAAGTTTGTAAGTGAGACACTCATTAAAGCATTACAGGTCATAGTTCTTGTCTTAGACCGTACTTGACCATTACTTGACCCCCTTCAGTGTATGTGAATGTATGAATATATGTGTGTGTGTTTATGTGTGTGCGCATAAAGGGCAAAGCTAGCATTTTAAGTGTGTGTATGACCTCAGGGGGTGTTAATGTATGCAGGGTTCACTGCGCACTATGGTCCTGAGCAGGAGACATTCACTGCTATCGGCACACTGACATTTAAACGCACATACGTGTGTGTGTGTGTGTGTGTGTGTGTGTGTGTGTGTGTGTGTGTGTGTGCAGGCAGATGATGTAGGTTTTGTTGTCTGTCACTATGTAGAAGTGTATTATTGTCTGACAGTTTTCATTCTCTGCCTTTGAACTGGTAACGTTGATATCAAATCTGATTAAAGCAGCTTTGAATACTAAATACAATAATACATTCTTCACCCAGAATGGGCAAAAACATTCAATTTAAAAAAGAGGCCATTACATAGATCATTCACAAGTGAAATACATCTGTTAGACAAAGAATATGAACATGAACGGTGAATGTGAATTTTAGGTTTGTGATTTTCAGTGGGGAGCGAGCGACTGACAGCAGGTGGCGGTATTTAGCATCGGTGTAATTGCCATTTCTTCCAAGACAGATACAGATACTTAACATATTATGTTCACATATGCACATAGTGCCACTGTTTATGACAAGTTAAAGTCACCATGAAATCAAAATGGTCAATTATTGTTTTTGTTATGCAATATTGCAGCTTGAAATTATTCCTTAACTGCTAACAAGTCTGCAAACTTATATTCACATGTTTTATACTGCAGCTGTATGTTAATGCTTGTAAAGTTTGTTGTATACCGAGCAGAATTTTGTTACGTCATATAGAACATGAGGTAATCATTCAACAGAGTCATAGACCAAGCTTGAAATTGACACTTGTTATTTTAAACTAACTTTGACCTATACTACTATACTGTGTGTAGGCCTACTGGTTATTTCAGTTAACTATCCAAATAGTTTTGTTGATTATGCCAAAGAAATGACTTTCTAAAGTTGACTCTTTAGCTTAAGTTTTAGTTAAAAGATGCTTACAATGCTCTAATCAATACATTCCATTTTTTCAGAGATCAAAGGCATGTGCAGTGTTAAATCTGCTTGTTTTACTGTCCTTCTAACCTGGCTAGGCTATCACATACTGTCAAATAACACTACATTTCAAATCCATTAATCATGTCTTTTGTCAGACCTCAAATAACTCTCCGAAAACAGACACGTCTCCCTTCTTTCACTGTGAAGATTCATCTGCACTGCTTAAAACATGTCTGGTGAGTATTTTTTTATTGATTCTTCTGCTGAATAAAGCCTCGACAATGTAAAAACAAACCTGTAGAATCCATTCAGTAAAACTGAGGTAACAATTTGCACTCAATTTGTTTGGGTAGATTTCATCCTAGATATTTCAATAAAGAGTACCTGAATTTAACAGCTATTATATACTAAACAAAATTAGGTAAAGTCTACCTAACATTTCTCAATACATTACACAGCTAATTACTTTAATAATAGTAATAATAGCTCTATTATTAGTAGAAAAGTTAATCTACTATAATTAATAATAATAGTATTAGTTATAATTAATAATAATAATAAGTAAACATTACTCATTTAGAGATGGTTACATTTACCTAAAAATGCAAACACAGGATCTCTCATTTATTAATCTTTATTGACCATACTATGGATCAAATAAAAAAAGCTAATTAAAGGGATAGTTCGCCTAAAATGAAAATTATCATCACACCCTTAAGTTGTTCCAAACCTGCATGAGTTTCATTGTACTGTTGAACACAAGAAGATATTGAGAAGAACATTGGCAATCAAACAGTTGACGGTATAGCCATTTACTTCCATAGTATAGGGGGAAAATGCTATAGAAGTCAACGGCTACCAGGGGTGTAGCACCAAATGTTGAGCCCCGGGCACAGAACCAAGGGGTGGGCCCCTAACAACTATGTGATTTTGTGATTTTAATACTATGGATTATCAATATATATTTGTGCCCCCCTCCTCCAGGTTAAAGAAACATAAGGGTGAGTAAATGATTACATAATTTTAATTTTTGTGTAAACTATCCCTTTAATGCATAAAGGTACAAAAGAACCCTTGTACATTTAATTGCACAACAAATCACTAACAACTTCTAAAAAACTTCTAATTCAAAACTAAACAGGTCTCCATGGGATGAAACAGTACAACAGGTCATTCCATTAATTTCAGGTGACACAACAAATCACTAACAACTTCTGAATACTTCTAATTCAAAAACAGACAAAGACCACTGTGCTGACCAAGTTGCATTTCTGCGTTCATTCTGATGGTGGTCTGAGACGCTTATCAATCATGGTCTTTGATGTCATAACCCACTGTGAGAACTCGAAGCAGGTGACTCATTTGGTGCGAAAATCAGTGTGGACATAAAAAACCCCACTGTGTTCACACAAACCGCATTACGCACTCGCCCAGTTTCACAGCAGACATGGACTGCAGCTTTGAGTCTGTAAACTGTGCAAGTCCACACCTTGAAAGTGAAACCGAAAATTAGGGAAAAATAGATTTCGCCCCAAAAACAGGAATCATGTCTAAATCACTAACAACTTCTTCAAAACTTCTAATTAAAAAATAAACAGGTTTCCATGGGATTAAACAGTCTGTGGCAGTACAACAGCTCTGAGGCTTTAAACCTTTTTGAGTGGTTTTGCTGCGTCATGTTCCAAAAAAAGTTTAAAAAACGCGTCAAAAGAGTATTTGAAGTTCTTTTGGGGTACTACAGGTTGAGGCATAAATCAACCCCATCAAGAATGCATGATGTGGTTTTGTTTCCACATTCAGTCAGTACTTTGTTGCCCTCTATCCACCTTTTTCACAAAATGTGAAACTATCCGTCATGCTTTGTGCAATCACGTAGGGAGGATGCTCAAGACTTCCGGTTTGCCGCTTGATTCGTTTAGTTAGGCGTTACAGTTACACGAAAAGCTCTGAAAAGAAGATTATTATCTGTTTTTATTTCATTTAAATATCGATAATGTCAACAAGCAATGGCAACATTAGTTCGCGGTGTGGCAGCACGGGCAAGACTATTTAACCAGGACCGTAAACAGTGTAATTTTGTCTGTCCCTCATCCTATGAAGTTGACCAGCGCCACCTCCTGGATGATATGAAACAATGGCCAGCAGTCACATATGTTGACATATTCAATTATCTTGTTTTGTCTGAGGGTGTAGATGGCGAGGATCTTAGAAATTATAAAAGCACGGAAGCATACAATTACTTACACAGTAATAAAATCAGCATTCACATTCCTAAAAGCGGAGGTAAAGCCAAGTCAGACTATAAACAAACCCAATCACATCGCGTGGGTTATGTTACAAAATAACGGAGCAGTGGAAACAGCTGGATGCTCCTGCGTAGCTGGCCCTGGTAGGTCTTGTAGCCATGCTGCTGCTGTGTTGTGGAAGGTGGGTATTTATAAATAGAGCAAGACTGCTGGTGTGGCTAAACGTATAACAAATACATTTAAATAGTCTGTATGTGCTGCGTGATTCAATGTGAAGTAGTATTTTTTTTTTTTTTACTGCAATATAATACATTTCAATTATAAAGAAATTGTTCAGCTGTTTTGTGTATTAAGTAACAAAGTAAATAGAGTAAACAATGCTTTGAATTTTGAAAGGTACAGAATGCAGTGGCCGGTGGTATGACAGGGCTTTTACTTCTCTGTGATGCTTCCTAGAGTAGTGGATGAATTCATTGCTGGACGACTCAAACTGAATGACAAATACCAACATATTGTCAAAAGAGCTTAAACTACTGATACAAACTCAAGTGGTACGATCTTAAGTGTGCAGATCCTGACATGCAGGGGGGAAAAAGTTTAGGCAATGTCTCAAGGCAAGTTTTCAAAATCTTAAATTTATTTGATGGTTACTTGTTTACAGGTTTTGCACTGTAAATTGCACACATTTTGTTTGGTATGTTTTCTTAAATTAATTTAAAAAGCATATACACTCACCTAAAGGATTATTAGGAACAGCATACTAATACTGTGTTTGACCCCCTTTCACCTTCAGAACTGCCTTAATTCTACGTGGCATTGATTCAACAAGGTGCTGAAAGCATTCTTTAGAAATGTTGGCCCATATTGATAGGATAGCATCTTGCAGTTGATGGAGATTTGTGGGATGCACATCCAGGGCACGAAGCTCCCGCTCCACCACATCCCAAAGATGCTCTATTGGGTTGAGATCTGGTGACTGTGGGGGCCATTTTAGTACAGTGAACTCATTGTCATGTTCAAGAAACCAATTTGAAATGATTCGAGCTTTGTGACATGGTGCATTATCCTGCTGGAAGTAGCCATCAGAGAATGGGTACATGGTGGTCATAAAGGGATGGACATAGTCAGAAACAATGCTCAGGTAGGCCGTGGCATTTAAACGATGCCCAATTGGCACTAAGGGGCCTAAAGTGTGCCAAGAAAACATCCCCCACACCATTACACCACCACCACCAGCCTGCACAGTGGTAACAAGGCATGGTGGATCCATGTTCTCATTCTGTTTATGCCAAATTCTGACTCTACCATCTGAATGTCTCAACAGAAATCGAGACTCATCAGACCAGGCAACATTTTTCCAGTCTTCAACTGTCCAATTTTGGTGAGCTTGTGCAAATTGTAGCCTCTTTTTCCTATTTGTAGTGGAGATGAGTGGTACCCGGTGGGGTCTTCTGCTGTTGTAGCCCATCCGCCTCAAGGTTGTGCGTGTTGTGGCTTCACAAATGCTTTGCTGCATACCTCAGTTGTAACGAGTGGTTATTTCAGTCAAAGCTGCTCTTCTATCAGCTTGAATCAGTCGGCCCATTTTCGCCCGCAGGACTGCCACATACTGGATGTTTTTCCCTTTTCACACTATTCTTTGTAAACCCTAGAAATGGTTGTGCGTGAAAATCCCAGTAACTGAGCAGATTGTGAAATACTCAGACCGGCCCGTCTGACACCAACAACCATTCCACGCTCAAAATTGCTTAAATCACCTTTCTTTCCCATTCTGACATTCAGTTTGGAGTTCAGGAGATTGTCTTGACCAGGACCACACCCCTAAATGCACTGAAGCAACTGCCATGTGATTGGTTGATTAGATAATTGCATTCATGAGAAATTGAACAGGTGTTCCTAATAATCCTTTAGGTGAGTGTATGTACATAGTATACAAAAAACGAAAACATTGAGATATATTGTTTTTAGAATTCAAAATGTCAAGTATTGTGATTTAATATATATGTACAGATTTGATTACATGCAACAGTCTGAGCATTAATTATCTGCTTCACAGATCAGGTCACCATGCAAATTCACTAAAGCTGCACATATAGGCAGAATGTTATCAATCTTTGGCATAAAGCTGATAGGCAGGGTTTGTGACAACACCTGATACACTTTCAGTCTCCTAATTGCACGCTCAACATGTATCCTTACATTTGCAATCCTGCGACTGCATGTGACTTTTTCTTCAGTCAGCCGTGTTCTGTTGGCGAAATGAGGAATCATTATCCTGACAAGCCAGACCTACATAAAGATGTTGGGTCTGGGAACTCACCATTGGTAGGGCTATAATACACGGTTGTCTTTCAGATTCCCTCTGCACAATAGGATAGCGCTACAGCCAATCAGAGCAACGGAGAAGGTGAAGCGGAGCTAGATGATAGATTAAACTTTCGCCGTATCCGGTCGGCAAAACTCCGAACACATCTTCCTTTCTTAAGAATGACTTCAGTGCCGTTCTTTGTTCTTTTCTCAAAGAAAAGCTTAACTCCAAGTCTCCCAGAGTCACGACCAAAGCCGATTCTAAAGACCGCTGTTCGCCGGCTTCTTTGTTTTCAAGTAGCACGCGGAAACATTGCAACTCTGCCGTCATTATGTTAAGCCCGCCCACCGACTCTATACACGATATGATTGGCCTGACCAGAGTTTGCTAGACTACACTCGCGGCAAATTAGATTTGCTGCCACTAGGGTGCGTCTAGATTTCTAGGCTAAAGAATCATCAAGTTGACTTGTCTTTCATACAACAAGTCTCTAATCAAAAAACACCTATCCACCATCTCTTCATCTCCCGGTTTAAGATATTCAAGAATACCAGAGTCACATGTGATAAATTTGTCGCTACAGAGACCTCCATATGCTGCTGATATAAACATTACTAGACCACAAGGTGCAATAGCCACTAAATATTTGATAGTGTTGCAAGCATAGTAGTGGCTGTATGATTCGGACCTTGAGTCTAGGTTTCTTGGTTTTTGGATTTTGCTTTCACTGCAGTGTAAGATACAGGTGACACCGGAATAATGTTGCTTAAACGCCTCTGGTGTTGTGGCCTTGTTTATTTGGGGAGCCATGGTATCAGATGCTTCAAGACTACAGCCATGTTGTCAATCCAAAAAGAAGTCATCCTGCTCACTTGACTCACTGATATACAAAATCAATTAGGCTAGGTCTTCAATCAGAAGGTTTAATTTCAGCTTCATTAGTGTGAGCAAGATTTGCTGTTCAACTTCAGTCTGGTATGAAGACACATTCGCATGGGGACGCAGAACAGCTACAAGGGTATGAAATGTGTGGAGTGGGAGCCCGGTGTACAGATTTGAGCCAGAGTCATTCATCAGAGCAGGAGGCTTGAATGTATCACACTGTGTTGACTGGTTTACATAAGTTACACGGTGTTGTGTCTTGATATAACAATGCTCCTCATGGTCTTCCCATTGTGTACCAACAGAGGCAACATTTTTAGATGTACAGCTGTGGTCATCAACATTTAATTGCATGGGACTGGGGGCAGATTCAACTGTACAAAATGAAGCAAGCTTCAACACTCACTCCTACCACTCTTAAAATGTTATGAAGAATGTTTGTCTGGTCAAAAATATGTCAAAACATATCTGACATAGTTATAAAAGTTCTGTTTATCTGTAGAAGTTTAGCTAGCTAAATGTTGATCACTCAAAGAGTGGAGTTATGTCTATAAACCTAACAGGGTGGAAATTCTAATAAAATATATTGTATTTAGTGTATATTGCAAATTCTATATACATATGTTATATACAATATTATATAGGTGCAGTTCCAAATATTACTTATGGCAAACCATGCAGGACAATGATGGAAAACTGTTCCACCCTGTGTTCCACCCTGTTAGGGAAGTCATTTTTAAATAATAATTTGACACCAACGTTAAATGTTTTGCATATGTGTGTCTTATTTTGGGAGATGAGGAGCATTAACAGCATATACAGTATATGTTTTTGAACAAATTTTTTTATTATTTACCATCCTATTGGCAAAAATGGGTACAAAAAATACCTGTTCTTAATAATCAAGACACTCTATTCATCCAATAATTGTTTTGTTATTGTTTAAAAAAAAAAAACACACACACACACACAAAAAAAACAACAGCTTGATGGACTAAAGGGACATATACTATCCAAAAAAAAAAGCTTGTTATTATTTAACATTTACATTTTGTGATAACTATGTATATGTCCCTAACACGGTGGAATCTAAACAGTTAATCTACCCATAATTATTATTTCTTTTAGTCCCTGAGCTTGACCAATATGTATTCCTAATAGTTAAACATCACTATTTTGGTAGAATGCTAAAAACATGAAAATCATGTACTTTTTTTCCCAACACTTATGAAGCCAAAAATGCATGTGCATGTGCATGTGCATGTGCAGACCTAGTTGCATGTTAGTTTTGTAAATAACATTAGTGAATAGACTCACCTTCGTCCGGACAAGTTCGTTGTCTTCTCTTCTTTCTTAATGGACGATCATATCCTAGCCAAAGTTCAGGATATGAATTTTCCGTTGTTGGTTTTCTGTCCACAAAGTGGACTGAGCATATATGGATGTTACGGGGCGTAAATTTCAAATTAAGCACTGTGAGACATTTTCTTTTGCCCTCGTCGTCGGATGGCATCCTGCGCAATTTAAATGGTTTTGGTCATTTACATTCCGCTCTTGTTGTTGGCTTGTGGTTGTAACACTCATGTTCCAGAAGATTTTTAAGCCTTCTGTAGCTGTTGTGACAGCCTTTAACAGCACAAATTCTCTCAGAGCCTCCACTATTCGCCATCACCAGTAACATTGTCTCGCTGATAACAATTACTAAATGGAAGTTCAGAGCATCCTACCGGAAGTAACTTGCCGCTATGGTGCCCCCCATGGAGAAGTGAGGAAAAAGGTGAATAACAACTCACATATCTGATGGGTCTTCCTCGGCCGTGGGATTGCACATCTCCAAAACTTTCATTATTTGGTTTGTGTGGTCCTGAAGTTCCCTTTTGAGACAGAGTGTCATGGGTGGGTAACGTCACGACCAGGAAAGCATAAGAGCACATCTGGAAAGACTGGCGTTAGCTTCTGTACCTCCACAAGTACTCTGTGTCAAAAACTGTTTGTCTCATATATATTGTTATACGGTCCCGATATAGTGAGTTCACTATATTCAAACAAATGGCGAATAAACAGATATTCAAGTCGTGTGCTTCTGCCCTTTGTTTCATTACGGGTGGAGATACACACGACTTTTGTGTTATGTGTTTGGGTGCGGATCATGTTCTTTCAGCCTTTGAGGTGGCTGACTGTGAGCATTGTGAGAGGCTGTCGTTTCGCACACTTCACTCCCACCTGTCACTTTTTAAGGAAAGTGTTCAGGGTAGCATTCCTCACGGTTCTGGTTTGGTCCGAGGCAGCATGGAAGCTGCAATCATGAGTTTTGCAGATGGATCTCTCGGAGGGGTTTCTCTGCCTTTACTCAGGGGATCCAGTACTCTCTTTCAGGGATCAGAAGCCCTCATTGTGGCTTCTTCCACCCAAGGAGGGAGCCCAGTGTTTCAGCTGTCTAACTCTGAGGAGGTGGATGTGCTGAGCATCAAAGTGAGGGAAGAGGATTCGCCACCTCTCTTCTTCTTCTACGTCTTCTACGTTAGTGGGTAAAGCGTATACAGCAGCAGGTCAGGCTGGCGCATGTCTGCACACTGTGTCTATACTGCAGGTATACCAGACTGATCTGCTGAGGGACCTGGATGGTAGCAAGGGGGTTGGGCATCGGGCCACTGATCTGTCTCTCAGGGCCACCAAGGAGACCACTAGTGCTATTGGGCGGTCTATGGCAGCCTTGAGAGACACCTCTGGTTAAACCTATCAGACATTAAAGAGAAGGACAGGGCCTTTCTCCTAGATGCCTCGCTTTCACTTCCTAGCCTCTTTGGCAATGCTGTAAATACAGTCGTGGAGAGGTTCCAGGAGACCAAAAAGCGAATGGAGGCATTCAGATGTTATCTCCCTCGCCATCCCAGCCCACTGGGGCTGCTGGGCATGAGCAGCCCCTGCCGTCAAGTTCCTTATACAGGGCACAGCAAAAGGAGAGTGTCGCATCTCGTGCTCCATCTTAAAAATCACACTCTTAGCCAAAACCTTCTAAGCAGAAGCCAGATCTGAGGACCGCTCTTCTCGCAAAGAAGGCTTCAGCCCAAAAGAAGTCCTGACGCCACTGGTGTCAAGACTTCTAAGGGCAGCATTCCGTGGGGTGGAGAGGTGTACACCTCAGTATACGATGCCCAATCCACTTTGTTGCCCTCAGGAGGTCGTCCAGTTAACCCTGTCACCTTTGGTGCCTCGGGGCACAGCGGTTTCCAGCAAGCTCATGACTCAGGTTCTACAAGACGTTGCGTCAGGCTCATGCCCTCTGAGGGTCAAAGAACAGTCAAATTGGTTGTTTCCTGCCAGGTCATAGAGGCAGCTGCTTTGAGCACACCAGAGACCAGATTATCTGATAGAATGGAGGCTTCTGCCAAATCTCGATGGGTCCTGCAGATCGTAGAAAAGGGTTACAGAATTTAGTTTGGTTCTCATCCACTGTGATACAATGGGGGGTTACTTACGTTAGTACATCCCAAGAAGGCTCTAATTATGGAACAAGAAGTAAAATCTCTATTAGCGAAGGAGGCTATAGAGTAGGTTCCTCCAACCGACAGGGAGTCCGGGTTTTAATCGTTCAGTACAGAGGCTCAAAATCAAGAAATGCATGGATGCAGCTCTGGCACCGCTCAGACTACAGGGAATTCACAATCTGAGCTATATAGACGGCTGGCTTATCCTAGCACAGCAGGGGCAGATGCCAGTTCGACAATGAGATGTCGTTCTCACTCACATGCAGAAGTTGGGTTTGAGACTGAATGCCAAGAAGAGTGTGCTTTCTCCACTACAGAGGACAACCTTTCTTGGTGTGGTGTGGGATTCACTGACGAAACCTTTTTTATTTTGTTATTAAAAAAACAAACAAGGAAGTCCAGCCTAGATGAGAAATGTAACACAAAAGTAACGCAACGTATTACTTTCCATAAAAAGTAATGCATTTTCTTTTAGGAGTGCTTACTTAAATATTGTAACGCATTACTTTTAAATGTCATTTTCCCCAACAGTAAGTTGTACTGTATATAGACATGAATGTGCTATAACTAGTGGTAAAGAGGAAGAAATTATCACTTTACGTACCACTTGAATTGAAGCAGCTACATTGATCTGTCGTGTCACATTAAACACATTAAACATTAAAAGCACCAAAATTATATTTGTTTGAAATTTGAGGTAAGTGACAGAATTTCTAAGCCAACTTCATATCAAAAAGTGCTGTGATTGGTTAGCTGGCCCAGTGTGTTGTGATTGGCACCGCTTAGCATGTGTAGATTGTGCAGAATGGATTTCATGCAGACTTTGCAATCATGGGTTTCACAGGATGTTTCGAGTTGCATGTTTGTTTTTTTTGTAATTTTCTTATACATTTTAGATACAATGTTATACACCATTTAATCATGATATTTGCCAGAAAACTATGGTATCATAAACAGTAATCAAAAACCATGGTTAATTTTCCTAAGTGGCAGTGAAGAGTCTTACAAAAGCGAGAGCTTACAAAAGCTACAGTAAACACTATATCAGCACTAATGTTGGATAGCAGGCGAGCGGAGGCAAAGCTTTGCCCTTTGTTTACATCATAGGAACAACATAAAATGTATAATTGGAACTGTTAATAGAAAACACAACTACAAATAAAAAGACATACTTATAAGTTGTGATCCACAAACAACAGATTGTCCCAACAAAGTGGAAACGGCTCCAGGAGAAGCTTTTGTGTAGCATAAAATGTGCAGCTACAGTGATCTTTCATGTCACATTAAACACATTAAACATTAAAAGCACCAAAATTATATTTATTGTTTGAAATTTGAGGTAAGTGACAGAATTTCTAAGCTGACTTCATATCAAAAAGTAACAAGGCACAAAGTTTATTGCAATTTATTGAATGGGAGTCATGCTACAAATAATGTCTAGTAAGTTTTATTCATGCATCAACTGAAAGCATAAAAAATATAAATTTATTCATTTAAAGGGGTCCTATTATGCCCTTTCACAAAGTCTTGATTTTGTTTTTGGGGTGATGGTGAATGGACATACTTTGAATGCCCTGGTAGACACTGGGAGCACAATGTCCCTCATTAAGCGCTGTCATGTCCAAGAGAACCTAATCGACTATTCCAATACCAATGCCATACAATGTGTTCACGGCGAACAACGACAGTATTCTACCGCTGAGGTTACAGTCTTTGTAAACAAACAGCTGTATTTAATGTGTTAGGGTGGTTGAAGGATTGCCTGTTGGTATGGTTTTGGGATGGGACATGCCTGTGTTGCATGAACTGTTGAAAATGTCTGGAAAATGTAATACTACCACCTCTACTGTGTCTTCCCCAGCACTAACCCAGGCAAAAGCCAACGCTGGTTTGCAACCCCTGCCAGACTTATTGCCTCTGATCCAGGGAGGCAATAAACCTAGAAAATCACATCGGCAACACAGAATGGATCTCGGTACTCCAATATCTGAAGTACCTACTGAAGTCTTGGAGGACAGTAATTGGAAGATACCTGGTAATATTGCTCAATTACAAGCAGTCAATATCAAGTTCTGTCAGATGAGGTTAAACGTCTTGTTGTGTCTGAATGTTGCAGATCTCTCATTTTATATCTTGCACACACCATACCCTGGTCAGGACACCTAGCACATCAGAAAACATACAATAGAATCAGCTCTCACTTTTATTGGCCATCCATGTGTACAGATGTATGTTCATATTGTTCCACATGCCCTGTCTGTCAGAAAACAAGTGCTGTTTGCAGGTTGGCCCAAATTCCGCTGTATCCATTCAAGAGGATTGCCATGGATATAGTGGAAAGAAGCAGTACCGGCAACCAATACATTCTAGTCATCTGTGACTAAGCGATCCTGTACCATATACCAGAGAGCCTGGTCACCCTTCTGAAAAAGGAGATTCAATTAATGAGAGAACCATCAAACATTGTGTGGAGTAGTCCGATCTTCCTGGTCCCTAAGAAAGTTGGTTCACTAAGGTTGTGCCTGGACTTCAGAAAACTAATTCTGTCTCTAAGTTTGAAGCGTATCCAATGCCCAGAATCGGTGAGCTGGTGGAGAGGACCGAAAGAGCCAGGTACATCAGGGATATTGGTATGTTCCCCTAGAGAAGAAGTTCAGGGAATGCACTGCATTTAGGACACCTATAGGACTCTTTCAGTTCACAACAATGCCATTTGGGTTACACGGGGCTCCGGCAACATTTCAAAGGCTTATGGACCACACTCTCCAAGAGTGTGAGGACTGCTGTATCCATTCAAGAGGATTGCCATGGATATAGTGGAAAGAAGCAGTACCGGCAATACATTCTAGTCATCTGTGATGATCTTTTTTTTTTTTTTTTTTTTTTTTTTTTTTTAGGTGTAAATTCATCTCTGTGAGTCCATATAATGCAAGTGATAGATCTCTCAAAGTTGATGCTTCAAAAACCATGCAAATTGAACATGACAGTAACCCATATGACCCCAGTGGTTGAATCAATGTCTTCTGAAACAACAGGTGTGTATGTGAAAAAAAAAAAAAAAAAAAACAAATTCTGTGTTCCTTGTGGTTTTGTTTTGCTGTGTGGGCATTTAGTTCGTTATTTTGCCCTGTCCTGTTCTCGTTTCATGATATTTGAGGAGGTTGAGTAAATGATGAGAGAACTGGGTGGATTATAACTGGGATGGATTATTTTGGGTGGGGAATTCCTTTAAAGTTGCACAAAATTCCATAAAACTTTAGTGAATTAATATCTCCTTGCACAGAGTCAGATTTAAAAGAGTAGGTCGTTTGTAAGTGTGTGTGTGTGTGTGTGTGTGTGTGTGTGTGTGTGTGTGTGTGTGTGTGTGTGTGTGTGAAAGGCAGGACAAATGACAACAGCATGAAAACATTATGACATACAAAACCAAACTCTCTCTCATACTATCATTCTCTCTCTGTATTTGTTACTGTCTCCATCTCTCTGAGCTTGTATAGAGGAGGCAATATCGTAAAAACAGAGACTAGCTCTCATCTGCACTCAAAACACATATGGCCAAATATGCACAAGTACTTTTGACATAATTAGGCCTGTTTGTGGCAGAGCTGGAGTCAGTGCTGATTCACTACAGCTCTGCATCACAAAAACACCTGTAAAACACCCAGGTTTAAGCAGAAAACTGCCTACTATCCTGCTGAATTTCAGGCCAGTCTAAATTCCTCTGATATTTTTTTTATAGTGCACTGTAGGGTAAGATGAGACGAGGGTGATGAGGGTTTACTTGGGTTTGCCTCTATGCAATAACACAGAGGTGAAAATGATACATCTAACTATATAAAAAGTCATTATAAATTAGATATGCATTTTTCAAACATCATCACCACACTGCATATTCACCATTCAATTGAGATTCATTCAATCTGAATTCATAGCTTGTTGCTATTTTGAAAACTGCTCGGTTAAAATGATGTGAGTGTGTATACTTTATAGAATGAGGAACCGTCGTCTGGTTTCATTTGCCCCACAGCCACCAATCCAGTGTCTAAGGGTTAAGCTTGTGTCTCATACCCATTCCTTAGCTTAGTGTGATTTCATATATGTCATAGGAAAACATTAACATGTAACAATTAGGGTCCAATTCTCACTATTAACTGTGACTTTTGCCTCAATAAACTCCTAATTACTGCTTATTAATAGTTAGTACAGTAGTTGTTAAGTTTAGGCATTTGGGTAGGATTATGGATGTAGAATATGGTCATGCATTAATATGCACTATTATAAGTACTAATAAACAGACAATATCCTAGTAATATGCATGCTAATAATCAACTACAAACCCGATTCCAAAAAAGTTGGGACACTGTACTTGTAATTGTGAATAAAAACAGAATGCAATGATGTGGAAGTTTCAAATTTCAATATTTTATTCAGAATACAACATAGATGACATATCAAATGTTTAAACTGAGAAAATGTGTCATTTTAAGGGAAAAAAAGGTTGATTTTAAATTTCATGGCATCAACACATCTCAAAAAAGTTGGGACAAGGCCATGTTTCCCACTGTGTGGCATCCCTCTTCTTTTCTAACAGTCTGCAAACGTCTGGGGACTGAGGAGACAAGCTGCTCAAGTTTAGGAATAGGAATGTTGTCCCATTCTTGTCTAATACAGGCTTCTAGTTGCTCAACTGTCTTAGGTCTTCTTTGTGGCATCTTCCTCTTTATGATGCGCCAAATGTTTTCTATGGGTGAAAGATCTGGACTGCAGGCTGGCCATTTCAGTACCCGGATCCTTCTTCTGCGCAGCCATGATGTTGTAATTGATGCAGTATGTGGTCTGGCATTGTCATGTTGGAAAATGCAAGGTCTTCCCTGAAAGAGACGACGTCTGGATGGGAGCATATGTTGTTCTAGAACTTGGATATCCCTTTCAGCATTGATGGTGCCTTTCCAGATGTGTAAGCTGCCCATGCCACACGCACTCATGAACCCCATCCCATCAGAGATGCAGGCTTCTGAACTGAGCGCTGACAACAACTTGGGTTGTCCTTGTCCTCTTTAGTCCGGATGACATGGCGTCCCAGTTTTCCAAAAAGAACTTCAAATGTTGATTGGTCTGACCACAGAACAGTTTTCCACTTTGCCACAGTCCATTTTAAATGAGCCTTGGCCCAGAGAAAACGCCTGCGCTTCTGGATCATGTTTAGATATGGCTTCTTTTTGACCTATAGAGTTTTAGCGGCAGCGCGAATGGCACGGTGGATTGTGTTCACGACAATGTTTTCTGGAAGTATTCCTGAGCCCATGTTGTGATTTCCATTACAGTAGCATTCCTGTATGTGATGCAGTGCCGTCTAAGGGCCGAAGATCACGGGCATCCAGTATGGTTTTCCGGCCTTGACCCTTACGCACAGAGATTGTTCCAGATTCTCTGAATCTTTGGATGATATTATGCACTGTAGATGATGAGAACTTCAAACTCTTTGCAGTTTTTCTCTGAGAAACTCCTTTCTGATATTGCTCCAGTATGTTTGGCCGCAGCATTGGGGAATTGGTGATCCTCTGCCCATCTTGACTTCTGAGAGACACTGCCACTCTGAGAGGCTCTTTTTATACCCAATCATGTTGCCAATTGACCTAATAAGTTGCAGATTGGTCCTCCAGCTGTTCCTTATATGTACATTTAACTTTTCCGGCCTCTTATTGCTCCCTGTCCCAACTGTCCCAACTTTTTTGGAATGTGTAGCTCTCATGAAATCCAAAATGAGCCAATATTTGGCATGACATTTCAAAATGTCTCACTTTCAACATTTGATATGTTATCTATATTCTATTGTGAATAAAATATAAGTTTATGAGATTTGTAAATTATTGCATTCCTTTTTATTCACAATTTGTACAATCTCCCAACTTTTTTGGAATTAGGTTTGTAGTTAATAGTGAGAATTGGACCTTAAACTGAAGTGTTACTTGAAACAAATCTTTTGGCTCAACAAGAATTATGCAAAACTAGCAATTAAAACAACAGTTTGCATACATTTTGAGTTGACTTCTAATGAAATTATGTTTAACCAACAAACTACATTGAGTTAGAGGAACTTAATAATTTGTAGAGTAAACATAACATTTTTATGTTAAAAATTAAAAATACCAATATGTGGTTGCCCTGGAATTAATTAATCTGATCTATTTCAGTTCAAATGAACTGCTAGCATAGTAAATGTGGTGTAAATGCAACTTATTCAGCATGTAAATGAAATATCACTTGTCTCCAGTAGTACAATAATTGCTCATATGTGACCCTGAAGCACAAAACCAGTCATAAGTCAAACGGGTATATCTGTGGCAATGGCCAACAATATGGGTCAAAGTTATTGATTTTTCTTTTATGCCAAAAATCATTAGTATATTAAGATCATGTTCCATGAAGATATTTTGTAAATTTCCTACCATAAATATATAAAAATGTATTATTAGTAGTAATTTGCTTTGCTAAGGACTTCAATTGGACAACTTTAAAGGAGATTTTCTCAATATTTAGACTTTTTGCACCCTTAGATTTTCAAATAGTTGTATCTTGGCCAAATATTGTCCTATCCTAACAACCATACATCAATGGAAATATTATTTATTCAGCTTCCAGGTATAAATCTCAATTTCAGAAAATTGACTGGTTTTGTGGTCCTGGGTTACATATGGTCAGTGTATTGAATAGTATTAATTACACACAATATTCAGTTGATGAAATGATCAACATTATTATGTGAACGGAACTCACAATAACGCTTGCAAATTAAAAGGTTTAAATAAATCAATAAATTAGAATGTATGCAAGTTGCAGCCATTCATTTAAGTTGTGGTAATTTCTTTTTAGCGTGTACAGGAGATGGCCTGATTTACCGCACTGACTCATCTTACCCCACTCTCCTGTTTTCCTTCTCATTTAAGTCACGCACAAACACATTTCTGACTACTGCCTCTTTGAACACTTTGAGTGATTGGTGACGGAACACAAATGTCTGTGCTGTGCGAGTAAGTAAGTGTGTGTGTGTGTGTGTGTGTGTGTGTGTGTGTGTGTGTGTGTGTGTGTGAGAGAGAGAGAGAGAGAGAGAGAGAGAGAGAGAGAGAGCGAGAGAGAGCACAGGTTTATTTATGAGTGGATGTGGCTAATATATTCATGGCCGTGTGTGCGCGAAGAGAGAGAGAATGTGTGTGTGCGCCAGTCTATTCATGATTGTGGTCTCTGTCACACACACAACCCTGAGTCACAGCAGTCAGATTCACATCTCAGTGAGCAGATAAGTTTAAACACACACACTTTACATTTCACTGCCGGTTGTATATTCTGTATATAACTGTGTATGTGACAAATAAAACTCTTGAATCTTGAAAGAGACAAACACAACCATAGCAAGGACTCTCTCTACATGTCACATCTCGCACGTTCTTTACTTGTACGGGGGAACAAGTTTTAGGTAAAGCCTGGAGCAAAACCCTGGTCCGTCATCACTGCTTGTGTTTACTCTCTTCTGATGATGCACCTGTGAAACACTCAAGGTCATCTTCACCGACAGAATTAGCTCTAAACATTACTGCATTATTATTTTCCTGTGTGTTCCATAGTGATATCTTTTTGTTAGTAATGCCTAAATAAATAATGGTGGAAAGACAATATCACCATATGGAGGGAGACACAGGCTACATATGCATAAATAACTAGACAATGATTTTTTGTGTGTGTGTTTTTGCTTTCACATTAAGTGGATTTAGACATTTCAGACATGTCAGTTTTTGCCACTGTGATGCTTTCATATTCAGCTACTTTTTATAGTAAAAGGATTTCCATGTCGGTCAAAACAAATTAGACATTTTATTTTTTCATTTCCATCTGTTATATCTATATTTATAATTGCATATAGGGAATGTTAAATATCATGTTCAAGTTCAGACTTAGTAAAAAGTAAATAGCAAGCTGCCATTTCATTTTCTTCCATAGAAATGTATACTGTAATTTTTACACTGACAGTCCACGCCACCAGGATCAGAAACACACACAGTCTACAGTATCTAGCGATCTATCTTCATTGACAAAACAAATCATGTAAAAGATTAAATCCATGCATTCTTGAAGGAAACATTATGCAGTGTGGTTACTATAAAGAAAGCATTGTAGCAAGCTAATGTCTTGTAGTGCTACCATGGTTACAATATACTTATATATATATATATATATATATATATATATATATATATATATATATATATATATATATATATATACCATGGCACTGAATGATTAGCATATTCATATATCATGGTACACTTTAAAAAGTGGTAACCTGCAATTGATACCTTGATCTAAGCCATAAAGCTTACTTTTGTTGGTATAAATTAATGTAGGCTGTTTAGGTTGATTCAGTTATATTAAATATGTTTGACTTCAATAAATCCAGTTAACTTAGATGTTAGATTCACATTCTATCTGCTAGCATGTTGGCATGAGCTAATTAATCCACCGTGGGATGAATCTGAAAGCAAAAGCTACACTAAAACTTGTTGAGAATACCAATGGACACAATTAATTAGAACAAGCCTATAGAGAGAAGGGGACTGAAAACCAATTCTGTTGAACGCGAACATATGTTTTGTAACGCTCGGATCATCTCTATATTTATTTATGGCTTTACATGGGCGCTTATCATCACAGCATCGTTCATCCAGACTGCAACAGCGTCGCTACGTCAGTCAGCGCGTCTCCTCTGCGCTCCAGCGCGCGTGCCGAAGCCAATAGTTCCTCTGACAACTCTGGCACAGACGGTGCTATTCTGCCAGAGGTCACAAGAAGGAGGGACGGAGGGGAGTGTGTGCATTTTATATACATTTAAAGGAAAGAGAGGTTTTTTATTTTCTTGTCATACTTCCAAGCTCGCGTGTCACCATTTCCTCCAAAAACGAGCCGGACTTTTTAGCGCGAGCTTCCCGGGTGCTCCACAGCAAGAGAGTAATTGGCGCGGTCGTGGGCATCGTCATGATCGTGGCGCTGGCCATCGCAATTCCGCTTCTGGTCCAAACCTCTGCGGTTTCAGCGCACTACGAAATGATAGGCACCTGCCGGATGATCTGTGATCCGTACAACCCCAAACCGAGCGCCACGGCGCTGGAGGTGATGCAGGATCTCAGTGCCATCCCACCATCTTTCGCTCAAGGGACTAGAGGGGAACCGGGCCGTCCGGGCAAACCGGGACCCAGGGGTCCACCTGGCGAACCTGGTCCACCTGGTCCAAGGGGGCCACCTGGGGACTCGGGCAGACCTGGATTTACCGGCATTACATCGGGGACGGCGAGGACTGAGACAGGAGACGTTGGTCCAGCGCTAGGGAACATCAAGATCGCGTTTTACGTGGGTCTCAAGAACCCTCACGAAGGCTACGAGGTGCTCCGGTTTGACGATGTCGTGACAAATGTCGGAAATCACTATGATCCCACTACTGGCAAGTTTACGTGTCAGGTGTCGGGGATTTACTACTTCACCTACCATGTGCTGATGCGCGGAGGGGACGGGACAAGCATGTGGGCAGACCTCTGTAAAAATGGACAGGTATTTCTACAACGTGTGCAAAACGGCAAACACATGATGCGAATTAAGGCTAATTAAGACTCGAGTCGTCCATGAAAAATGGGGTCAAGAAAAAAGGGGAAAAAACCGGAGTGCATTAAAGCTTTTCTCTCTCTCTCTCTCTCTCTCTCTCTCTCTCTCTCTCTCTCTCTCTCTCTCTCTCTCTCTCTCTCTCTCTCACACACACACACACACACACACACACACACACAGACATACTATAACTATAGCCTAACAGTGTTCACTTTTCGGTCAGCACAACAGTCGCTTTAAAAACAGCTTTGTCTAAATCGGACGGTATATTAGGAACAACTTTAGGAATGGGACTTTAAACATCATAAAGTGGTCAAACCTGATCAAAACGGGTCTTCTTTGATTTTTAACTGCTGGAGGCAAAACGTCTGAATTACACTGGCTCTCTGGATCTCAATAATTATGCATCCCACAATAATATACGACTTGCATTGATATAGATAACGCTTAGTCGAACGCATAGACATATTATGCATTAATAATACAAACATTGGTTGTCGCTGCAGACAGGGAAGTGGATGCATACTGTGATGTAGTAAAATGAACACTGATTACAATAATAAAAATACTTCATTTTAGTGTCCCTGTTACACATTTGCATGTAATAACAGTCAATTATGCATAGCTACATGCAAATAACCCTCAACCAAACCCTAAACCTAATCATATATATGTAGTTAATTACTATTACCTGCTAGTATAATTGCACTTCAGCAAGAAGAAGGGTTACACTTTATTTTACAGCGTGATTATATATTTAAATACTGAGTAATGCTAATTAACTACATGTGCGTAATATAGGGTTGTGGTGGGATTAGGGTTAATAGGATGTAATTATGCATCATTTACATTTGTTATTACTATGGTAAGCACATGTAACAAGGACACTGTAAAATAAAGTGTAACCAGATATAGGTCATAAAGTAGGCTATTATTATTCTTTCTCAATGCAACCTAACAGGCGATTAACAATATTAAAACGACATGAAATGTTTGTATTAGTGACCATGCTACAGACCATCATAAGCGCTGCCTGGCACTGAATGACACTGTGCGTTTATCCGAACAGGTCCGCGCGAGCGCCATCGCGCAAGACGCCGATCAGAACTACGACTACGCGAGCAACAGTGTCGTGCTGCACCTGGACTCTGGCGACGAGATTTATGTCAAACTCGACGGCGGGAAGGCGCACGGAGGCAACAACAACAAATACAGTACGTTCTCTGGCTTCATTCTGTATCCAGACTGAGCGGGACGCGCTTCGTTTCAGACGGACTGTGCGTGAATCTCGTCTCTCCGCGCGACACGCATCCTCATTCCTGTGTGTAGTGTCGCTGGGAATACAAGGACCATCTGAACTCAGCGCCTGTGTGAGAATTTGTTGTCTGAATTTGTCCCTTTCTGTTTAATGATGTCTTGTGTTTGGCTATTATATACCCAATTAAACGAAACATGCACAGGATGGTGATCAGGCTACCGCGTAATTCGCATACATGTACAGTTCTCTGCTCAAATGTAATCCTTTTCTTGTAAAACTTCATTCATGAGCCCCCGAGTGTGATGCAGTTTCTGCTGTTAGATGAACTGGTTTCATGTTTCAAGCACTTCAGCTCTAATCATTATTTGTCATTATTTACGCACACTCATGTCGTTCCAAACCTGCGCGATCTTTGGGTTGCACTTTATTTTAAGGTGTCCATGTTACAGTGCAATTATGCATTTAAGTACTGTCATAATAATGAACTATAGAGGATTGAGGTTTGGGTTGCACTTTATTTTACAGTACGTGCACTTACCTAAGAATGTACATGGGTGAAGGTTAGGTTTAGGGGTAGCGGTTAGTACCTAGTTATTTCTCAGTTATTGTTATTACTATAATAAGTACATATTATGTAAATGGGGAACAGGACTGTAAAATAAAGTTCGGTTATACTTTATTTTAAGGTGTCATTGTTACAGTGTAATTATATATTTAAGTACTGAGTAATGATAACTACCTATGGTAGGATTGCATGTAATTATGCATCATTTACTGTTATAACTATGGTAAGTACATGTAACTTATGTAAGAAGGACACTGTAAAATAAAGTGTAACCTAAAGTGCTCCCAGGTTTGGTTTAGGGTTAGTTGCATGTAATTATGCATCATTTATAGTTATTACTACAGTAACTACATGTAATGTGTAACAAGGACACTGTAAAATAAAGTGTTCATTTTTTGTGTAACCCCAAAAAAAGATGTTTTGGAAAATGTCTCCCTATACAGTGAAAGCCAATGGAGTCCAATGCTATTTGGGTTTGTTCTACAGTAGAAAGAAAGTCATGCAGGTTTGGGACAACATGAGTAAAAATTTAAGGGATTTTTTAAAAATATATTTGGCTGAATTAGCCATAGCTCTACTGCAAATGGCTTTATTTGAAACCTATGACTGAGCAATGGAGCATTGCAGTGTGTTTTCAATTTGCATTCAAATAACAAACCAGTGTGTGTGTGTGTGTATTTTAATGAAGTGTTGTAGTTCGGCAGTGAACCCTGGGGCTTGACGTTTGACCTCACACAGGTTCTTCTGAGACCTCCAGCGGTAATGGAGCGAGCCAAACATCACGGCCACAGAGACAGAGAGGGAGAACATCAGCCAAATAAAGTCCATATGAAATAATACAACATTTCTAACAACTGTTGTTTAGAGAATCAAACTGACCAAAAAAAAATGTTTAGCTGCTTTTGATGGGTATTTGGTGCCTGTATACATTCAGATGTTCAAGGTTAAAAGAGAAGGTTAATAAACATCCTCAAACAACAACAAAGCGTCTGTTAATCCATTTGACACTTGGCTTAACACATTTTAAATGTAATGAGCTCTCCATAAACGCTTGATTACACACTGCTGGCCATTAAGATCCAGCATGAGGAGATGTAAAACAAGAGTTTTGCTCTCACAAACATGTCTTTTGGTTTATAAACAGCCACGGGTTTGAATATCACACTAATCTTTCATACATGTTTACCCAACACACATGCACACTCCCAGGTGTTTGTCTTTCTAGCGCTCTGCTAATCTAGTTTGTGCAAAACACATCTCTGACTGATCCGAAAGATTTACTGGCTTTGACAAAAGAGCCAAATTGTATGACTGTTCACACAACCCATGAATTCGAATGAATCTGGAGAACGCCTGAATTATTCTGTTTTTGTCTTGGATTATTCATTGGAAGTATTTGGCTGGCCACCCATTTGTGTTCTGTGTCATTTTGGAGTTTGTGTAGGAACATGGGCCTTGATAAGCTTTTATTAGTCTGTGTGTCTGCAATGTGCAAGTGCGATCTGATCCTCGTGATTGTGTGAGGAGGCACAGCTGGTAGTTACAGAGTAAAAGGGAAATAAGCCAGGGGGCTCACATCACTTTTCTCTCTCCTTCTCACGTTCCCTCCTTGCTCATTTCTCTCAGTTCATCTGCCGCTCTTTACAATATAACGGCACACACACACTGGAGCAGCTGGATAACAGACCTGTCACACATCGGAGGGCTTCAGGAAGCAAACACATACACACACACACACACACACACACACACACACACACACACACACACACACACACACACACACACACACTCCAGTAATGACATCATTCAAAGCGTCTCCGTCACAGCAACTTTATTTCATCATTAGGTCTCTCGGACAAACACTCCACTGACACTCTGTGCAGCGACATCAACCTTAACTGCTGATCCTCACACTGAGTCTCACTGTTAAACATCGCCAGAAGCTGCTCAGAAGAATCCAGTTTGTTTAGCCCTCATGTTCTGTTGAGATTTACCTTATTGTTTTTATGTTTTGGGCCCCAGAGATGAATGTATAAATAAGATGGGGGAAGATGCCCTCCTTAAAGTGGAAATGAAGCAGTCAAGTTAACATAATTTAGTAAATGGATTTCTCTCAAATCAAAAATTATAACAAACACACTAAATGTAACCATTTTAAAGAAAAAAATATATAGCTTTTGTAGCAAAGGCACTACAACCTTTCAAGGCAATTCCAGGCTGATGAAAATAAGCGAAAAAAATAATAATTCAGGACTCCAGCAGTGATCACGTTTGGAGATTATCTATCGTATGGAGTCCTGATTGGTAAACGTGGAGTCGGTAAGAAATATTTATTTTGCGGTTTGCATCAGCTTTTGTCTCTAGTCCTGTTTACACCTGGTATTAAGAAGCATTTTGATTGATCGGATTATAAATGGATGACGATACCTACAGGTGTAAATGGGTCTAAAGCGTTTTGAGCTTCTCCACTTTCGTCCACTTCCAGAGGTAGTTGAAAATGCATTTGACCAGATTGCTTTTATAGTGTAAACGCTCATGACATCGCTTGGCTCTGGACGTGGACAGGTGGCGTCGCTGGACTCTGGACGTGGACAGGTGGCGTCGCTGGACTCTGGACGTGGACAGGTGGACTCTGGACGTGGACAGGTGGCGTCGCTGGACTCTGGACATGGACAGGTGGCGTCGCTGGACTCTGGACATGGACAGGTGGCGTCGCTGGACTCTGGACGTGGACAGGTGGCGTCGCTGGACTCTGGACGTGGACAGGTGGCATCTCTGGACTCTGGACGTGGACAGGTGGCGTCGCTGAACTCTGGACATGGACAAGAGACATAATTGGACTCTTGACGTGGACAGGCTGTGGCAGGGCAGGCATGAATTGAACGAAATCAGACATGGCAGGCATGACTTGAATGAAATCAGGTGTGGCAGGCATGACGTAAATGAAATCAGATGTGGCAGGCATGACGTGAACTCAGTCAGGAGTGGCAGGCATGACGTGAACTCAATCAGGAGTGGCAAGCATGACGTGAACGCAATCAGGCGTGGCAGGCATGACATGAACAAAATCAAGTGGCAGGCATGACGTGAACGCAATCAGGCGTGGCAGGCATGACGTGAACAAAATCAAGTGGCAGGCATGACGTGAACGCAATCAGGCGTGGCATGCATGACGTGAACACAATCAGGCGTGGCAGGCATGACGTGAACAAAATCAAGTGGCAGGCATGACGTGAACGCAATCAGGCGTGGCATGCATGACGTGAACACAATCAGGCGTGGCAGGCATGACGTGAACAAAATCAAGTGGCAGGCATGACGTGAACGCAATCAGGCGTGGCATGCATGACGTGAACACAATCAGGCGTGGCAGGCATGACGTGAACGCAATCAGGCGTGGCAGGCATGACATGAACAAAATCAAGTGGCAGGCATGACGTGAACGCAATCAGGCGTGGCAGACATGACGTGAACACAATCAGGCGTGGCAGGCATGACGTGAACGCAATCAGGCGTGGCAGGCATGACATGAACAAAATCAAGTGGCAGGCATGACGTGAACGCAATCAGGTGTGGCATGCATGACGTGAACACAATCAGGCGTGGCAGGCATGACGTGAACGCAATCAGGCGTGGCAGGCATGACATGAACAAAATCAAGTGGCAGGCATGGCGTGAGCGCGCAATCAGGCGTGGCAGGCATGGCGTGAACAAAATCAAGTGGCAGGCATGGCGTGAAGCGCAATCAGGCGTGGCATGCATGCATGGCGTGAACACAATCAGGCGTGGCAGGCATGACGTGAACAAAATCAAGTGGCAGGCATGACGTGAACGCAATCAGGCGTGGCATGCATGACGTGAACACAATCAGGCGTGGCAGGCATGACGTGAACAAAATCAAGTGGCAGGCATGGACGTGAAGCGCAATCAGGCGTGGCATGCATGACGTGAACACAATCAGGCGTGGCAGGCATGACGTGAACGCAATCAGGCGTGGCAGGCATGACATGAACAAAATCAAGTGGCAGGCATGACGTGAACGCAATCAGGCGTGGCAGACATGACGTGAACACAATCAGGCGTGGCAGGCATGACGTGAACGCAATCAGGCGTGGCAGGCATGACATGAACAAAATCAAGTGGCAGGCATGGCGTGAGCGCGCAATCAGGCGTGGCAGACATGACGTGAACACAATCAGGCGTGGCAGGCATGACGTGAACAAAATCAAATGGCAGGCATGACGTGAACGCAATCAGGTGTGGCATGCATGACGTGAACACAATCAGGCGTGGCAGGCATGGCGTGAGCGCGCAATCAGGCGTGGCAGGCATGACATGAACAAAATCAAGTGGCAGGCATGACGTGAACGCAATCAGGCGTGGCAGGCATGACGTGAACAAAATCAAGTGGCAGGCATGACGTGAACGCAATCAGGCGTGGCAGGCATGACGTGAACAAAATCAAGTGGCAGGCATGACGTGAACAAAATCAAGTGGCAGGCATGACGTGAACGCAATCAGGCGTGGCAGGCATGACGTGAACGCAATCAGGAGTGGCAGGCATGACGTGAACGCAATCAGGCATGGCAGGCATGACGTGAACGCAATCAGGCATGGCAGGCATGACGTGAACGCAATCAGGCATGGCAGGCATGACGTGAACGCAATCAGGCATGACGTGAACGCAATCAGGCGTGGCAGGCATGACGTGAACACAATCAGGTGTAGCAACCCCAGAAATGACAGTGGGGGCATGGAGACACTCTGGTGTGGTGGGTACTGTGGAATGGCAGAGGTCCTCATCCCACAGTAAATGAGGATCCACTCAAGCAGGTGACAAAGTTCACAAAAGTCTTGGACATAATCTTCCACGGGACGATTGCCTTGACGTAGATGCAGGAGACAGGAAACTGCTGGATTCATGTTGGAGGTTGAGTATTCTGTAACAACTTCCACTGGAGGCAAGTTGAAGTGAACCCAAGTGTAGTTTATTTACAAACGTGAACAGATACAACACAAACGATGACTTGAACCTGGAACAGACACTCACCAACAGTGAGTTACAGGGAACAGTACTCGACAAGGGAACAAGGCAAACATGAGGACTTAAATACACTAGGACTAATGAGTAAGACAAGGGACACCTGTGAACAATCAAGACAATGAACCAATGACAGAACAGAACCAAGAACCCACATGACTAAATGAACCAATGACAACATGACACAAGAGACTAGGGAATACATGACAATGGAGCACATGACAAACAGGAACACATGACAAAATCAGGAAACATGACAGTGACCATGACAAAATAAGAACATGAAACATGAACAAAACCCAAACACACCATGACAGTTGTCAGCTTCTGAAAGGACAAATAATGGTAACACTTTATTTTAAAGTGTCATTGTCACAGTGTAATGATATATTTAAGTACAGAGTAATTAACATGTTTTACTACATGTACTTACAATAGGGTTAGAGTTTGGTTGAGAGTTAGTTGCATGTAATTATGCATAATTTACTGTTATTACTATGGTTAGTAACATGTGTAACAAGGACACTGTAAAATAAAGTGTTACCCAAATAACCACTAGAAAAAACAGCCCATGGTCTTCTAAACCATACCAGAGCATATGGACTGATGTATTGAACAAAAACAGCTGCAAAAATATCTCCTAGTCCTTACCATACTTTACCTGGGGTGTAAGAAATTAGACACATAAAAATGGGTCCTTATTAATAGAGCATTTAGAATCTATTATCATACTTCAATAAAAATTAAACATATTCCCTAATTTTCCAGAAAAATACTAATTCCACAAAAAATACTACAAGATACTACAGTAAAACCATGGTACATTTTAAGGGTATCATGGGAAAAGGTTGTCTAGTGACCCCTCATTGGCTGTATGTAAAGATATATGTGGTAACATACGCTGAAGGCACTTGCAATGCTGTCCAACACACACACACATGCTGTCCATCACTCATTATACCTTTCTCTCTAATGCGCCACACGCCACAGCCAATCAGAGGTTAAAGGGCAAGCACTGCCCTCTAACGCATGCTAAAGAGACACTAACACACACACACACACACACACACACACACACACACACAGAGCGCTAGATCTGGTCTCTTCTAAATGCTTTCAGCACTGAATAGAGGAAATCTGATACATTTATTGTCTAACACACTCTTGAGTGAATGATGAGTCGACTGAGTCCAATGGAAGAATGAATGAGTATATACAACTGTGTACAGTATATCTGTGAATTACAGCATACATGCATATATGTGTGCATTTGCCTGAATGTGTGAGTGTATGTGTATTGCGAGTAGGATGTTAAACAGGATTCACACATTATCAATTGTTGCTGTCATCATGTTTTCTACAGTTCATGAGCTACGCTAGGGGTTTCCGTTAAAGCCTCTGCAATATTCAGATATTAACATGTTCGGAAGATGCAAAACATGGAAGTGGCTTTAAAAAATAAAATAAAATAAAATAAAATAAAAATTCTCCTGGTGTTTTGTGGATCTTCATGAAATCTTACTCGTATCATCTTCAGATGAAGCTGGCCAAAAGTTGTTCAAAGCTTTTTCGTATCATTTGCATGTATAATGACGCAAATTTGATGTTGAGCATGCCGAAGATGTCAAGATGTGCCACATTGATAACTGTAATAAATACATAGGATGCTTCAACTAACTATTATTAGATAATAATAATAATAATAATAATAATAATAGACATTATTACAGAGTGCACTTACAGTAAGTGTGTTCATAGTTATGAAAGTGTCCCTCTATAAGTGCACTTAAGTGGCGTTTTATTTAATTAATATTCTATTATCTGCAAGTACAGATTTTTAATAACAGTTTTAAGATTTGAAATACACTACAAGTGCACATTCAATATGTGGCAAGCAGCGAGGTAGAGGGACTGTGAGAACGGGACGAGGCCGGTGGTGTGATGATAATGAGTGCCAGCTGCACACCACACCAGTCTCGTGTCTCACGGAGGAGCTCGGATGCATTAAAAGGAGGAGCGACGAGAACCATTAAAAGGTTCTCGCCTCCTTCTTCCCATATCTACATTACATTGGTGCCGTAACTCAGGAGGAAGGAGGGACATTCTGTCGGAGAGCCCTCGCTGCTGAGGGACCGCGGTGCTGACGAGTTCGGGCAGCGCGGAAGAGGGAAGACCGGCGGTGGGAAGACCTGTTTGGACGGAGAGCTCGCTGCTGTGCACCTGAGTCGAGGTGGGGTGGCTGCTGTCCGAGAGGGAGCGGAGGAGTCGCCGGCATTTGCCTTGGGCCAGAGCCTGTTGTCGCCCACCTTGGGGAGGAGCAGGGAATGTAGGACTCTCTGCCGGCTGCCCTCAGCTGGAGGAGCCACCGCCGGCCACCAGGGGGCGGAGGAGTGCCGTCCACCAAGCATCCAGTACCATCGCATGGCACCGCAAGGAAGAGTGTCTCGGCTGGCTGAGGATCGAGCGGCAGTGTGTCCGAGAACCGGACCAAGATTTTTTTTTTTTTTTCTCTCTCCACTCTCTCGTCTTTGTCGCTCCTCATGCTTCCGGCTCCTTTTCTCTCGCTTCGCCTGTCCTTACCCCCAGCCGCTGTGATCAGTGATCGGAGGGGGGCGGGGGGGTAGAGCGCAGTTTTGGGAGTACCCCCCAGCCTGCGGGGGGCGATGGGGGTATGTGGCAAGCAGGGGGGAGGCAGAGGGACCGTGAGAACGGGGCAAGGCTGGTGGCGGAATGATAATGAGCGCCAGCTTCACATTGCACTGGTCTCGTGTCACATGGAGGAGCTCGGACGCCTAAAAGGAGGAGCAACCAAGCCTGGACTTTACGTTGTGTTTTGTTTATGTTTTATTATGTGTGTGTTTATTTCCCGTTTACATTTCCCCTGTTTACTTTCAGTTTGTGTTTTGTTTATTTAAGTTGTTAAACGTTCGCCGATTCCCGCCTCCTTCTTCCCATAACTACATACCTCATAACACAATACAATTGAGCACTTCTTTTTCAAAAGAGAAACATTATACAGCAATATAAAAACAGATCAAGCAGATACATTATACATGTCACAATAATTTTAAAATAACTAAAAAGCACCATAAAAGCACTCAAAACAATTCATGAACTTCATACCAAATGTTCTGAAGTATAAAATAATGAAATAAATTAAAGAAATCCTCAGAAGAATTAGTCAAATATGGCACAAGATTGAAGCTTAAGTGGCGGATGCAAGTACATTTCATCATGAGACGGCTTACTGAAGATCAATTCTCACAACCCCCGGCCATTAACAGGACTGTTCGAAGATTTTAAACACACACACGCCCTCTAACGAGCTAATGAGGTCTGCTGTGTAGCAGTAAATTATGTGGTAACATGTGAAGCTGTTCTGAGGCCTTTTATCTGCTAAGAGATGACAGCTGTCAATCAATAGGATCAACATCTCCATCCTCATCTGCAGAACTGTCAACAAGCAAAACAGACAAAAAAGCCCAGAGTACGTAAGAGACTTTCTGCCATTTAAGCTTATCTAAAACTCAGTGTGTGACGTGTGAGTCTGAGAGAGAGTTTTCTTAGTGTTTCTTTAGTTCCTGCTGACATTTACCTTCTAAAATCGTCTCATGTAATTTTTATGAGCAGTTGCTGCCCAGTGTTTGAGCTCTCTTCAGCTCTCTCTCTCTCTCTCTCTCTCTCTCTCTCTCTCTCTCTCTCTCTCTCTCTGTCTGTGTGTGTGTGTGTGTGTGTGTGTGTGTGTGTGTGTGTGTGTGTGTGTGTGTGTGTGTGTGTGTGTGTGTGTGTGTGTGTGTGTGTGTGTGTGTGTGTGTTTGTGTCAACATGCTTTGTTGTAGGTGTGTGCTTATGTTTGTAAGCATGTGATTATGTGAGTGAGATAATGTACTGTAGGACTGTTATGTTTGTAATGGAACAGGACCCTACATAGGATAAGTGGTTTAGAGAAAGGATGGATGGAAATCTCTAACGTAATAAACTTGCTCAGTAGCTCACCTGGTACAGAACTGCACTTGTGATGTCAAATGCTTGGGTACGAGTCCTGTCAAACATATGCGTCACGGTTTGGTATGGTTGCTTAAGCAAATGTGTTTTTATCTCCTGTTTGCATTCCAAACGCAATAGAGAATTAACCTTTTAGCTGCACTTCATGAAAATGTAATCTCTGAAATGCAGTGATATGAACAACAATAAAATGTTGCCACGGTGATGTACATTTTTGGAGAAAACTAAACAAGCTAGGTCCACTCTGTCATATACAACAACTGATGTAATAAAACGTTGCCAGAATAACGTTCATCTGTTTCAGATACTGAACATGCTTTTAGTGCCACCCACCTCACTGGACATTTCATTTTCAAAGTATCATGAAACGGGCAAGAAGCAACCTATTTGGAGCTGGTGACTCGTGTTCGAGTCCTGATTCGTGGACCTTTCCCAATCCCGTCCCCCTCTCTCTCCCACTTCGCTTCCTGTCTGTACTATCATATCTCAATAAGGTTTATAATGTCACAGGTTGTTGTATATAAGTAGCGCACAAAGACAAACAAATCAGGAAACTCACTCAGGAAACATATCACACACACAAAATGTACATTTACGTAGACAGGACAAAGACTGCAGGAACACAAGGAGTGTAATAGACGATAAATGTATAACTAAAAACATAATTCATTTGACCAGTGGTTTTCAAACCTGTCCTGGAGGCACCCCAGCCCTGCACATTTTGTATGTCTCCCTTATCAGACACACACAATTTAGTTCTTGCAGTCTCTACTAACGAGCTGATGAGTTGAATCAGGTGTGATAAATGAGGGAGACACACAAAATGTGCAGGGCTGGAGTGCCTCCAGGACAGGTTTGAAAACCACTGAATTAGACAAAAGGTCAACTGAATACAACAATCAGACACACTGAGAAATTGGTTCAAATGACAGGGCACACATGCAAACATGACAGAACCAAAAACAGAATATGGATGCCCCTTCCAGAAAAAAGCGCATCCCAAAGGCGTGGAGCCAGAGACTTCTGACCAAGGCAGCCGGTGGGATGAGGGAACCCAGTGGAGCCGTCAGGACGATGGCTTCCGGTGGAGCTGAGAGAGGGAGGAGCCAAGGTGCAGCCAACAGATCAACAGGCCGAGGTGGAGCGATGGGTCCTGAGGCTGGAGGTGGAGCCAAGGGATCCTTCATACTGGGAGGAGCTGGTGACCTGAAGCTCTGAGGTAGATCCACCCAGAATGGTGTAGGAGATGCAGATGGGCTGAAGGGAACCAGCAGAGGAACTGAGGAACTGGCTGTTAGAGGAGGCAGGAGAAGGAGAGGGAGGCTAGACGGGCACTCTGGAGATACAGAAAACTCGGGAGACACAGGAAACTCTGAACTGGGTGGGACCAGTGGAAACAGGAGATTAAAAGCTATTATTTCCTCAAATACCTCCAACAAATCCTCCAAATTTTTTCCAGAGGCCATGTTATTAATCTTCACAGCGACCGGTTGTGGGTGGGGCTTCCCTCGAACTCCATTACCACTCCCTCTGTGATGCACAGTGTTGCTGGTCGCGCACCTGGTCAGACACTCAGTAGTGTTCAGGCTCCAGGTCAATATCCTTTCCCGCCCTCTCTGCAGGCTCGGGCTCATCTATTACGGCAGGCCGAACTCCATAGTCAGTGGTGGGCTCACGCAAATCCGTTGCGCAGCTCGCAGGAGGCGGATGTGGGGCTGGTGGCTCAGCCAGGCCGATGATGAACGGGGAGTCATTGTCCACCAGCACCCACTTCATGAATGTGGTGAATTCCTCCCGAGGACCATCCACAAGTAGGCATACCTTGGAAGGTTGTTTGGGGAAGTTGGTGCAGTACGCAAAGTCTAAAAATACCCTTTTGTGATCCTCTAGACTTTTTCCCTCCTGCTCCAGACAGAGCAGCTGGACGGCTGGAAGGTCCATGGAAAAAAAGAAACAAAAAGGGGAAAACACAGCTAATAATAAACTCAGTGGTCCTGTCTTCTGTCACATGTTGTGTATAGAAGTAGTGCACAAAGACGAATAAATCAGGACAGGACAACAGTCTTTAATACAAAACTCACTCAGGATCACTCTGGGAAACAGATCACACAACACCTTAACATTGGCATAGACAGGACAAAGACTGCAGGAAAACAAGAAGTATAAATATTAGACTAAATGAGAAACTAATGGGATAATTAGGCAACAGGTGAACTGAATACATCAATCAAACACACTGGGAAACTGGGTCAAACGACAGGGCACACAGGCAAACATGACAGAACCATAAACAATATACATGTTACATGCATTTCATTATACATTATATTACATTATATTGCAAATAATAGTATTTCATTATTAACATATTTATTGTAGGTTTATGGACCACTAATCTGAATAATGAAGGGACAATCTCTGTGGTAATTATACGGCCCTGGACCAAATAAGTCCAGCTTTTATTCCATCCCTTTTACTCTCTTGGTATTTAATTCCACACATCATGTGCTTTGTTCAGTTATAATCATACATCATGTGATTTGTGTGCATTTTTTTAATATCTGCTGTCCGGCGTGAGGCGTTTCAGCCTGAGGCAGCTCATCATAGCGACTGAATTATGGCTGATAATGCTGAAATAAATCTGAGATGCTGAAGCGCCTATCTTCTGTCCTTTTCTGCCTCGATCTTCACGGCTGCGGTCTGCCCGTCACATCTCTATTCATGAGGCTTTTACATAATGAGCTGTTATGGAGTTCTGGGTGATCTGTCATCAAGAGCAGCGACCCCCAAGGCTCTCACTGGACCACTAACTTCACACTTCACATGCTGGGTAAGTGTGTGTGTGTGTGTGTGTCTGTAACCTCAGGAATTTCCCATCATCCTTAAACATCTTCACTGAAGCCCATCCTCAAGGAAACTCTCATTCTCTCTCTCTCTCTCTTTCCCTTTTTTAATCTTACTCTCTAGCTAGCTGTTTCTGTCAGAAATGTAGTTTAAATATGTGTTTCAGACTTTAAGGTCCAGCTGTAACTGATGCTTATTGCCAAAATCTGTTACAGGAGTCTGGGGTTTTTTTTTATCTGGGCCTCAGTGTTTCATGACATGATGCTTCTTATGAAAGTGTCACGCTTCATGAGCTGATAAATCTAAAATAGAAGAGATAATGTTTTTAAAAAGTCTAGCTGGAATATTCCTTATTCATGTTTAATGTGTTAACATGAATACAGAGCCGGCTAGAAACAGTGAATTAATTAAATGCATATTAAGTGCTAATATTATGAGGAATGATGTTTGACTAGAGGTCAGATCTGAATAAGACTGAAGTTGCAACTATCCCTTGTGAAAATGAAGTGTGCCCAATTCTAATGAATGCGCACTTGTAGTGTACTTCAAATCTTAAAAGTATATATTTTTAAAAACTGTACTTGCAGATAATATTAAAGAGGGGATCTGTTATGCTTTTATTATTTTACCTTTCCTTTAGTGTTTGTGCAATTTTAAAAAAAGCAAGGTTTAATGCAGGAAGTCCATACAAAAAGGAGTGAATCTCTCCAAAAGAAAAGCCCTGCCTGAAACACAATTTTTTTCTGCGACATAGCTACGTCACAATATAACTTATTTGCAAAATCCCGCCTGCTGGCTACTCTGGCTCGCCCTCCAAACAAGGGTAAGGCCAGATAGAGTTTATGTCGAGAACACATTACAAGAGAAAAACGTAATTGCATGGATTTCCAAAGAATTGAAGAACCAGTGGTTAAAATGTATTTTAACACTATTCCTCAACAGTACAACCAATACCTTTTGTTGTATACTCACCATTTTTCTAACAAATGTTTCCTAAACTGTGCAGTTTGATGTTGAGTGAGAAATGACGCAGTTATAACAACTGAAATTTAAGAGAGGTGTAAAATAAAGAATTACCACGTGAAACATCCTGCTTGCAAAAGTGGTTCGAATTGATCAGCTTGTTCTTCATGGCTGTGTTTATCGGCTCAAATTTAGTTTTCAATAGAAATTACATTAATATTAGTTTACCATAAATGCTTGAAAGTATATTCAGCAGTACACTTTAACCAAAGACAGAAGTAGTAATAATGAAATTATGAAAAGATACACTTAATTGAGTTAAAAATGCATATAAATTGTAGCATATAAATTTAAACTATAAATTTTTCAATGCATGCAACTGTCTAAAAACATTACATTCAGTTCACACTCAGTATGTTCTTTTTTATTTGCATAAATATATGCTAAAGTTTGCATCTTTATGCAAATTTAGCAATGAGATATATTGCAAATGAATTCTGAGCATAGCAATATGGGTGTGTGTGTGTGTGTGTGTGTGTGTGTGTGTGTGTGTGTGTGTGTGTGTGTGTGTGTGAGACAAAGAGAGTTAAAAATAAATGTTGCCTTCAGACCCACAGATACTGACTCTGGTACCAGCTGCATCTCCCTGAGCACAAACTGACTGTGACACACACACACACACACACACACACACACACGTACATACGTCCTGTCCTTTCATTTTGACTTACAAAGTTTAGACACATAGTAACTCTTTTATAGACTTAATTTCCTAAATATATTTGCTCCCTTTTTATAGAGCAATACTGTAGAGGTCAGATGTCAATATATATTTGAGATATACACTCACCTAAAGGATTATTAGGAACAAACAAACTGTGTTTGACCCCCTTTCACCTTCAGAACTGCCTTAATTCTACGTGGCATTGATTCAACAAGGTGCTGAAAGCATTCTTTAGAAATGTTGGCCCATATTGATAGGATAGCATCTTGCAGTTGATGGAGATTTGTGGGATGCACATCCAGGGCACGAAGCTCCCGTTCCACCACATCCCAAAGATGCTCTATTGGGTTGAGATCTGGTGACTGTGGGGGCCATTTTAGTACAGTGAACTCATTGTCATGTTCAAGAAACCAATTTGAAATGATTCAAGCTTTGTGACATGGTGCATTATCCTGCTGGAAGTAGCCATCAGAGAATGGGTACATGGTGGTCATAAAGGGATGGACAAGGTCAGAAACAATGCTCAGGTAGGCCGTGGCATTTAAACGATGCCCAATTGGCACTAAGAGGCCTAAAGTGTGCCAAGAAAACATCCCCCACAACATTACACCACCACCACCAACCTGCACAGTGGTAACAAGGCATGATGGATCCATGTTCTCATTCTCTCAACAGAAATCAAGACTCATCAGACCAGGCAACATTTTTCCAGTCTTCAACTGTCCAATTTTGGTGAGCTTGTGCAAATTGTAGCCTCTTTTTCCTATTTGTAGTGGAGATGAGTGGTACCCGGTGGGGTCTTCTGCTATTGTAGCCCATCCGCCTCAAGGTTGTGTGTGTTGTGGCTTCACAAATGCTTTGCTGCATACCTCGGTTGTAACGAGTGGTTATTTCAGTCAAAGTTGCTCTTCTATCAGCTTGAATCAGTCAGCCCATTCCCCTCTGACCTCTAGCATCAACAAGGCGTTTTCGCCCACAGGACTGCCACATACTGGATGTTTTTCCCTTTTCACACCATTCTTTGTAAACCCTAGAAATGGTTGTGCGTGAAAATCCCAGTAACTGAGCAGATTGTGAAATACTCAGACCGGCCCGTCTGGCACCAACAACTATGCCACGCTCAAAATTGCTTAAATTGCTTTCCCATTCTGACATTGTCTTGACCAGGACCACACCCCTAAATGCATTGAAGCAACTGCCATGTGATTGGTTGATTAGATAATTGCATTAATGAGAAATTGAACAGGTGTTCCTAATAATCCTTTAGGTGAGTGTATGTTTGTATGTGCATAATTGTAATTTTTTGTCTTGACTCTGAGCATTTAACATGGAAATCAGTATGATAATGTTGATGTTCTTGGTGGAACAGATCTGCTATGCTGCTGGTGGTTATTGCTGCTGCTGGTTATTGCTGCTGATAGTTATTGCTGCTGCTGGTTATTGCTGATGCTGCTGTTATTACTGCTGCTATTATTGCTGCTGCTGGTTATTGCTGCTGATAGTTATTGCTGCTGCTGTTATTACTGCTGCTGTTATTGCTGCTGCTGGTTATTGCTGCTGATAGTTATTGCTGCTGCTGTTATTACTGCTCTGTTATTGCTGCTCTGTTATTGCTGCTGCTGTTATTACTGCTGCTGTTATTGCTGCTGCTGCTGCTGTTATTGCTGCTGCTGCTATTACTGCTGCTGTTATTGCTGCTGCTGCTGCTGTTATTTTTGCTGCTGCTGTTATTACTGCTGCTGCGTCTGTTATTGCTGCTGTTTTTGCTGCTGGTGGTTATTGTTGTTGCTGCTGCTGTTGGTTATTGTGCTGCTGCTGTTGGTTATTGCTGCTGCTGCTGTTGGTTATTGCTGCTGCTGTTGGTTATTGCTGCTGCTGTTGGTTATTGCTGCTGCTGCTGTTATTGCTGCTGTTGGTTATTATTGCTGCTACTGTTGGTTATTATTGCTGCTGCTGCTGCTGGTTATTATTGCTGCTACTGTTGGTTATTATTGCTGCTGCTGCTGCTGGTTATTATTGCTGCTGCTGTTGGTTATTATTACTGCTGCTGCTGGTGGTGATGGTTATTATTGCTGCTGCTGCTGCTGCTGCTATTATTGCTGCTGCTGCTGCTGCTGCTGTTATTACTGCTGCTGCTGCTGCTGTTATTGCAGCTGCTGCTGGTTATTATTGCTGCTGGTTATTATTGCTGCTGGTGGTTATTATTGCTTCTGCTGTTGGGTATTATTGCTGCTGCTGCTGGTTATTATTACTGCTGCTGCTGGTTATTATTGCTGCTGGTGGTTATTATTGCTGCTGCTGCTGGTGGTTATTATTACTGCTGCTGCTTGTTATTATTTCTGCTACTGTTGGTTATTGCTGCTGCTGCTGTTGGTTATTGTTGTTGCTGATGCTGTTTTTGCTGCTGCTGGTTATTGCTGCTGCTTCTGCTGGTGGTTGTTGTTGCTGCTGCTGTTGGTTATTGCTGCTGCTGCTGCTGGTTATTATTGCTGCTGCTGTTGGTTATTATTACTGTTGCTGCTGCTGTTATTACTGCTGCTGCTGCTGCTGCTGGTTATTATTGCTGCTGCTGGTTATTATTGATTTCTGCTGTTGGTTATTATTGCTGCTGCTGCTGGTTATTAAATAAAATCAAATCAAATCACCTTTATTTATATAGCGCTTTTAACAAGTCCAATTGTTTCAAAGCAGCTTCACATTGTTAAAAGTTAAATAATTTAACAGAATTTGTATAGCCGTTCTGGTGAAACGGTGATGTTATCCAGCTAATTTCAAGTATCATATAGCATCAATGCGGGCAGATCGGTAATATAGAAGAAATTTAGGTGTCCCCAACTGAGCAAGCCAAAAGCCAGAGGCAACGGTGGCAAGGAACCAAAACTCCTTCAGGGTCAGAATGGAGAAAAAAACCTTGGGAGAAACCAGGCTCAGTCGGGGTGCCAGTTCTCCTCTGGCCAACGAACAAACAGTGTATGATTATAATTCTGGCAACATAGCAGGTCTTAATTCATATTAGGCAAATAGATATTTGTTAGATTATTCGAGAGATTGAGTCGCCACGCCGAAGACGGGTTTAATGAGGATGTCGTGTCGATGCAGCATTTACGGGGAGTTTATTTGACATGTTCTCTGCAGACACTTCAGGGGACGCGTTGGTCATGTCCAGGCGCTGGTCCACCATCTGATCTGGATACGGCCTGGATCTGGCTGACTGCAGTAAACCTCGGTATAAACAGAGAGACTAACATTAGCGTAGATGCCATTCTTCTTATGATGTAACGAGTACATCAGGTGTTATGGGAAGTGTTTCGGTTCCGGCTGACCTAGTTAATGCAGCCTGACAATCATTTACTGATTTGAGTAATAGAAATTGATAATGTTTTATGTGTAAGCCATAGTAAAGAGATGCGTTTTTAGTCTAGATTTAAACTGACAGAGTGTGTCTGCTTCCCGAACAATGCTAGGAAGACTGTTCCAAAGTTTAGGCGCTAAATAGGAAAAGGATCGACCGCCTGCAGTTGATTTTGATATTCTAGGTATTATCAACTGGCCAGAGTTTTGAGACCGCAATAGACGTGATGGAGTATAATGCGTTAAGAGTTCGCTCAAATACTGGGGAGCTAAACCATTTAGTGCTTTGTAAGTAATAAGCAAGATTTAAAAATTTATTCGATGTTTAATAGGAGCCAATGAAGTGTTGACAGAACCGGGCTAATATGGTCATACTTCCTTGTTCTAGTAAGAGCTCGAGCTGCTGCGTTTTGGACCAGCTGGAGTTTGTTTATTAAGTGAGCAGGGCAACCACCCAGTAAAGCATTACAGTAATCTAGCCTTGAGGTCATGAACGCATGAATTAACTGTTCAGCATTTTGCATCGAAAGGATGTGCCGTAATTTAGATATATTTTTAAGATGGTAGAATGCAGTTTTACAGATGTTAGAAACGTGGCTTTCAAATGAAAGATTGGTATCAAAGAGCACACCCAGGTTCCTAACTGACGACGAGGACTTGACAGAGCAGCCATCGAGTGTTAGACAGTATTCTAGGTTACTACTTGCAGAGTTTTTTTGTCCAATAATTAAAAATTCATTTTTTCTGAATTAAGTTGCAGGAAATTACTAGACATCCAATGTTTTATATCAGCTATGCATTCCGTTAATCTTGTGAATTGGTAAGTTTCATCAGGGCGTGAAGAAATATAGAGCTGAGTATCGTCAGCATAACAGTGAAAACTAATGCCATGCTTCCTAATGATATCTCCCAGTGGTAGCATGTACAGGGTGAAGAGCAACGGTCCTAGCACCGAGCCCCGCGGTACTCCATACTGAACTTGTGATCGGTGTGACATCTCTTCATTTACTGCTACAAACTGATAACGGTCAGATAAGTATGATTTAAGCCATGCCAATGCAGTTCCACTAATGCCAACATAATTTTCGAGTCTATTCAAAAGAATGTTGTGGTCGATAGTATCGAATGCAGCGCTAAGATCGAGTAACGCTAATAGAGAAATACAACCACGATCGGATGATAAGAGTAAATCATTTGTAACTCTGATGAGAGCAGTCTCAGTACTATGATACGGTCTAAATCCTGACTGGAAATCCTCACAGATACCATTTCTTTCTAAAAAGGAACATAATTGTGAAGACACTGCCTTTTCCAGTATTTTTGACAGGAAAGGTAGATTTGAGATCGGCCTATAATTGACTAATTCTGTAGGATCAAGTTGAGGTTTTTAATAAGTGGTTTGATAATAGCCAACTTAAACGTTTTCGGTACATATCCTAATAACAAAGATGAGTTAATGATATTAAGAAGAGGATCTATGACCTCTGGTAGCATCTCTTTTAATAGCCTAGTCGGTATAGGGTCGAGCATACATGTTGTTGATTTAGATGATTTAACGAGTTTAGCCAATTCTTCCATTTCCTATAGCAGTGAATGAATGTAATTTTTTCTCAGTGACACAACAATGCTCTGTCTCATGTGACACTATAGTAGACGGCTGCATGGTTATAATTTTCTTCCTAATATTATCGATCTTACACATAAAGAAGTTCATAAAGTCATTACTGCTGTGCTGTTTACAACCATCAGAAGTATAAGCTTTATTTTTGGTTAACTTAGCCACTGTATCAAATAAATACCTAGGGTTGTGTTTGTTTTCTTCTAAGAGAGTCGAGAAATAAGCAGATCTAGCAGTTTTTACGGCCTTTCTGTATGCGATCATGCTCTCTTTCCATGAATTACTGAAAAATCTCTAATTTTGTTTTTTCCAGCTGCGCTCCATTTTTCTGGCTACTGTTTTAAGGGCCGGGTGTGCTCATTGTAACACGGCGTTGGACTATTTTCTTTAATCTTCTTTAAGCGCCGGGGAGCAACTGTGTCTAAAGTGCTGGAAAAAGAGAGTCAATAGTTTCTGTTGCAAAATCGAGTTCCTCTAGGCTATCTGGGATGCTGAGGAGATGAAACTGATGAGGAAGATTATTTAAAAAGCAATTTTTAGTGGCGGCAGTGATAGTTCTGCCATATTTGAAGCGAGGGGACGGCTTTGCAGCCTTAGCTAAATTAAGTATACATGATACTAGGTAATGATCTGAGATGTCGTCGCTCTGCTGCAGAATTTCAACGGTATCAACATTTATTCCATGTGACAATATTAGGTCTAACGTATGATTAAGGCGATGAGTGGGTCCTGACACATGTTGCCTTACTCCAATAGAGTTTAGAATGTCTCTAAATGCTAATCCCAATGCGTCTTTTTCATTATCTACATGGATATTAAAATCACCAACAATTAGTACTTTATCTGCAGCCAGTACTAACTCGGATAGAAAGTCAGCAAATTCTTTGATAAAGTCTGTATTGTGCCCTGGTGGCCTGTATACAGTAACCAACACAAATGTCAAACGGGATTTATCAATTACACTACATAATGCTACATAAAGCACCAAAACTTCAAAAGAATTATATTTGAAACTAGACTTCTGAGTAATACTGAAGATATTATTATAAATTACAGCAACCCCTCCCCTTTACCTTTCAGACGCGCTCGTGTTTATAACAATAATCTTGGGGGTGGACTCATTTAAAGTAATGTAGTCGTCAGGTTTTAGCCAGGTTTCTGTCAAACACAGCAAATCTAGATTATTATCTGTAATTATATCATTAACAATAAGTGCTTTTGGGAAAGGGATCGAATATTCAGCAACCCGAGCTTTATCATTTGATCATCTGTATTATATCTGTTGTTTATTCGTTTGACATCAATTAAGTTTTTACTGTTGAATGGTCTTGATTTTTTTGTATTTACTAATTCGGGAACAGACACAGTCTCTATGTGATAATATCTAGGTGAAAGAGTCTCTATGTGTTGGGATTTATCTGACTTCTGTAACGGAGACAGCTAGCAGACGGTCGGGTAAGCCAGTCCGTCTGCTTCCTGACCTGGGCCCCAGTTAGTCAAGGTTTAGCTTTAAGACTATATGCCAAATTACTAGAGAGAAGAGCAGCACCACTCCAAGAAGGATGGATGCTGTCCTCTTCAACAGGTCAGGTCTGCCCAAAAGCTTTTCCAATTGTCTATGAACCCTATGTTATTTTGCGGACACCACTTAGACAACCAGCCATTGAGTGATGATAGTCTGCTAAGTATCTCATCACTCCTTTTAACAGGGAGCGGACCAGAACAAAAACTGCATCTGCCATCGTACTTGCAAGTTCACACACCTCTTTAATGTTAATTTTGGTGATCTCCGACTGGCGAAGTCGAACATCGTTAGTGCCGACGTGAATAATAATCTTAGAGAATTTACGATTAGCTTTAGCCAGCACTTTTAAATTTGCTTTGATGTCAGGTGCTCTGGCTCCCGGTAAACATGTGACTATAGTGGCTGGTGTCTCTATTTTCACGTTCCGTGTAATAGAATCACCAATAACTAGGGCACTTTTAACAGGATTCTCAGTGGGTGCGTCACTGAGTGGGGAGAACCTGTTTGATGTTCCAATCAGAACGGAAGAGTGGTTTTTTGATCCGCGACTATGCTGTCTGACCGTCACCCAAGTGCCCTGCTGCACGGGCTCTACAGCCGGAACCGAACAATGTACAACGTTCACTAAGCTAGTCGCATCCAGAGCAGTGTCTAAAGCTGTTACATTCTCACTACTCTCAAATAAAGTCTGGATGCGTGTCTCTAATTCTGAAATCTTTTCCGTCAGCCTGACTATCTCCTTACATTTATCACATGTGAAGCCCTGTTCGCCAACGGAGACAGATACACTAAACATGAAACATGCGGTGCAGGTGACAATGACTGGAGAAGAAGACATGGCTTACCGTATTTGTTGATTAATCCAACTTACCAAAGTTGTTTGATGGAGTCTATTTACTAATCCAACTCACCACAGTTGTTTAGTGAACTCAGAAAACAGGAAACCCGGGTGCAGAGATAGCAAGCTAACAGGCTAGCGAAAAGCTAACGTGTGATAGTGATTTAGATTAAAAGCTAGTGATGTCAGATTTAATGTGGTAGGCAATGTTAGACAATATATAAAGATGAGTAGGTTATAATTAGCAGTTTAAACAACAGAGAATTATATCAAATAAAAATCCAAAAAGAGCAGAGCAGAGCACATGCGAGCACAGCAGCAGTAGCAAACAGGGTAGACAGGAGCAATCGAAGACAGGAGCAATCAATCCAAGAGACAGTATTATTACTGCTGCTGCTGGTTATTATTGCTGCTGGTGGTTATTATTGCTGCTGCTGCTGGTGGTTATTATTGCTGCTGCTGTTGGTTATTATTTCTGCTACTGTTGGTTATTGCTGCTGCTGCTGTTGGTTATTGCTGCTGCTGTTGGTTATTACTGCTGCTGCTGGTTATTGCTGCTGCTGCTGGTTATTGCTGCTGCTGCTGCTGCTGTTGGTTATTGCTGTTGCTGCTGCTGCTGTTATTGCTGCTGTTGGTTATTATTGCTGCTACTGTTGGTTATTATTGCTGCTGCTGCTGCTGGTTATTATTGCTGCTACTGTTGGTTATTATTGCTGCTGCTGGTTATTATTGCTGCTGCTGCTGTTGGTTATTATTACTGCTGCTGCTGCTGGTGGTGGTTATTATTGCTGCTGCTGTTATTACTGCTGCTGCTGTTATTGCAGCTGCTGCTGGTTATTATTGCTGCTGCTATTGGTTATTGCTGCTGCTGTTGGTTATTGTTGTTGCTAATGCTGTTTTTGCTGCTGCTGGTTATTGCTGCTGCTTCTGCTGTTGGTTATTGTTGCTGCTGCTGTTGGTTATTGCTGCTGCTGTTGGTTGTTGTTGCTGCTGTTTTTGCTGCTGCTGTTTTTGCTGCTGGTGGTTATTGTTGTTGCTGCTGCTGCTGTTGATTATTGCTGCTGCTGGATATTATTGCTGCTACTGTTGGTTATTGCTGCTGCTGGATATTATTGCTGCTACTGTTGGTTATTATTGCTGCTGGTTATTATTGCTGCTGCTGTTGGTTATTATTTCTGCTACTGTTGGTTATTGCTGCTGCTGCTGTTGGTTATTGCTGCTGCTGTTGGTTATTACTGCTGCTGCTGGTTATTGCTGCTGCTGCTGGTTATTGCTGCTGCTGCTGCTGCTGTTGGTTATTGCTGTTGCTGCTGCTGCTGTTATTGCTGCTGTTGGTTATTATTGCTGCTACTGTTGGTTATTATTGCTGCTGCTGCTGCTGGTTATTATTGCTGCTACTGTTGGTTATTATTGCTGCTGCTGGTTATTATTGCTGCTGCTGCTGTTGGTTATTATTACTGCTGCTGCTGCTGCTGCTGGTGGTTATTATTGCTGCTGCTGTTATTACTGCTGCTGCTGTTATTGCAGCTGCTGCTGGTTATTATTGCTGCTGCTATTGGTTATTGCTGCTGCTGCTGTTGGTTATTGTTGTTGCTAATGCTGTTTTTGCTGCTGCTGGTTATTGCTGCTGCTTCTGCTGTTGGTTATTGTTGCTGCTGCTGTTGGTTATTGCTGCTGCTGTTGGTTGTTGTTGCTGCTGTTTTTGCTGCTGCTGTTTTTGCTGCTGGTGGTTATTGTTGTTGCTGCTGCTGCTGTTGATTATTGCTGCTGCTGGATATTATTGCTGCTACTGTTGGTTATTGCTGCTGCTGGATATTATTGCTGCTACTGTTGGTTATTATTGCTGCTGGTTATTATTACTGCTACTGTTGGTTATTATTGCTGCCGCTGCTGCTAGTTATTATTGCTGCTGCTGTTGGTTATTATTACTGCTGCTGGTGGTTATTATTGCTGCTGCTGATGCTGTTATTACTGCTGCTGCTGCTGTTATTGCTGCTGCTGGTTATTATTGCTGCTGCTGTTGGTTATTGCTGCTGCTGCTGTTGGTTATTGCTGCTGCTGGTTATTGCTGTTGCTGTTTGTTATTGCTGCTGCTGCTGTTGGTTATTGCTGCTGCTGTTGGTTATTACTGCTGCTGCTGTTATTGCAGCTGCTGCTGATTATAATTGCTGCTATTGGTTATTGCTGCTGCTGCTGTTGGCTATTGTTGTTGCTAATGCTGTTTTTGCTGCTGCTGGTTATTGCTGCTGCTTCTGCTGTTGGTTATTGTTGCTGCTGCTGTTGGTTATTGCTGCTGCTGCTGTTGGTTGTTGTTGCTGCTGTTTTTGCTGCTGGTGGTTATTGTTGTTGCTGCTGCTGTTGGTTATTGTGCTGCTGCTGTTGGTTATTGCTGCTGCTGCTGCTGTTGGTTATTGCTGCTGCTGCTGTTGGTTATTGCTGCTGCTGCTGCTGTTGGTTGTTGCTGCTGCTGTTGGTTATTGTGCTGCTGCTGTTGGTTATTGCTGATGCTGCTGCTGTTGGTTATTGCTGCTGCTGCTGCTGCTGTTGGTTGTTGCTGCTGTTTTTGCTGCTGGTGGTTATTGTTGTTGCTGCTGCTGCTGTTGGTTATTGCTGCTGCTGGTTATTATTGCTGCTGGTTATTATTACTGCTACTGTTGGTTATTATTGCTACGGCTGCTGCTGGTTATTATTGCTGCTGCTGTTGGTTATTATTACTGCTGCTGGTGGTTATTATTGCTGATGCTGATGCTGTTATTACTGCTGCTGCTGCTGCTGCTGCTGCTGTTATTGCTGCTGGTTATTATTGCTGCTGCTGTTGGTTATTGCTGCTGCTCTTGGTTATTGTTGTTGCTGCTGCTGTTTTTGCTGCTGCTTCTGCTGTTGGTTATTGTTGCTGCTGCTGTTGGTTATTGCTGCTGCTGCTGCTGCTGCTGTTGGTTATTGCTGCTGCTGGTTATTGCTGTTGCTGTTGGTTATTGCTGCTGCTGTTGGTTATTACTTCTGCTGTTGGTTATTGCTGCTGCTGTTGGTTATTACTGCTGCTGCTGATTATTGCTGCTGCTGTTGGTTATTACTGTTGCTGCTGTTGGTTATTGCTGCTGCTGTTGGTTATTGCTGCTGCTGGTTATTGCTGTTGTTGGTTATTGCTGCTGCTGCTGGTTATTGCTGCTGCTGCTGGTTATTGCTGCTGTTGGTTATTGCTGCTGCTGTTGGTTATTGCTGCTGCTGGTTATTGCTGCTGTTGGTTATTGCTGCTGCTGCTGGTTATTGCTGCTGTTGGTTATTGCTGCTGCTGCTGTTGGTTATTACTGCTGCTGTTGTTTATTGCTGCTGCTGTTGGTTATTACTGCTGCTGTTGGTTATTGCTGCTGCTGGTTATTGCTGCTGTTGGTTATTGCTGCTGCTGCTGTTGGTTATTGCTGCTGCTGCTGTTGTTGGTTGTTGTTGCTGCTGTTTTTGCTGCTGGTGGTTATTGTTGTTGCTGCTGCTGTTGGTTATTGCTGCTGCTGCTGTTGGTTATTGCTGCTGCTCCTGTTGGTTATTGCTGATGCTGTTGGTTACTGCTGCTGCTGTTGGTTATTGCTGCTGCTGCTGTTGTTGGTTGTTGTTGCTGCTGTTTTTACTGCTGGTGGTTATTGTTGTTGCTGTTTTTGCTGCTGGTGGTTATTGTTGTTGCTGCTGCTTTTGGTTATTGCTGTTGCTGTTGGTTATTGCTGCTGCTGTTTTTGCTGCTGGTGGTTATTGTTGTTGCTGCTGCTGTTGGTTATTGCTGCTGCTGTTTTTGCTGCTGGTGGTTATTGTTGTTGCTGCTGCTTTTGGTTATTGCTGCTGCTGCTGGTTATTGCTGCTGCTGTTGTTGGTTGTTGTTGTTGCTGCTGTTTTTGCTGCTGGTGGTTATTGTTGTTGTTGCTGCTGCTGTTGGTTATTGCTGCTGCTGCTGTTGGTTATTGTTGCTGCTGCTGCTGTTGGTTATTGCTGCTGCTGCTGGTTATTATTGCTGCTACTGTTGGTTATTGCTGCTGCTGCTGCTGGTGGTTATTATTGCTGCTGCTGTTGGTTATTATTACTGCTGCTGCTGGTGGCTATTATTACTGCTGCTGCTGGTGGTTATTATTGCTGCTGCTGCTGCTGCTGGTTATTATTACTGCTGCTGCTAGTTATTATTGCTGCTATTGGTTATTATTGCTGCTGCTGGTTATTATTGCTGCTACTGTTGGTTATTATTGCTGCTGCTGCTGTTGGTTATTATTACTGCTGCTGCTGGTTATTATTGCTGCTACTGTTGGTTATTGCTGCTGCTGTTGGTTATTATTACTGCTGCTGCTGGTTATTATTGCTGCTGCTGTTGCTTATTGCTGCTGCTGCTGGTTATTGTTGTTGCTACTGTTGTTTTTGCTGCTGCTGGTTATTGCTGCTGCTTCTGCTGTTGGTTATTGTTGCTGCTGCTGTTGGTTATTGCTGCTGCTGCTGCTGTTGGTTATTGCTGCTGCTGCTGGTTATTGTTGCTGCTGTTGGTTATTGCTGCTGCTGCTGTTGGTTATTGCTGCTGCTGCTTTTGGTTATTGCTGCTGCTGCTGTTGTTGGTTGTTGTTGTTGCTGTTTTTGCTGCTGGTGGTTATTGTTGTTGCTGCTGCTGTTGGTTATTGCTGCTGCTGCTGTTGGTTATTGATGCTGCTGCTGCTGCTGCTGCTGCTGCTGTTGGTTGTTGTTACTGGTTATTGCTGTTGCTGCTGTACAATATAGCATACGTAGCCGATCTATACAATCAGCTTTGCCCTATAGAGAATTCTGTGATTGCAAGCAGATTGAGTTAAGGAGCAATCAGCCTGCGCCATCTAGAGTTTAATGACAGAACTTTGTATCTAGTGGATGACAGAAACAGAATTAGCAGTGACATTCCATGTAAGGCTTTAAAGGAAAAGTTCACACCAAAATTGACATTCATGTTGTTCCAAACATTGGCTTTTATTTTTGTTGCAAGCTGTAAGTTAAAAATAATATATAACAAAATATAAAATACACTCACCTAAAGGATTATTAGGAACACCATACTAATACTGTGTTTGACCCCCCTTTCCCCTTCAGAACTGCCTTAATTCTATGTTGCATTGATTCAACAAGGTGCTGAAAGCATTCTTTAGAAATGTTGGCCCATATTGATAGGATAGCATCTTGCAGTTGATGGATATTTGTGGGATGCACATCCAGGGCACGAAGCTCCCGTTCCACCACATCCCAAAGATGCTCTACTGGGTTGAGATCTGGTGACTGTGGGGGCCATTTTAGTACAGTGAACTCATTGTCATGTTCAAGAAACCAATTTGAAATGATTCGAGCTTTGTGACATGGTGCATTATCCTGCTGGAAGTAGCCATCAGAGAATGGGTACATGGTGGTCATAAAGGGATGGACATGGTCAGAAACAATGCTCAGGTAGGCCGTGGCATTTAAACGATGCCCAATTGGCACTAAGGGACCTAAAGTGTGCCAAGAAAACATCCCCCACACCATTACACCACCAACAACAACCTGCACAGTGGTAACAAGTCATGATGGATCCATGTTCTCATTCTGTTTACGCCAAATTCTGACCATCTGAATGTCTCAACAGAAATCGAGACTCATCAGACCAGGCAACATTTTTCCAGTCTTCAACTGTCCAATTTTGGTGAGCTCATGCAAATTGTAGCCTCTTTTTCCTATTTGTAGTGGAGATGAGTGGTACCCGGTGGGGTCTTCTGCTGTTGTAGCCCATCCGCCTCAAGGTTGTACGTGTTGTGGCTTCACAAATGCTTTGCTGCATACCTCAGTTGTAATGAGTGGTTATTTCAGTCAAAGTTGCTCTTCTATCAGCTTGAATCAGTCGGCCCATTCTCCTCTGACCTCTAGCATCAATTATGTTTTTCCCTTTTCACACCATTCTTTGTAAACCCTAGAAATGGTTGTGCGTGAAAATCCCAGTAACTGAGCAGATTGTGAAATACTCAGACCGGCCCGTCTGGCACCAACAACCATGCCACTCTCAAAATTGCTGAAATCACCTTTCTTTCCCATTCTGACATTCAGTTTGGAGTTCAGGAGATTGTCTTGACCAGGACCACACCCCTAAATGCATTGAAGCAAATGCCATGTGATTGGTTGATTTGCATTAATGAGAAATTGAACAGGTGTTCCTAATAATCCTTTAGATTCAAGAGATTCAAGATTCAAGAGTTTTATTTGTCACATACACAGTTATATACAGAATATACAACCTGCAGTGAAATGTAAACAGGTCCGCTCCATGGACAGTGCAAATTCACAGTTAAAAACACAAGGAAGAAATTATAATAGAAATAGGATATTAAAAAAAGTACTATCTATATATATATATATATATATATATATATATATATATATATATATATATATATATATATATATATATATATATATATATATATATATATATATATCTGTAGAATTATAAATAATCAAGTCAAGAGAAAAAAAGGTAACAAATAAGGATAAAGTGGAATAAAATAATTGAAGTAGACTTTGCAGTGAGTAAACTGTAGACTTATAAATATGTGGTTAACAAATGTATAAAGAGTATAATGTGCAAACAGGTTTATGACAGGTTGTTACACAGTAACAACGAGAACAGAAAGTGCAGTGCAATGTCAGTGTATCAATGTTTATCCTGACGTGAAGTCACGTGATGTTAAGTGACTGAGTTCAGGAGTCTGATGGCCTGGGGGAAGAAGCTCCTCCTGAGTCTCTCAGTTTTGGCCATCAGGCTTCGGGAAGCGCTACCAGATGGTAGCAGCGTGAAATGAGGGTTTGCAGGGTGATTAGAGTCCTTGATGATCTTGGTAGCTCTACCTTTGCAGCGTTTGGTGTAGACGTCCTGCAGAGACGGGAGAGTGAACCCTGAGATACGCTCGGATAAGCGCACGACTCTTTGCAGGGCTTTGCGGTCATGACTGGTGCTGTTCCCATACCACGCTGTGATGCACTGAGTTAGTACACTTTCTATCGCCCCTAAATAGAACGTTTTCAGGATAGCTGGTGAAACCCTGAATTTCCTCAGCTGGCGCAGGTGGTACAGTCTTTGCCTGGCTTTTTTCACCTGTGTCTGAATGTGAGCAGTCCAGGTCAGGTCCTCTGAGATGTTTACTCCCAGGTACTTGAAGCTGCTCACTCTCTCTACTGGTGACCCGCTGATCATGAGGGGGGAGTATGTCCGTTGCTGTCTCTTCCTGAAGTCCACAATCATTTCTTTGGTCTTGCCAACATTCAGAGAGAGACAGTTGTCCTGGCACCATGATGTTAGATGCTCCACCTCGTCCAAGTATGCCGTCTCATTGTTGTTGGAAATGAGGCCCAGGACAACAGTATCATCAGCAAATTTGATGATAGAGGTGGAGCTGTGTGTGGACAAACAGTCATGCGTGTAGAGAGAGTAGAGCAGGGGCTCAGGACACAGCCCTGTGGAGCTCCCACACTCAGGGTGATGGAGGTGGACTGGCCTATTCTCACCACCTGAGGCCTGCCAGTGAGGAAGTCCTCAATCCAGTGGCAGAGAGAAGGATTCAGGCCGAGATCCAGGAGTTTGGAGGTTAGCTTGGTGGGAACTATGGTGTTAAAGGCGGAGCTATAGTCAATAAATAGCAGTCTTACGTAGTTCCCACTTTTGCTGTCGATGTGAGTGAGGGAGGAGTGGAGGACATGAGAGATGGCATCTTCAGTCGATCTATTGGGACGATAGGCAAACTGAAGAGGGTCCAAAGTGTCAGGAATGAAGGCGCAAATGGTGTTTTTAATGAGTCTCTCAAAGACCTTCATGACTATAGACGTGAGAGCCACTGGACGATAGTCATTTAGGCAAGAGGGTTTACTGTTCTTAGGGACAGGGATGATGGTGGATTTTTTGAAAGAGGTGGGGACCACAGATGTAGCGAGGGACTCATTAAAGATAGATGTAAACAACCCGGCGAGCTGATCAGCACAGGACCGCAGAACACGACCTGAAATACCATCCGGCCCAGCAGCTTTGCTGACACGCTTGAGTGCCCTCCGAACTTCATCCTCCGAGACAGAGATCACGTGATTGTTGCTGCTCTGAGTAATTTCCTCTAACGCGCCACTTGGCGGAGTCGCGTTGCCGCGGTTACAGTCAAAGCGAGCATAGAAAGAGTTTAACTCGTTCACGAGCAACGGATCAACGCTTGCCTCTGCAGAGGATTTAGATCCAAAGGAGCAGATGGACCTCAGACCTTGCCACATGCGCCGCGAGTCGTTGAGTTGGAAATGAGACTCCACTCGGTCTTTATAACGGAGTTTTGCGGCTTTAACTGCTCGTCTGAGAGCATAGCAGGACGATCTGTATTCATTCATATTCCCTGAATGGAGACCGGCGTTGTAAGCAGCAGTGCGTCGCGCGTTCACTGCGCGCTGGATTGAATTGTCCACCCACGGTTTCTGATTTGAGAAGGGCGTTATTGTTATTGTTTGCGTGGCTTGCTCTGTAAGCGTGTTGATGAAGCAAAGCGCCACGTCTGTGAACTCACTGACGTCAGCTGAACTCGCTCGGAACATGTCCCAATCCACATCGCCCAGAGCTGCCTGTAGCGCGGTCTCTGAGTGGGGTGACCAACGCTTAACTTCCCGCCTCACCGGGGGTTCCTGGAGGAGCTTTTGTTTGTATTCGGGAGTGAGGAAAATGGCGGCATGATCCGATTTGCCAAACGCTGGAAGTGACCGCGCTTTATAGGCGTTCTTAAACGGAGAGTAGCAGTGATCCAGTGTGTTTGCTCCTCGTGTGGGGCAGGAGACGTGCTGGTGAAAGTTTGGCAGGACTTTAGGTGAGTGTGTGTGTTTAACTGTAATAAATCTATCCATCCATCCATTTTTATATTCCTATGATGCTTCGCAGGGGATGCTGGAGCATATAACTGTAAAAAAAAAAAAAGCAAAAGAAAACAAATAGAGTGAAATGGAAAATGGAAAACATTATCTGAGTCAATCACCTGGGCCGTAAATGCCATATGACTGATAACCCTGGTGCCGCAGGACGATGACATCATGACATGCTGATTGACTGATGGCGACAGAAGAACACGCAGTCCCAAAGCCTTCACATCTGAGTTGTGACGTCGAAGACAGCAGAAATATAATGCTTTTGGTACCTCAAAAAATAATCTGTTACTGGTTAAATATCTACTGTAATATAATGAAATACTTACAATTAATATGCAAAAGTAATTTGAGCCTGATGAGTGCTTTGAACTCCAGGGTTCAGGTTAGCGGTGTGGCTTCCCTGTTCACCTGACCTGTGAGGATAAACAAAGATGTTTTGTAAAAAAAACAAAAAACGAGAGAGGACGAGAGAGGACCAGGCCTCGATTTCAGGTTATGTTTTGTTTATGTTTTATTACGTGTATGCGCGGCAGCTGTCTGTGAGGGGCTGCCTGCATTACTTTCAGTTTGTGTTTATTTATTTATAAAAGTGTTTGAATGTTCGCTGGTTCCGCCTCCTTCTTTCCATAACAACATACCTAATTTCATGAGGTGCCGAAACCCGGGAGGAAGGAGGGACATGCTGTTGGAGAGCCCTCGCTGCTGAGGGATCGCGGTGCTGAGGAGGTCGGGCAGCATGGACCCTTCGAGGCATCGACTCCACTAGACCCCTGAAGGTGTGCTGTGTTATCTGACACCAAGATGTCAACAGCAGATCCTTTAAGTCCTGTAAGTTGTGAGTTGGGGCCTCCATGGATCGGACTCGTTTGTTCTGCACATACCACAGATGCTCGATTGGATTGAGATCTGGGGAATTTGGAGGGCAGGTCAAGATTCATCAGACCAGGCCACCTTCTTACGGTATGGAAAGTTAAGCTTCCATATGCATGATCTGAACACGCGCCGTGAATGACTGCCGCGCCCGCTCCTACCTCAGCTCTTCGCTCTCGTGATGAATGAGATCTGACTGATGCTGCGTTTGTGCTGTGACACTCACTCGGCTCACTCACACTTTATTTAACAGACACGTTCAGTTTTTACTTGTAGTGTCTATTCTCTAACTGAACAAAATTTTTATTACTATGAAAATGAAAACGACGGTGGGGGCGGTGCCGCGGTGGGCAAGTGATCCAGTAGCCGTGGCTTTGGGAGTGGCCTTGTAGGGCAGCAAAAAAAAAAAAAAATGGCGCCGCTGGGTTCAGTCGCCGTTCAGGTCGCTCCGCGAAGACTGTGCTTTTATTTACTATTTTACTTTCTTTTACTCTCAGTTTTTACAAACTTATCAAATGCATTGATCTGCTATGACAGCAAAACTCTTTTGGACATTGGTTACCTCTACACTGGACTGTTTCAGGACACTTTCGCCGATCCTCTGTGGCCATCTGAGATCCTTCGGAAACGCCGAGTTGAACAATGGCCAGACGAGTCAACGGCGAAGAATCAAGAAACACCGCGGGAAACGCGCTGGGATACGCAACAGACTGAGAAAAAGGGCATTCAACCCTCCCCTCCCGAGCATTCTTCTAGCAAATGTTCAGTCCTTGGAGAATAAGATGGACGATCTTAGAGCCAGGATCAGTTTTCAACGGGACATGAGAGACTGTAACATCTTTTGTTTGTCCGAAACATGGCTCACGCCCGCGGTCCCGGACACAGCTGTGACGCCGTCGGAGAACTTCTCTGTTTTTCGGATGGACAGAACAGCCGAGGCCGGTAAATCCAAAGGCGGTGGAGTATGCTTCATGGTCAACAAGAAATGGTGCGACCCCAGGAACATCACCATTCTCTCGCGATCCTGCTCGCCTCATCTGGAACATTTAACAATCATTTGCCGCCCATTCTATCTGCCGAGGGAGTTTTCTGCGGTCTTGGCGACCACTGTTTACATTCCACCATAGGCAGACACAGCGCTGGCTTTATCTGGCCTTCATGATGTTGCCAGCGGCGTCATAAACAAACACCCCGACGCAGCGTACATTGTCGCGGTCGATTTTAACAAAGCAAACCTAAAGAAAGTCTTGCCAAACTTTCACCAGCACGTCTCCTGTCCTACACGAGGAGCAAACACACTGGATCATTGCTACTCTCTGTTTAAGAATGCCTATAAAGCGCGGTCACTTCCAGCTTTTGGCAAATCGGATCATGCCGCCATTTTCCTCACACCTGAATACAGACAAAGGCTCGTTCAGGAACCCCCGGTGAGGCGGGAAGTTAAGCATTGGTCGCCCCGTTCAGAGACCACGCTTCAGGCAGCTCTTGATGATGTGGATTGGGACATGTTCTGAGCGAGTTCAGCTGATGTAAGCGAGTTCACAGAAGTGGTGCTTTGCTTCATCAACACGCTTACAGAGCAAGCCACGCAAACAATAACAATAACGTCCTTCTCAAATCAGAAATTCAGTGGACAATTCAATCCACGCTGCAGTGAACACACGCACTGCCGCTTACAACGCCGGTCTCCTATCGGGGAATATGACTGAATACAGATCATCCTGCTATGCTCTGCGGCGTGCAGTTAAAGCCGCAAAACTCCGTTATAAAGACCGAGTGGAGTCTCATTTCCAACTCAACGACTCGCGGAGCATGTGGCAAGGTCTGAGGTCCATCTGCTCTTTTGGATCTAAATCCTCTGCAGAGGTGAGCGCTGATCCGTCGCTTGTGAATGAGTTAAACTCTTTCTACGCTCGCTTTGACTGTAACCACGGCAACGCGACTCCGCCAAGTGGCGCGTCAGAGGGAATTACTCTGAGCAGCAACAACCACGTGATCTCTGTCTCGGAGGATGAAGTTCGGAGGGCACTCAAGCGTGTGGACGTCAGGAAAGCTGCTGGGCCGGATGGTATTTCAGGCCGTGTTCTGCGGTCCTGTGCTGATCAGCTCGCCGGGTTGTTTACATCTATCTTTAATGAGTCCCTTGCTACATCTGTGGTCCCCACCTCCTTCAAAAAATCCACCATCATCCCTGTCCCTAAGAACAGTAAACCCTCTTGCCTAAATGACTATCGTCCAGTGGCTCTCACGTCTATAGTCATAAAGGTCTTTGAGAGACTCATTAAAAACACCATTTGCTCCTTCATTCCTGACACTTTGGACCCTCTTCAGTTTGCCTATCGTCCCAATAGATCGACTGAAGATGCCATCTCTCATGTCCTCCACTCCTCCCTCACTCACATCGACAGCAAAAGTGGGAACTACGTAAGGCTGCTATTTATTGACTATAGCTCAGCCTTTAACACCATAGTTCCCATCAAGGTAACCTCCAAACTCCTGGATCTCGGCCTGAATCCTTCTCTCTGCCACTGGATTGAGGACTTCCTCACTGGCAGGCCTCAGGTGGTGAAAGTAGGCCAGTCCACCTCCTCCTCCATCACCCTGAGTGTGGGAGCTCCACAGGGCTGTGTCCTGAGTCCCCTGCTCTATTCTCTCTACACCCATGACTGTTTGTCCACACACAGCTCCACCTCTATCATCCAATTTGCTGATGATACTGTTGTCCTGGGCCTCATTTCCAACAACAATGAGACGGCATACTTGGACGAGGTGGAGCATCTAACATCATGGTGCCAGGACAACTGTCTCTCTCTGAATGTTGGCAAGACCAAAGAAATGATTGTGGACTTCAGGAAGAGACAGCAACGGACATACTCCCCCCTCATGATCAGCGGGTCACCAGTAGAGAGAGTGAGCAGCTTCAAGTACCTGGGAGTAAACATCTCCGAGGACCTGACCTGGACTGCTCACATTCAGACACAGGTGAAAAAAGCCAGGCAAAGACTGTACCACCTGCGCCAGCTGAGGAAATTCAGGGTTTCACCAGCTATCCTGAAAACGTTCTATTTAGGGGCGATAGAAAGTGTATTAACTCAGTGCATCACAGCGTGGTATGGGAACAGCACCAGTCATAACTGCAAAGCCCTGCAAAGAGTCGTGCGCTTATCCGAGCGTATCTCAGGGTCAGCTCTCCCGTCTCTGCAGGATGTCTACACCAAACGCTGCAAAGGTAGAGCTACTAAGATCATCAAGGACTCTAATCATCCTACAAACCATCACGTGACCATCGATACACTGACATTGCACTGCACTTTCTGTTCTCGTTGTTACTGTGTAACAGCCTGTTATAAACCTGTTTGCACATTATACTCTTATACATTTGTTAACCACATATTTATAAGTCTACAGTTTACTCACTGCACAGTTTACCTCACTTATTTTATTCCACTTCTTTATTCTTATTTTTTACTTTTTCTTCTACTTGACTTGACTTGATATAATTCTACAGATATATATATATATATATATATCCGATAGTACTTATAGTACTTTTTTATTCTATTTCTATTATAATTTCCTCCTTGTGTTTTTAACTGTGAATTTGCACTGTCCATGGAGCGGACCTGTTTACATTTCACTGTCGGTTGTATATTCTGTATATAACTGTGTATGTGACAAATAAAACTCTTGAATCTTGAATAATCTTGAATCTTGAAGCAAGTGCATTCTGGGAGTTGTTGTCTTTCATCCACATGAGCCAAAAATACATTTTCTGTCTTTTCTCAGTCTAGAAAGCACCAAATTCAAAAATAATTTCACATTTCTACTACATAAATGACCCAGTTTAAATACACATCAATCTTCCCAGCGCTGAAGTACCCCTTTAAGTGCACTTCTTCTTCACGAGGAACTGCATGGCCGACTTTAAGGAGAAATGCCAAACTGAATTCATGGCAGCAGTGATGAGATCCATGAATGTCAGGTCAGGTGCATGTCATTACGCACAGCCATCAGCCCTGTTGCCTCATATTGACCAATTACACCCTTCATGAACCTGTTCTTGCCCCAGTGATAGGAGGAGGCTGATCCTCTGTCTCAGTATGCATGTGTCTGTTAAGGTGTGCAGAGTAAAGACTGGCGTGTGTATGAGTGGGTTTGTGGAAGAGGGGTTTTGGGGGCATGCTGTCAATCAAGATAAAGAAAGAGCTATATGAATTATACATGTACTTAGAGCTGAACCTTACAGACCCCCCTCTCCAAATCGCACACACACATATAGTTTCATCTATATATATGTGTGTGTGTGTGTGTGTGTGTGAGAGAGAGAGAGAGAGAGAGAGAGAGAGAGAGAGAGAGCAGCTGATCTGTCTGTCCCTTAATGCCTCTGTCTCTCTCATTAGCTAAAGGCCACTTACAGCTGACCTCTCTTAAGCTCAATAAGAGTTTCATTATGGTAATTATACACACAAGACCTGCGTGTGTGTGTGTGTGTGTGTGTGTGTGTGTGTGTGTGTGTGTGTGTGTGTGTGTGTGTGTGTGTGTGTGTGTGTGGCTGCAGACACCTTCACACATCGAGCATTAAAAGTAGCTTTAGTAACTATGCAGCTGTTCTGCTTCATTGTCTTGCAAAAGTGTTCACAGATTATTATGTCAGGTAAAGATATCAGGACACCTGTGCATTAGTGACCTCCAGGGGATTGGGGCATGAGCTGCTGTGCCTCAATGAAATCAGTAAAACTTTTCTGATAAATCCTTTTCTGACCTTCATCAATAGTTTCCAACTTTTAAATCCTAAAGGCTGATTATTATGCTGTGTTCAATTTAACTCAGAAGTCGGATTTCGGAGCTAGGAATGATGTCAAACCTGAGTTTATGTGTTCAAGTACACAGGTCTGAAAACAATGATGTCTTCTGTGCTCATGCCTTTGTTGTGCTTGCTCTTTTGGATACAGAATACACAAGGCTGTGTTTTGCACAGATAATGCTGAAGTATCATGGCCACAGAAGTTGGTTAGTACTGTGTGCACCATTGAGACACAGATAAACAGAAGTGCTAATAAATAATATGTTACTACTGTTTCAGATGATTCTGAAGTCAGAGTTGTGCTTCCTCAGAGTTTCTAAGTTCACTCTTCTAACACATCCTGAAAAGTGAAGCCAAAACATTGTGATCGCCCCCAGGTGGCTGGATGCAGTATAGGTCATAAACATGCCCTCGCCATGAAATGTAATGGGACATGAGACAAACTAAACAAATTACACTTAAAATAATTTTTTCCAAAGATGGTTTCTGTCATTTTAGGTAGTTTGTAACAGTGGTAGCCCTTCAAATTTATTTTTATTTTATTTTTAAGTTCGGGCGCCAGGCAGGCCTTTAATCCTGTCAATCAGTACACTCCGGATAATTTACTAAAACCCATCAGTACAGATGAGGGACTTGAAGGGAAGGAGAAATGAACTAGACTTGTAGTGAAACAACAAATTAATTTGCAAATTTATTATAGATATTTAGTCAAACCAGAATCAACATTCAGCACAGATTTAGACCATTCACATTTCACTGAAACACTCCTCCATAAAGAACAAAACACAAGAGGGAAAAAAACACTAAACAAAAATCAAACAGTAAATAAGAAAAAACAAAAAGGATATTCACAAATCACTTGAAATTCACAAATCACTTGTTCGAGCTTGTACCCGGTGCCGCTGGTCTTCGGTTGGAGTATCAGGCAAGTAAACAGGAGCTTTGTTCGCAGCACAGACCAGGGGGAACAGTCAAAGCATAATCCAAGGCATGCACCTCTGCCGGCAGCTGGAATAGAGAGTTCGTGTCACCGCTTCACCACTGCATTCGCGGTCACACCGACACGGCCTCCAAACCCAGGTAAGAACAAACCACGCCTCCTCGTCACTGCTCGCTTCCTTCTCTTCACTTTTCTCCCAAGCAGACTCATTTCTCGCACCAACCCATCTTCCCCGAACAGACAGCACACATCTCAGTAACAACGAGACTTCATCAGCTCACACGTCACCAGTTTCCTCCTCCTCGACGTGACAATACTCCTCCTTAAATAGTTCATCACAAATGATCCGTCCTGTCTAATTGGTCAACACCGCAACACAATCAAGTGGCTAACAAATTCCATTTTGCCACAAGTTATTATCACACTTCATGTAAGTTCATGTATTCATTTTTTTTTTAAATAAGTTTAGTTTTAGTTATTTGATGCTATAAAAACGTGAAGTGTGATGTCATGATTGACAGCTTCTCTGAGCGTAGTCACTGAGGCACTAACGGTCTTCAATTTTAATTTCTTCATATAACTGTTTATTTCACACCAACATAATGTGTTAATCTGCAGTAAACTGTGCTAACAGATTCTGCGGGAGTGTGGGAGTACTTGATACGCTCACTACTGCACAGACTCGGGCTCCAAGATGTCAGCGTCATGTTGGGATATTGGCGGCTTCACTTTTCATGGACAGATTCTTAAGCTCTAGTCGGACTAGGCCATTTGGTATAGCAGGGTCAAATGTTTGCCATATGTAAATAAATGTTTGGATTCATTTATATCTGCTAATTTCCACATTTTTTAAATGACATCTATAATGTAGAGAGATAAAATGCAAGACAGAAAATGATTTAAACCATAGTGCATCGATAGGATATTCAAATAAATGTTGAACATGTCTCTTCGTAGGGTAACCAAACTCAGGGTATGTTTACACAACACCGTTTTCAAATGAAAATGGAAAACTTTTTATGTGCTTTGGCCATTGATTTACACAACGATGGCTTTTGGGGGCTTGAAAACACAAGCTTTTGAAAACGATACCTTTACCGTCTCCATGTAAACAAAAAAAACATGAATTTGTGAAAACGGTGACGCCATGCACATTACACGTTCACACATGCGTACTGCATGCTCGCGGATGACATTGCCAACTATTAACCTAGCCTAGCAATACAGTGTTTTTAGTCATATTTCACAGATCCGTGTGAACAGGGATCATTTTGGCAACATCGTTGTCTGTTTTTAGTATATCGCTGTTGTTTAAATATACCCTCAGATTGTCATCTGAACACACGAGTTTCATTCCAGGTTAAGTTATTTTTTACAAATGACCACATGAGACACAGTCACTGTCTGAAAATTAGTAACCGTTTGTCACAGGTGGCTGCTATAAACAAGTGCACAAAGATGAAGAAACAATCAGTCTTTGATAAAAAGTCCAATGAATACAGAGAAGAATCACAGGGAACATAACCACCTAACATAGACAACACTGAACAATGAACACAGGGAACACTGGGCTTAAATAACAGAGAGAACTAATGAGATGACTAACAGTACAGATGAACATAATCATTAATGAGACACACCCCTCGTCAAATATCCTAAAGGATTCCATTTAGAATTTATATCATATTTTGGAACCTTTCCTATAGGATTCCGTTAGGAATTGTCTTATAGGATCTGTCTCTCTCTCTCTCTCTCTCTCTCGTGCGCATGTGTAACCCCTCCTGTTCGAACCGCCCGCTCTAAGCGGGACTTGGGTCCGCCGGCATGAGAGTCAGACGCTCTAACAAGGAGGCTAAAGGCTGCAACCTCTAGCGTCAGTCGCTAGAGCGTCTCTTGAGATCAGAGGAGTGAGGTTTACTCGCACAGCAACTACTGGCTGGCCTCCGTTACACATGCGTGTGTTTGGTGTGGTGAGGTGTGTGAGAGCTGATTGATTGATCTGTAATTTTCTTTCCTTTTATCTGTATTTCATGTTTTTTTTTTTCTCACCTTAGTTAAGGATTGGTAAGAATTATTATTTGGTAGCTTCCATTTGTGGAGGTTAAACATGGCCTCACTTTCTAATGAGGGAACGTTGGTGTTCTCCATTGGAAATGGATGCAAATGTTTTCCTGACCAAGGTTGTACGGTGGAAGATGTTCTTATGGCTATGGGCAATGTTGTTGGTCATGAAAAGATTATTTCAGCGTCTAGAATGAACAAGGCCGTTGTTGTGTTTCAGGAAGAAGACAAGGTTGTGAATGTGCTTGTAGAGAGTGGAATTGAAATAGTGGAAACTTTTGTGCAGGTGTCACCTTTGCGTTCACCTGCGACGCGTGTCATAATCTCGAACGCTCCCCCGTTCATAACAAATGAAGCGATCTCAAAAGAACTAAGTCGCTTTGGAAAGTTCGCGAGTGCACTTAAAACCGTTCCGCTCTTTTCGGAGGCAGGTTTTCATGTTTTTGAACGCTCCGACAAAGTATTTGGAAGTGTCCTTCCGTATACAACACGGTGAGAGCTCTTACATGATTTTCGCTACAGCGGAAAGTATGCAATGTTTTGAGTGTGGAGACTTGGGGCACAAGAAATTATTTTGTCCTCATAGAAAACAAAATGAGGAGAAAAGTGACGAGTCTGAAAACAATGAAACAAGAAATCCGTCGGATCACGAAACAACTAGTGACAAAATCGAAAAACGACCTACGCTTGTAAAAGAAAAGTGAGGAGTTTCAGGATAAAATACAACTAACAGTGGATGTACTCATTCACTTGGGAACATACAGTTTTCAGAAGGACAGGCGGAGTCAGACGAGGAGTCGAGATCAGAGGAGAGTGATGGATCTCTTCCCAAAGTGCTTGGTGTTCCAGATGGAGCTGAACAGAGCTTTCTGTGCAGTAATGAGCATGACATGGGAAAGGCTAGTGGAAGCAGTGTGCAGTTTGTTGGGAGTGTTGATGACGTGTGTGTGGATGAATCCAGATGTGATAGTGACAGTCTTTCAGAAGGTTCTGATTTTGAGTTGAGTCAATCATCTGGAGATTTGTATACTGCGGAAGAAATCAATGTCTTTCTGGATCAAACAAAAGGGCAGAAAGTAGATGTTCTGAAGTTGTTTCCTGATGCTGTTAAATTCTTGAAGTCAGTTATGAGTTTTCAGAAAAGTATAGGTTGTGATGTTATATCCAAACAAAAAAGATTTAGTTTGAAAAAACTGGCTACAGTAGTTCGTAAAAGTTTGAAGGTTCACATGGCTATGGGTGCTGCTCTTATCTATTTCCTTCTCTGTCTGTTTTTATTCTTGTTTCTTTTCCCCTCTATTGGCATGCAAACTTTAAGAGTTAGTTCTTTAAATGTAAACGGTGTGAAGAATAGAGAAAAACGAGGCTTATTAACAGAGTTTCTTAAGCTTAAAGATTCACATGTAAGGTTCTTGCAGGAAACTCACAGTGATGAGAGTAATGAGGCAGATTGGGGATTGTGTTGGGAGGGCAGGTACTCTTTAAGTCATGGTACAAATTTAAGTGCTGGGGTAGATTTCATCTTATCATATATATCATATATCATATATCATTTTTTCATCTTACCTCAATGTAGATATATTGTTAAAAGAAGAATTGGAAAAAGGTTGCCTTCTTGTTGTAAAGGCAAAGATTGATGACTATACCTTCATATTTGTTAATATCTATGCTCCAAACAGAAGTGCAGATAGACTAATTCTATTTAAAAACTGAGTGAATACTTGAAAAATATAAATTCAGATGATTTTCTAATAATAGGAGGTGACTGGAATTGTACAGTTGATTTTACTCTAGATAGGAATAATACTGAACCAGATTTTGAATCATCTGTTGCTTTAAAAAACGTTCCTATTCAAAATGAGTTGTTGGATGTATGGCGAGAGAGGAATCTAAAAGTTAAACAATATACTTGGGTAAAGATTTCACAAGAGAGAATAAGTGCAGCTAGACTGGATAGATTCTGTGTCTGTAAAAGGACTAATAATAGGACTGTGGCTGCGAACATTGTACCATGTAGTTTTCAGACCATCATTTTGTCTCTTGTAATCCGACTCTGTCACAGACCCAGTGTAAAAGTCCATACTGGAAACTGAATGTACGGGTGTTACAGGAGAAAGACTTGAAAGAGTCTTGGGTTTCTCAGAAAGGTGAATATGAAAACCTAATTCAGTGGTGGGAGATATTTTGTCAACAGTTTTCTTCTTTCTCTACAACAAAGATTAAGAAAAGAATGAGTGAATTAGAAAAAGAAATAGCACAGATTACATCTAAGGTGGTTCTGCAGCCAGATACTGTGATGGCGGAGAACTTGTGTGAGGAAAACAATACTCTTAACTCTCTCCTACAGGTGCAGGCTAAGGGAGCACTTATAAGGTCACGCTTTTTGTCAGTACAGGATATGGATGCACCAACTGCATATTTTTTTAATCTTGAAAAAGTCTCAAAAACAGAGAGTAATGCATTGTCTGACATTCCCGGATGGGTCTAAAACATCTGACCCCAAAAAGATGAGGAAAATTGCTGTGGACTTTTATTCAGAACTTTTTCGAGCTGAAGAGTGTGATGCACAGAGTACTTTGGACTTGTTAGATCAACTTCCTACGATTAATGGAAAACAGCGTGCAAACTTGGACAGTGTTGTTTCTTTTCATGAACTGACTGAAAAATATCACAGGACAAAGTTATAGTAGAGGCACAGGGAAAACAGAACCTAAACACAATGAAAACTAAATCCCAACCAACCCATTTTGGAAACCATTGATGTCACATATTAACACAGAGTTTGTAAATTAATTCAGAACCAAGCGGCAACCTCCCGCACTCTCTCTTGAAGCCAACATGGAAGTGACTTAAACTGTGTGACAGGTGGATTGCCGCTATGGTTTCAGCAACCAGTCACCTCAGCTCCACCCATGTCCCTCCTCTTTGCCCATTTTCAGTTATAAGGGAGTGACGCATGGTGATGCGCTGCCAGGATGGCAATGGCTGACTTTAGGCTTCAAAAATGCTCTTTAGAACCCAACAGGTGACGTCACAGAGACTCATATTTTTTTACAGTCTATGGATGAGACCAGATATTAGATGTGTCCAAAATCACCCCCTATACCCTCATTAACTATTCCCTACATTACTCCACTAATATGTAGTGCACTTGAAGGAGAGAATGAAAATGAGTGAGCAAACTTTGGACACAGTGTTTGTGTCAGAAGAGCTGCTGCTTTAGCATAGTTTGTGCTTGCTGTTTAATAATCATTTAAAAGTTTGTACAGTAGACACTTCAGTTCACCTCAACACACTGCCTTCACTGCATGTAAAATGAAAATAAATGTATTCATTCATTACCATTCACTACAAACTTTGATGCATTGTGCAATGCCTCAAATCGACGCATCCCTTAGCAATGTCACAACTCGGCAACTTGTGTGAATCATGTAGAGTTTCACAGAAGAAAGAGAAGCTAAAACAAAACCGTCAGCATACCCATAATGCCCAGGTCATTTGTTTTAGAGAAATTGACCTAATCAGCATTTCAGCCACTAAACTTGTGCTATTAACATATTACCAGTCCTCACGTGGTTTTATATGTTCAGTCTTGAAAAACCATGAAATTTATTTAAATGAATTGACAAAAATTAGCAGTCTCTGATTACACTCAGGGGAAAAACTACATTTTTATAATGTAATGTTACAATAATTATAAGTACAAATACTGAAAAAAGTTATTACAGGTCAGTTCATTGTTTATTTCTGTCATTCTACTGAGAGAATAACACCATGTCAAACAGTATGCATTGATTTTATTGTTTAAATGTTAAAACATTGTCTGTTCTGGTGTATATGGACACTATTCCACCAATTTCATGTTTGGTTTTGAGATCTTGAGAGTTTTTTTTTTTTTTTTTTTTTTTTTTTATGAAGAAGAGGCATGACCACTACAACACTTCCATGAAAAAATAGCATTACATAGTCTACAATTGACTATTCACTGACCAGCCAAGGGACGATCCTTTCTTTGGACTGTGACAGGCTTTGACATTCAGCAACCTTTCAAAATGTGTGCTGTCATGAAATGTCAAAAATAACAGTCTGAGAGTTGAGCCCATTTACTCACAATACTTTACTGTGGATTACTATACAGTAACTTAATTCATGAACAACACCGACTCTCATGATGCCACCAAATCAAGGTCTTCAGGATTACTAGAAACAAAGCCACTGGAAGACAAGCCTACAACCTTTAGACAAAAAAAATGGCTAAAGCTAAGGCTTGGTGGTACGCAGGGAAGGAGAAAAAAACCAAAGAAACATGGATATCAATATCAATTACTACAGTGAAAAAACAGCTTTTGTGTGGAAATAACTGATTATTTAATGAATTGACAGCCTGTTTGGTAATCTTCAACATCTTTTACACAATATTTTTACTGGGAACCATGTAGATTTGACATTTAAGATGTTATTTTTAAGAGAAGGCAGAGTAGGGAATGTTGCGACAGGTAGGACTCATTTACGGCATTACCACCAAATGTGGTATAGGCATTGTGTCATATTGAGTGATATTGTATACTGTACAATATCAATGTTCCCTTTTGAAAGGGAACTCACACTGCGTCCTAGACACTATGAGGAAATGCCTCAGCGTGACTCACGGAAATCACGGCAATAGCCTATGACATCACACTAGTGTAACCAGGAAGTATATAAGGGGTGCCTAGAGAACATGGGTGTTTCTCAGTATGCCTCCTCGTTTCCTCGCTCCTCCGTCCTCCATCCTTATGATCCGGAAACCGGCCGCGCTCAGGTCATCTCATTTCTCTAATTGCACCGCGAGGAGACGAGGATCGAGGAGTGAAGAGGCTTCCTGAGGAGTCATGAGTGAGGATACACAGGTGATTTATCGACTAGACGTGACGCATGTATAAATCCCCCGTGTATAACGTGCACTTTTCAGAACAGTTTTAATTACGTTTATTTACATCTCTTACTTTTAATGGCTTATTGCTTTTAATATTTTAATTAACGCCTCTTATATTGGTTAATAGAGAATACCTATTCATGTAGACCCGTAGTTATTTTTGTTATTAGTTATTATTTAGTTAGTTTTGATGTGTTAATTACTCAGTATATTTGTATTTTATGCCTGCAGGGGTTAATATGCAACACATTAACATTTCGAACTGCTTCACTGTGGTGTAAAAATCTTTCTTACAGGGACTGATGTGGAGACCGGAAAGTTAATTAAAATGCGTATGGAGCTTGATTCTGACTTCACTGGGAAGAGAAACAGTGCCAAAAAAGCCTGGATGTGAGTTATGTTCCAGTACTGGGGCGAGCCTCCCATCCCAATATACTCATGCGATGCAGAAGTCAAATCAATCACCTTTATTTATATAGCACTTTTTACAAGTCCTGGTTCTGGTGAAACGGTGATGTTATCCAGCTAATTTCAAGTATCATATAGTGTCAATGCGGGCAGATCGGTAATATAGATGAAATTTAGGTGTCCCCAACTGAGCAAGCCAAAAGCCAGAGGCAACGGTGGCAAGGAACCAAAACTCCTTCAGGGTCAGAATGGAGAAAAAAACCTTGGGAGAAACCAGGCTCAGTCGGGGTGCCAGTTCTCCTCTGGCCGAAGAACAAACAGTGTATGATTATAATTCTGGCAGCATTACAGATCAGAAGTCATATTAGATCAATAGATATTCATAAGATTATTCGAGAGATTGGAGTCGTCACGCCGAAGACGGGTTTAATGAGGATGTCGTGTCGATGCAGCATTTACAGGGGGAGTTTATTTGACACGCTCTCTGCAGACACTTCAGGGATGCGTTGGTCATGTCCAGGCACTGGTCCACCATCTGATCTGGATATGGCCCGGATCCGGCTGACTGCAGTAAACCTCGGGATAAACAGAGAGACTAACATTAGTGTAGATGCCATTCTTCTTATGATGTAACGAGTACATCAGGTGTTATGGGAAGTGTTCCCAGACCTAGATTGTGTAGCCTAAACAATCATATAACTGATCTGAATAATATAAATTGATAATGTTCTATGTGTTTGCCAGATTAAAGAGATGTGTTTTTAGTCTAATTGTGAATGAATTTAATAAACAAAGTTACCTAGCTATCCAGATAGCCTTCAGTGAATTAACTTGTCTAAGAAAATGATTCATTAAACATATAAATATCAGATGGCCCTATGTTTATTTTCTTCACTGACACAGACGAAAATGAAAAGAATATATCAGTCAAAGCTCAGCTTTTGGAGGGGAAGAGACAGAGGAAGATAAGGAGACTGAAGCCCTATTCGCATGGGATAAGTATTATCTGTGGATCTTGTGTGAGTTAGAAATTAACAGCCGGATTCAGGCCGTATCCAGATCAGATGGTGGACCTGCGCCTAGACACGACCACAATGCAGCCCTGAAGTGTTAGCAGGGATCGGGTCAACTAGACTGTTCCCTGTGAAGGCCTCATCGACACGACAGCCAGTGGCACTGATCCTCAACAAGCCCATCTCCTGCGTGATGACTGCGATCTTCAATCAGATTCAACCGCAAATTCTGTTGCATTATTTTCCTGTTATCACTGTGAAGGTGCTTTGAAACAATCTCTCTTTCAATGATGAAAACGGCTTTGTTAATGTTTCTTGTCCCCTCACATTGACAGAGACTGTAATTATTACATACACAAATGCTACGTAAATTATGGCCTATTTTCAGACAAAAGTTTATTTGCTTGCCTGATTATCTTCTATTCTGTGAACATAAAGCCTGCCTACTTTGATTGAACTGGTCATTTCAAATATTTTGATTGAACTGGTCATTTCAAATATTTTGACATTGGCAAGTGGTGACAGACTGCTGATCTTGTGCTGTGTGCAATATCCCTGCAGCATTAAAGGAGAGTTAATACTATATTCAACATAGTATTACACAGTATTCGTTAATACTATATTCACACACACAGTTATATACAGAATATACAACCGGCAGTGAAATGTAAACAGGTCCGCTCCATGGACAGTGCAAATTCACGGTTAAAAACACAAGGAGGAAATTATAATAGAAATAGGATAAAAAAGTACTATATATATATCTGTAGAATTATAAATAAACCAAGTCAAGTAGAAAAAAATTAAAAATAAAAATAAATAGAGAAGTGGAATAAAATAAGTGAAAAAAACTGTGCAGTGAGTAAACTGTAGCCTTTTAAACAGAAATGTACAAACAGGTTTATAACAGGTTATTACACAGTAACAACGAGAACAGAAAGTGCAGTGCAATGTCAGTATATCGATGGTCACGTGATGTTAAGTGACTGAGTTCAGGAGTCGGATGGCCTGGGGGAAGAAGCTCCTCCTGAGTCTCTCAGTTTTGGCCATCAGGCTTCGGAAGCGCTTACCAGATGGCAGCAGCGTGAAATGAGGGTTTGCAGGGTGATTAGAGTCCTTGATGATCTTAGTAGCTCTACCTTTGCAGCGTTTGGTGTAGACGTCCTGCAGAGACGGGAGAGCTGACCCTGAGATACGCTCGGATAAGCGCACGACTCTTTGCAGGGCTTTGCGGTCATGACTGGTGCTGTTCCTGTGATATGAGTGTGTGTGTGTGTGTATGGATATGAGTGTGTATGGATATGAGTGTGTATGGATATGAGTGTGTATGGATATGGAAACTGTGCAGTGAGTAAACTGTAGACTTATAAATATGTGGTTAACAAATGTATAAGAGTATAATGTGCAAACAGGTTTATGACAGGCTGTTACACAGTAACAACGAGAACAGAAAGTGCAGTGCAATGTCAGTGTATCGATGGTCACGTGATGTTAAGTGACTGAGTTCAGGAGTCTGATGGCCTGGGGGAAGAAGCTCCTCCTGAGTCTCTCAGTTTTGGCCATCAGGCTTCGGAAGCGCTTACCAGATGGCAGCAGCGTGAAATGAGGGTTTGCAGGGTGATCTTAGTAGCTCTACCTTTGCAGCGATTGGTGTAGACGTCCTGCAGAGACGGGAGAGCTGAGAAGTAAACAGTATTGATTATATCATAAACTTCCAAGGGGTGGGATATATTAGGCAGCAAGTGAACAGTCAGTTCTTGAGTTTCATGTGTTTGAAGCAGGAAAAATGGGCAAGAAAAAATATCAGTGACTTTCACAAGGGCCAAAAAGTGATAGCTAGATGACTGGGTCAGAGTATCTCCAAATCAGCAAGTCCCGGTATGCGGTGGATAGTACTCACTAAAAGTGGTGCAATTAATTACAACCAGTTAAGTGGAGCTGCTTAGCCACAGACCAGTCAGAGTGCCCATGATGACTCCTTTCTATCCCCGAAAGCACCTACAATGGGCATGTGAGTGCCAGAACTAGACCATGATGCAGCAATGGAAGAAGGTTGCCTGGTCCAATGAATCGTGCTTTCTTTTAGATCAGGATGGCCGGGTGCGTGCGTGTTGTTTACGGGGGGAAGGGGTGGCAGCAGGATGCACTATGGCTGGGTTTCTCAACTCTTTCCTGCGGCGTTTTGCTTCAACCCTGGTGAAACATAAGTATGAGCTAAGTATACTTGCATCCAGGCTAATTATCAGTATACTTCAAGTGTGTTAATGATTATTTAACTTGTTTGCTATTTTGGAACAGCAAATTTTGTACTAAGTAAATTATAGTTGTAATTAAATTGTAGTAAAGCTTCATTTTAAATTTACTGTACTTTTATGTGCTAAATTGGAACAACTTCAAGTATACTTAATACACTTTAAGTATGGGGGGACTAATTACATGCTTGATTAGTGATATTAAAGTGTACTTTATTAGTGTTGTAAGTACAAATTACAAATTTATTATGAGTGTCGTCAAAACATCATCAATATACCATGACTATATTATTTTACATGTAATAGTATATGCTCCTAATACTAAAAATTGCACACTTTGTATTTAACTTTTCTTCAGTTTATATTAGTTTGCCTAAATCCTGTATTGGACCAATACTATTTGAACAGTAAATGAGGATTAGCAGTAGGGAACTATATCATATATACGTATAACTATTCCATATATACGTATGGAATGTCAATATTTTTTCAGTACATAGTCAAGCATATACAGTATATGTATACATACACAGAGTGCTAGGAGAACGGGACTTGCCTGACTGCATTGTGCCAGTGTAAAGTTTGGTGGAGGGGGGATTATGGTGTGGATTATGATTATTATAAAAAAAAAAACATGTTTCTAGGATTTATTGAAAGGATAATTTCTTTTTTAAAGTATGCTAAAGTGTGACCAAACTTTTTGGTTCTGCTAAGTCACACTTTAGGGCATTCATCAGGGTCTCTCTAGAGCCCCCTAAGCTGGAAATATCCTAAGAGAAGTTATCCTGCAGTTTCACAGGAGGACACCTGTGCTTTTACTCCTCAAAGACAAGTGCAACCATCCATGCACAAATAGCTCACAACCTAAAAGTCTCGCCTCTTATCGTTTTAGAATTTAAAACTATTTTTACACACCCTCCCTTCTGTGTTCCTGTGGGAGCTCTCTCTCTCTTCCCTCTCTTTCTTCATTATTAATCATGCCTGGTGTGCCGTTGTGTTTAAGATGATCAGCAGGAGAAGATCTTGACAGAGGACAAGGTCAGAGTGAGAAACCAAATCCCAGCTAAGCAGAATGTAAAGAGACACTGACGGGCTCTGTGAAAATGCACACGTACACACGCAAAGTCATCCGCAGCAGGTTTGTGTAAAGAGCGATCAGATTTATCTGAGCCGTTTGGTCAACAGGAAGCTGTGGAGGTTTTAGAGCAGAGGTAAGAAAGTGGACAATATTATGTTACACTCTTCTCTTTATCCTATATTTTCTCTCTTCTCCAGGTCCCTCCATAACCGTTAAATCACATGCAATAACCATTCTACAAAAGAGAGCGAGCCAGAGACAAAGAGTGTGTGTGTGTGACAGAGTAAGGTGTGTTTTATAGCTTTGATTGAGGTCTAGCTGCTGCCTGGGACCGACACTACATTCCGCAGCTGTCACTGCCAATAAAACAATGTCACATGCTCCCTTTCGCCACAGTAACCACCGGTTTGACACCTGAACATCTTGATCAGAAGAGACACAACAAAACGGTTTGCTAGACACGTTGTCTGTTCACTTAAAAGGGGAGCAACAAAAGGAGATAAAAATACACCCCTCCTTTTTGCTTTTGATTTTTGAATTTTCAGGCACATTCTCCCCTGATAATGTTTGATTTGTTGTCCATGAGGGAAACAGGTCATTGTAATTATCCTGACAAACAGAACAGGGTGTTGAGCTCTCTCTCTCTATCTCTCTCTCTCTCTTGAATCTTTATTGTGTTATGACTATAAATTGCTCTCAAAAGTGTTAGCCGCTAGACTAGGAAGGGAAATCCACTGGCCAGTCCTACTATGTACCTGGAAGATCAATTTTTGATAATATCAATAAGAGATTTAGTTAATTTAGTTTCTAAAATAATGGGTGTAGGTATGGGTTTGATCTCCTTAGATCAGGAGAAAGCATTTGATCGTGTAGAACATGACCATCTGTGGAAAACGAAAAATAATAATACAATGACAATATACAATGCCATTGAGAGTTTACTGAAAGTTAACGGTGGCTTATGGGCCTCTTTTTAAAGTATGTTGTGGTGTAAGACAGTCAGGGATACTTTACACGCTGGCAATAGAACCACGTTAGGAGTTTTAGAAGCGGTATCTTCTAAAAGCTCTTTCTGTTTATCAGCATACGCTGATGATGATGATGTTGTCATAATACTTTATAAACAAAATGATGTGGATTTATTATTAAAAACCGAGAGATTTTGAAACTATTTCTTCAGGAAGAATTAACTTGGATAAAAGTGAAGCAGTGTTAGTAGGAAAATGGGAACGAAGGGGACCAATACTCCCAAATGGGTTAAGATGGAGAAACATTGGTTAAAGATATTTAGGAGTGTTTTTTTAGGAAAAAACTGGGAGGGAATAATTGAAAAACTGAAAGGTCATCTTATGAACTGGAAATGGATTGTAAGGAATGTATCATTATATTTCAGTGAATGTCTCTGACACAGTTTTGAGTCTGGATGTCCTGTAAAGAGCACATTCAGGGCTTTTCAGAGACACCAAATGTTTCACAATGACAACCGCCTCGGCCTGGACTTTAAGAACGACTGACGTTAATTTAGTGATCAAATTTAACACTCTTATGGAAATATGATAATATTTTGTAATTATCATTTAAATCTGACACATTTTTTAATTGTTTGTCATAAATCAACATCTCAGGAAACTGTTATGGGGTTTCTATTGAAAATATGACCGTCTGTTATGAATCAGGGCATTGATCTCATACATGTCCTCTGTAGAGACAACAGGACTTAAAGCATGTTTATCAGGCATTCTGGAGACACAACAAGCGAATATGGAAAGAAATTACATATCAATGTTCCTACGAATTATTAGATACTACTATGAAAATCTTGCCAATTATTACTCCCATTATTACACTTACATGTTGCTCCAAGAACACATTAGAGACGGTATAGAGACATTGCATTGAATGGGAAAACCCATGTATGGCCATTTTACCCACATATTGCATAAAGTAAAATTATACTGTATATTAATGCATTCTGTTCATCTTTCATAACATAGCTGAGAATCATTTGTACAAAGTTTGGTAGGAAAAAAACCCATTGTTTTTGCCTATTCATGTGTTTTTAAATGCATTTGATACCTCATAATGTATTATATCTACCAGAAGAAGAAGGAGGGCAAGGACTTGTGCTGGAGGCCAGTGGTCATCCAGGATGTTTTACAGTAATCTTTCTGAAATATGGGACTGAAAGAACTGATTCTACATCCTCTTTATTTTGGCCATTGAAAGAACCCTGATTTACATGTCCCGTTTTAGATGCATGTGGAACAATGACAGCAGCATTCATTAAATCCAAGATCATAACACTTGGATGATTAATCAAAGTGGCTGGCCCAAGTTTTGGAAAAGTTGAAGATGTAGCTGTTTTTTTAGGAGTTAAATCCATTCGGATTGTTGCACAGAAGAAACAAAAATGTTTAAGGTTACTGTGAAGGGAATTTATCGAGAAAGACCAGTTCTGAAAAGTTGACAGATATGGATTTGTATGAAAGTAATGGGAACAAAATGTATAAAGCTTATGTAAAATGATTTGTCCAAAGAATATCCTTTTTGTTTCCAGGGATATTGTTCAAGGCTTAAGCCTTGAACAATTGACTATACAATTGTCATATTGTATGTCATATTGTCATATTGTATGACATATGACACATGACATAACAATTGTCATATTTATTGACTATAGCTCAGCCTTTAACACCATAGTTCCCACCAAGCTAACCTCCAAACTCCTGGATCTCGGCCTGAATCCTTCTCTCTGCCACTGGATTGAGGACTTCCTCACTGGCAGGCCTCAGGTGGTGAGAATAGGCCAGTCCACCTCCACCTCCATCACCCTGAGTGTGGGAGCTCCACAGGGCTGTGTCCTGAGTCCCCTGCTCTACTCTCTCTACACACATGACTATTTGTCCACACACAGCTCCACCTCTATCATCAAATTTGCTGATGATACTGTTGTCCTGGGCCTCATTTCCAACAACAATGAGACGGCATACTTGGACGAGGTGGAGCATCTAACATCATGGTGCCAGGACAACTGTCTCTCTCTGAATGTTGGCAAGACCAAAGAAATGATTGTGGACTTCAGGAAGAGACAGCAACGGACATACTCCCCCCTCATGATCAGCGGGTCACCAGTAGAGAGAGTGAGCAGCTTCAAGTACCTGGGAGTAAACATCTCCGAGGACCTGACCTGGACTGCTCACATTCAGACACAGGTGAAAAAAGCCAGGCAAAGACTGTACCACCTGCGCCAGCTGAGGAAATTCAGGGTTTCACCAGCTATCCTGAAAACTTTCTATTTAGGGGCGATAGAAAGTGTATTAACTCAGTGCATCACAGCGTGGTATGGGAACAGCACCAGTCATGACCGCAAAGCCCTGCAAAGAGTCGATGCGCTTATCCGAGCGTATCTCAGGGTCAGCTCTCCCGTCTCTGCAGGACGTCTACACCAAACGCTGCAAAGGTAGAGCTACTAAGATCATCAAGGACTCTAATCACCCTGTAAACCCTCATTTCACGCTGCTGCCATCTGGTAAGCGCTTCCGAAGCCTGATGGCCAAAACTGAGAGACTCAGGAGGAGCTTCTTCCCCCAGGCCATCCGACTCCTGAACTCAGTCACTTAACATCACGTGACCATCGATACACTGACATTGCACTGCACTTTCTGTTCTCGTTGTTACTGTGTAACAACCTGTTATAAACCTGTTTGCACATTATACTCATACATTTGTTAACCACATATTTATAAGTCTACAGTTTACTCACTGCACAGTTTACTTCAATTATTTTATTCCACTTATCCTTATTTGTTACCTTTTTTTTTCTCTTGACTTGATTATTTATAATTCTACAGATATAGACATATATATATATATATATATATATATATATATATATATATATATATAGATAGTACTTTTTTTATATCCTATTTCTATTATAATTTCCCCCTTGTGTTTTTAACTGTGAATTTGCACTGTCCATGGAGCGGACCTGTTTACATTTCACTGCCGGTTGTATATTCTGTATATAACTGTGTATGTGACAAATAAAACTCTTGAATCTCTAGCCTTTATTTGATGATCGTTTTAATGAGAAGTTTTCTGTGCAAACCTTTATTTTGAGTTTTATACATGTTCAAAAACTAAAATACAAGTGCCACTTATTTTGGGTAAAGCCAAAATGACCATTTACATTAGTAGAAAAGATCAAATTGAGCAAAAAAGTGAATGCAATGTTGAAAGGGTGTTTTCTTGATCAAATCAAGGCTTCTGATTGATTTTTGTCTTTACAAACCTATGGACTCTTTAAATGTGTTTGAAGGAATATGTTTTCATAGAAGAGGTTTGAGTTCTGTTATTGTGTTCAGATGCGTGGCTGATAGTTCCCTGTGAAGTGGACATCTTTAGTGAGAGTCTGGTCCATTACAGTCCGCACCAGTGGAGCACTAAAGAGAGGGCGTAACGAAAGGGGGCGATGATGATGTAACTCTAAGTATTCTCAACAAACTTCTTGTCGCAACCATAAAACTAAAAGCAATTGACTGAGCAAATACAGATGGCAGAGCATTGAGTAGTAATGCACTAAATAAAAAGGAAAACTGCCTAGTCCAGCATATTCAAAAATTCTCATCGAGACACAATTTCAGCGGCTTTACCAGAGGGGATCAGAGAAAATAAAGTTACACTGGCTCAACACTGGCGCATTTCTGTCATGATGCAGGGCTGCCGACTTTTCAAAAAATCTTGGAGTGAGATTTGGTGGGGCCAACCAATTTGTCGCATACAAAACATTGCATGACATTGCTTTAGAATGTAGTGAAGTAAAAGCTTTCCAAAGAAAAACACTGATAAAGTATATACTTGAAAATTGTACTTGAGTAGAAAGTAAAAATACTTCACTACTGTCCGCCTCCGGTCAGAATCATTTGACTTTTTAAGCTACACAAAATACTCAAATATAGCCTATATCTCAAACTGACTATCAAAGTGAAAAATAGCTACAGATTTAACATCAGTGCAAGAACTAAATGTATGCAATTTATATGAAATCCTCAGGAGTCATGTTAAACTCACAGCACATGCAGCGATGGAGCGCAGCATTCTGAACAGAACCGCTCCGAGACGCCAGCCATGAGCTGCTTGGGTGAACAGTGTGCTTTGCTTGACTATTTCTTTTCGTTTCGAATTGTTTCGTTTAAAAGTGGACATTTCAAGCTTTCTATAAACATATGTCTCATGTCTGTGAGGCCTGCTGAGTTTTGGTTCATTTATTTGACGCGCTCCAGTTCATGTGCAATGCAGATTCCTGAGCCTTACGCTTTACTGACTACACCACTGCAGACATTGAATCATGTGTGTGTTTTTTATTTTGTTTGGGCCAATCAGGCAGTGTTGAATTGAATTGCCAACAAGGCACACTATTTGCACTTGGTGTAAATAGACACTCCGTTAAAAAAAATACTTTATTATGTTACAGAATTACATTTTATTGCCTGAATAGCCTATAAGACTTTAAATCCCATTACTACTTGCATTTGTGCAAGTGTACAGCGCATCGCATGTGTTGAGAAGTTGAGAAGGTGTGTAGGGAGCAGTGGACATTTTTTGACTAGGCAAGCTTGATTTAATACTACTTTCCACCCTTATCCCCCTCACTGACGACAGTAAAATGAAGGAGTTTTTAGGAACTCCTAAATATGCAGCGACTGCAGAAACACACTTGTGTATGTTTCACCACACTGTACTTGTCAAAGCGTGTTTTGGGTTGGGTTTCATGTTTTTGAGTTTGTCATGTTCACTGCCATGTTCTCTGCCAATATTTCCCTGGTCTTGTCATGTGATCCTGCCATGTGCTCCCTTGTCGAACCCATGACCTTGGCGTTGCTCTTATTGTTTGAGCTACAGGAAAGCTGTGGTGCACAGGTGTCCCTTGTGTCCCTTGTCTTGACATGTATTTAAGCCCTCATGTTTGCCATGTGTCCTTGTCTTGTATTGAATGTTCATGTAACCGCTGTTTGGTGAGTTTTATGTTCATGAGTCAAGTCCGTGTTCAAGCCAAGCCTTGTTGGTTTTTTGTTTTATGTTAAGATTTAAGTTAAATAAAAGACTGCACTTGGGTTCTGCAAACTCGCCTTCAGTGGACTTATGTTACAGTACTGTGTGTGTTTCTCATGAGAAAGCAGAAGTACGGATGGGGTGACCTTAAAGAGCCAACGCTGAAAATCACCTCTCATCCTCAAGTTAACCCGTCTATCCTCAATGAGGAAGAGAGAATCCAGGATTTCACCATCTAAGACAAACGAGTTGTGCATCAAACTCAACTTCCTGCATGATTTTGTTAAATCAGCAGTATGTTTATTTGTGCTTAAGTTGATTTTCCTTCTTTAATCACAGTGACAACTAAATGTCCCATCCATGTGAGGGAGGGGATACTTCTTGTAAATCGTGAGACTTTAATGTGAAGGACACTCTTCTGTGAACAACACAAAACATGATTAAGCTTTTAATCTTCTAGGCAATCAGTGTTTCCTCCAGGTGTGTGATGCTTATTTACCCATTAAATGCAGACAAATCCTAAGCAAATAACCCAAACCCTTTTTTACAACCTTTATTTTGAATTGGTTTATTTTTTGTACCCATCATGTTTTTGCAAAACTAAACATAAAAATGAATAATACACCGATCAGGCATAACATTATGACCACTGACAGGTGAAGTGAATAACACTGATTACTCTTCATCACGGCTCCTGTTAGTGGGTGGGATATATTAGGCAGCAAGTGAACACTTTGTCCTCAAAGTTGATGTGTCAGAAGCAGGAAAAATGGGCAAGCGTAAGGATTTGAGCGAGTTTGACAAGGGCCAAATTGTGATGGCTAGACGACTGGGTCAGAGCATCTCCAGAACTGCAGCTCTTGTGGGGTGTTCCCGGTCTGCAGTGGTCAGGATCTATCAAAAGTGCTCCAAGGAAGGAACAGTGGAGAACCGGCCACAGGGTCATGGGCGGCCAAGGCTCATTGATGCACGTGGGGAGCGAAGGCTGGCCCGTGTGGTCCGATCAAACAGACGAGCTACTGGAGCTCAAACTGCTCAAGAAGTTAATGCTGGTTCTGATGGAAAGGTGTCAGAATACACAGAGCATCTCAGTTTGTTGTGTATGGGGCGGCATAGCCGCTGACCAGTCAGGGTGCCCATGCTGACCCCTGTCCACCGCCCAAAGCACCAACAGTGGCACGTGAGCATCAGAACTGGACCACGGAGCAATGGAAGAAGGTGGCCTGGTCTGATGAATCACATGTTCTTTTACATCACGTGGATGGGCGGGTGCGTGTGCGTCACTTACCTGGGGAACACATGGCACCAGGATGCACTATGGGAAGAAGCCAAGCCGGCGGAGGCAGTGTGATGCTTTGGGCAATGTTCTGCTGGGAAACCTTGGGTCCTGCCATCCATGTGGATGTTACTTTGACATGTACCACCTACCTAAGCATTGTTGCAGACCATGTACACCCTTTCATGGAAACGGTATTCCCTGGTGGCTGTGGCTCTTCCAACAGGATAATGCTCCTGACACACAGCAGAAATGGTTCAGGAATGGTTTGAGGAGCACAACAACGAGTTTGAGTTGTTGACTTGGCCTCCAAATTCCCGAGATCTCAATCCAATCGAGCATCTGTGGGATGTGCTGAACAAACAAGTCCAATCCATGGAGGCCCCACCTCGCAACTTACAGGACTTAAAGGATCTGCTGCTAACATCTTGATGTCAGATACCACAGCACACCTTCAGGGGTCTAGTGGAGTCCATGCCTCGACGGGTCAGGGCTGTTTTGGAAGGAAAAGGGGGACCGACACAATATTTTGACAATGTCATAATGTTACGCCTGATCGGTGTATTTTAATAATATTAAAAAGAACATTCACATGTATCATTGCTGTCTATCATGAATGGGATCTAATATTATGATGGAGGGAGTCAAATGCTCAAATTTCCTGAACATATCAATGAAAAATAAGGCGTTTTGGTGGGAACTGAAAAAGCATGATTTTATGGACATAATGCTCCTTTAAACTTCAACACACATGCAAATGCACAGACACAGCGTGCAAATCTAAACATGTTGACTGTATCTTACAGTGCCGAATATAAGCGCCTGTGTGTCGAGAGGACACATGCAGCCACCGAGGGTAAGAGACGGAGAGAGCGTCTGATACACACTGACAGGGTCACACAAGGTCATCAATCACCCTAAAACACATACATCAGCAACTGAGTGGTGTGGTCATCAAACAAACAAATAAACATAACACTGAGTACAGTAAACAAGGTCATTCTGTCAGCGCAGGTTAAGTGTGAGCAGAGAGGGCTGTTAGAGCTGATCTGAGGTCAGGAGCGGCACTGCGGCCCAGTTCAAAGCTGTCCGTCTAAACAGATGGCCTGATCACCAACCAGTTTACCCAGCGACAGGAACACACTCTCACACAGAGCGAGAGGTGACCGTTTGTCATTTTTAATGGAAGGACAAAGGCATATGCACATTCTGAAACTTTGAATACACAACTATTTGCACACACACACTCATGTCTGGTTTATTGTCTTTGTGGGGGCGTAATGGTTTTTACACCGTATAAACTGTATATTCTCTCCCCTTACACTAACCCTACCCCTGTTTTGTATGTTTTTAAGCCATTTGAATTACAAGGACTCATAAACCACGTTTACGTTGTAATACCGTTGTAATATCCATGTCATTATACAAATCTGTGTCTTCATAAATCATATAAACAAGCACACTTATACACACACACGTTTAATTAGCTTTCCATAATGAGGACAGAACTTTTGTGTATATAATCAATATAATTATTTGTATGTTTAATTATAAATACTGACTGACCATCGCCTTAAAGTGCCCCATTATGGATTTTAGAAAACTGGCTTTCGTGTAGTGCGTAACATATCTCTAAGTGAATGAAAACATGCTGTTATTGTTATCGCTGTTATTGATACAGTACCCACATGTGCACTACAATAAATTAGAAACACACACACACACACACACACACTGATTCAATAAGCTGAAACAATACAAATCTTACGTTTTTTACTTAATTGCCATTTGCACTAAATTTTATCACGTTCAATTAAATAAAATTTGTAAAATGTTAAGTTAATCTAAACCATTTGTGTTGGGACTATATGATTCATTTCTGTTGCACTGACTGAAACTGGGCAGTGGATTTCTAGTTCCCAGCATGCTTTGCATAGGGATGATCAGGAGAGTAAATGTTGAAATTAAGTACTGTTTAATGTGTTTTATAGTAAATGGGTTAACCTGTTCAAGTTTGATGCTGTATTTGACATTTAAAAATTGATTGACATTGAAATATTGATTTTTGAAGTTACCATTAAGCTGAAGTGTAGACCTTGTGGTTAGGCTGTGGGTGCTATGTGAACGCTACGCTGTACTCAGTTTTTCCACTTGATCATTACTTGCATGCTACAAATGCTACACTTAGCATGTGAACAAGTGTTGTGTTGACTATTGGTTTTTATAGAAATAATTCAAATGAACTTGTTTGACACAGTTCCCACAGTCTACATATGGTCATCAGTTTTACCCCTCTTTATCCTACTTTATATGATAGGAACGACACCATTTTTTTAGTAGTCTTGACTAAATTAATTTAAGTTCATACAACAAGATACAGCAAATCATTTCAAACCAATTTGATTTTGTTTGAAAAATGGAATTCAATTTTGTGGAAAAGTTCATTCAACAGCTTATTTTTTGAGTGCAGGTTTATTGATGGACGCACACTTGTTAATGCTGATGGTGAGGAATTACAGTTGAAACATCTCACACTGTACGTCAAACTGGGTATCATTACTGAGAAACGTCCTGCTCAAGATTCGGGTTGAATAACTAGTTCTTTCATTGTTTCATCATCGATTTGGACTCGCGCTGGAATTGGTGTAAAAACGACATCATCCTTACTGTCTTTACAGTGTGTACAATCGCTGAGTATTAGGAAGCATCGGGGCGGAGCTGAAGTTCAGTTATGGTAATGGCAGTTTGTTTCCGAAATACGCACTGTACGTGGTAGACCAATCACAACAGACTAGGCCATCTGACCAATCAGAGCAGAGTAGACCAGTCACAACAGACTGGGCCATGAGCAGAGTAGACCAATCACAACAGACTGGGCCATCTGACCAATCAGAGCAGAGTAGACCAATCACAACAGACTGGGCATCTGACCAATCAGAGCAGAGTAGACCAATCACAACAGACTGGGCCATCTGACCAATCAGAGCAGAGTAGACCAATCACAACAGACTGGGCCATCTGACCAATCGGAGCAGAGCAGACCAATCACAACAGACTGGGCATCTGACCAATCAGAGCAGAGTAGACCAATCACAACAGACTGGGCCATCTGACCAATCAGAGCAGAGTAGACCAGTCACAACAGACTGGGCCATCTGACCAATCAGAGCAGAGTAGACCAATCACAACAGACTGGGCCATCTGACCAATCAGAGCAGAGTAGACCAGTCACAACAGACTGGGCCATCTGACCAATCAGAGCAGAGCAGACCAATCACAACAGACTGGGCGATCTGACCAATCAGAGCAGAGTAGAGCAGACCAATCAGAGCAGAGCAGACCAATCACAACAGACTGGGCCATGAGCAGAGTAGACCAATCACAACAGACTGGGCCATCTGACCAATCAGAGCAGAGTAGACCAATCACAACAGACTGGGCCATCTGACCAATCGGAGCAGAGCAGACCAATCACAACAGACTGGGCATCTGACCAATCAGAGCAGAGTAGACCAATCACAACAGACTGGGCCATCTGACCAATCAGAGCAGAGTAGACCAATCACAACAGACTGGGCCATCTGACCAATCAGTTCAGAGCAGACCAATCACAACAGACTGGGCCATCTGACCAATCAGTTCAGAGTAGACCAATCACAACAGACTGGGCCATCTGACCAATCAGTTCAGAGTAGACCAATCACAACAGACTGGGCCATCTGACCAATCAGTTCAGAGCAGACCAATCACAACAGACTGGGCCATCTGACCAATCAGAGCAGAGTAGACCAATCACAACAGACTGGGCCATCTGACCAATCAGGGCAGAGCAGACCAATCACAACAGACTGGGCCATCTGACCAATCAGAGCAGAGTAGACCAATCACAACAGACTGGGCCATCTGACCAATCAGAGCAGAGTAGACCAATCACAACAGACTGGGCCATCTGACCAATCAGAGCAGAGCGGACCAATCACAACAGACTGGGCCATCTGACCAATCAGAGCAGAGTAGGCTTGCGGAAAGGATTTAGTGAGACCGTTTGAGAATCATTGAACATTGTGGTGATGTGCAATGTAGGTCTTTTTTACCTTTGATGCATGTAAACCTGCAAATATTTTATTCCACTTTATCCTTATTTGTTACCTTTTTTTTTTTTTTTTTTCTCTTGACTTGATTATTTATAATTCTACAGATATAGACATATATATATATATATATATATATATATATATATATATATATATATATATATATATATATATATAGTAGTTTTTTTTATATCCTATTTCTATTATAATTTCTTCCTTGTGTTTTTAACTGTGAATTTGCACTGTCCATGGAGCGGACCTGTTTACATTTCACTGCCGGTTGTATATTCTGTATATAACTGTGTATGTGACAAATAAAACTCTTGAATCTTGAATCTTGAATCTTGAATCTGTTGTTGGAGACCTCCAAAACTTTAAAATAGCATAATAGGGGCACTTTAATTTTTTTTTTTTTTTTTTTTCTGCTTTGTGGCAGGAGCATTATCCTGCTGGAAGAGCCACAGCCACCAGGGAATACCGTTTCCATGAAAGGGTGTACATGGTCTGCAACAATGCTTAGGTAGGTGGTACGTGTCAAAGTAACATCCACATGGACGGCAGGACCCAAGGTTTCCCAGCAGAACATTGCCCAAAGCATCACACTGCCTCCGCCGGCTCGCCTTCTTCCCATAGTGCATCCTGGTGCCATGTGTTCCCCAGGTAAGTGACGCACACGCACCAGGCTATCCCGGCCAGCCTTCGCTCCCCACGTGCATCAATGAGCCTTGGCCGCCCATGACCCTGTGGCCGGTTCACCACTGTTCCTTCCTTGGAGCACTTTTGATAGATCCTGACCACTGCAGACCAGGGAACACCCCACAAGAGCTGCAGTTTTGGAGATGCTCTGACCCAGTTGTCTAGACATCACAATTTGGCCCTTGTCAAACTCGCTCAAATCCTTACGCTTGCCCATTTTTCCTGCTTCTAACACATCAACTTTGAGGACAAAATGTTCACTTGCTGCCTAATATATCCCACCCACTAACAGGAGCCGTGATGAAGAGTAATCAGTGTTATTCACCGGTCATAATGTTATGCCTGATCGGTGTATAGCAAAATATAATTTATTCCTGTGATCAAAGCTGAATTTTCAGCATCATTACTCCAGTCTTCATTGTCACATGATCCTTCAGAAATCAATGATGATTTGCTATTCAAGAAACATTTCAGATTATTATCAATGTTGAATATTCTCAATATCAATATTTCTGTCGAAACCGTCATACACTACCATTCAAAAGTTTGGGGTCAGTAAGATTTGAAAAGAAAATAAATTTATTTTTATTCAGCAAGGATGCATTAAATTTATCAAAACTGATATCAAATATATTTATAGCGTTACAAAATATTTTGATCTTTCTATTCAACATTTTTTCAACATTGATAATAAGAACTATTATTCATAATTGAGCACCGATGATAATTGATAATAACTGAGCACCAAATCAGCATATCACACAGCACATGTGAGCAAACGCTGTGCACTTTCCTGTTTAGTTATTCTTAGAAATGAAACTGATTGGAAAAGCAGTTTATGCTTAACATGCTACTGTAGCCAACACAACACAACACAACTTCCTTTTTCTTGACAAACTCATTGAAACAATTTCCGCTGCATAATTTGTCAGATGACTGATGTTTTGATGAGCCAGCATGTGTTTTTATTTTTTTTTCTGTTGGTTTTGTGTTTTAATCTGTCACCCAGCTTGTGTACAGGTCAGTGTGTGTGCAGTGAGTGATGGAGACAGAAGTGGACAGGATTGAAGGAAAGGCCTCTCTATTCAGCCAGGCCAACTCTCTTTATGACAACAACATGAAGCTCCATGAGGCCGAGCGCTACGACTTCCAGCACAGTGGTGAGTCGAATGACACTGTTCACATTCAGATATGCTTGCGTTTCTGGAATTTTGTGACATTCAGCAGTCTGATATTTCATAATATTGACTATGGAAATATATAACTTAAAATGGCGCTAATTTCATGTCCCTAATATCATATCACAATGGGCTTTAATCAGTTTAATCCAGAGTTCTGCACTGTTTGTTACAGAGCCAACGATGAGGAAACCAGCGAAGAAGCGTCACGGTATTGTTGTTCTCATCGTGTTTCTCCTGCTGCTGATCGCACTGAATTCTGTCCTGGTCTATAAAGGTGAGATGAAATAAATTCACATTTAAAAAGTATACATTTATAAATGTCCTTACATTAGATACAAAAGATCAAACCAAGTGGCACTGATTTAGAGGAAGCTTTGTGACCTCTTTACAAATGTCACAATATATTTTGTTACATAATGCAATGAAATTTGTAGATTTTTAGTTGTAGCCTTAAGGTTCTGTCACATTTACCATTGCTTGAATTTTCATGGGCAAAATACGAACAGGAATCCACACAATCGGGCGCAAAAAAATTCCCCATGCAGATTTCCCTTATTTTCAAGCTGGTCACTTGAATTCACTGCACTGACCAATAGAAAGCTGCTTGGTTAGAAAGTGAGTTTTGCGTGAGAACACTTTTTTGTGACTACTGTACATGGATATTTCACGGCATCATGCAAGCGATCACCTTGTTTCTGTGGTTCCATGATGTAATCTGCTTTGTATGATGTGTATTGTATGCAGTCTTCACTCTGGAGGCTTGGGTTCACACTCACTGTACATCTGCTGATGCCAGAACAGAGAAACTCAAGTCTTCTGAAGGATTCAAGCTGGGCAGCTCCAGCTCCAGCTCAGATGAGGTACATACACACGTCACACCATCATTCATGTGTGCCATACAAACACATACTCACATAGAGAAAGGCCTGTGTGTCAGAGCTGAAGAGTGTGTGTGTGTGTGTGTGTGTGTGTGTGTGTGTGTGTGTGTGTGTGTGTGTGTGTGTGTGTGTGTGTGTGTGTGTGTGATGGGTAGGTTTAGGGGTAGGGTGTGTGTAAGGAGGTAGAATATACGGTTTGTACAGTATAAAAACCATTATGTCTATGGATCCTACATTATGTCTGTGTGTGTGTGTGTGTGTGTGTGTGTGTGTGTGTGTGTGTGTGTGTGTGTGTGTGTGTGTGTGTGTGTGTGTGTGTGTGTGTGTGTGTGTTTAACAGGAGTGTCTGTCCGGTCTGTGTGGGAACGATGGGACTCTAGAAAAACTAAGGACTCAACTAAACCAGCTCAACGTTAGTGCTCAAAGAGGTACACATATACACACAAGAGAAATCCTATTGGTTGGCCAGGTCTTATTTTGAGAATCTGCCATGATTTCAATAGTTAAAGGGGTCATGAAATGCATTTTCAGATTTTTACTTTATATTTAGTGCCTTTGATGACTGCATGTACATACACTGTACTTATGTTTAAAACATATCAGCATGTAATTACAGCTGTAATAATTTCTGTACTTACACCTATAATCACTTATCTCTTAACAACCCACCCTTAAACTACCCATACCACTAACCTAACCTTACCCGTATCCACCTCGATAGCAGCACAAGTGTTTTTTGTTTTTTATGCAAGTACATTGTAGTTAAAGACACTGAGTATAAAGTGTGACCTTGCTTGCTAAAGTCTTTGGGCCAGATTTACTAAACAGGGCAAATTAGTGAGAGCGCAATTCCATAAAAGCGCCGATGGGAGTGGACAGTTCTGCACGTGATCTACTGACCACACGCAAATCAATAAACAGAGACGCAGCCGGATCATTTCCATAATGACCAGCGCAATCTACCCATTAGCGTCTGGGCGGTAAAGGCTTTTTTGGGCAGTAAATAATAGCACAAACACCAATAATTGATGAGCAAAAACTGTTGCAAATCACCTCAAGTGATTCATTTAAATACTCTCCTCTCATGAATTTTGCACCTGAAAGGGAAACTCCTACAAATGCCTATGCAATAAGATCAGCCGCAAAAATAACCCTGTCCACGCCTAATTTATCACTGTGCATCTTTAGTAAATCCTGAGTTTTTTAACGCCAAAAGAGGAGCTGTTAGTAAATCTGACCCTTTGTATGTAGTTCTAAAACTATTTTTATGACTTGTTGTTGAACTGCAATAATAAATGACATTTAGAAAAACCGACAGCATGTTGAACAAATGAAATCATTCTCATTCAGTTACTCAGGCACGTCATTTAAACTTCAGACATGAGTTTCTAATAGTCTGATCTTTTGGAAGGGTATGTGCAGTTACGTCTGATCTTTCACCACATCTCACCCTCACAGCACTTTCGCTTTTGTGATGATGGACAGACATAAGTATTTAAGAGCACACCTGCTTGATTTGCATGTTAACGGATGTGCAATGGAAAATCAAGCCTGCCGCACACGTACTGATAAGTGAAGCCAAAGCGCCTCGATCGCCCCCCGGTGGTTGGTCCCATTATAGCGCATGAACCCCACCCTCACCATGAAATGTAATGGGAAGTGGGACAAACTAAACAATCAAATTACACTTCAAATATTTTTTTCCCAAAGATGGTTTCTGTCATTTTATGCAGTTTTTATCACGATTTCATTTAAAGTGTTCGTTTTTTAAATAAGTTTGGTTTTAGTTAGTAATTTGATGCTATAAAAACTTTTTTCGGGATTTTCAGGAGGAGATTGGAGCTTTAGCTTTAATTTCCACATTTCCAAAACTGTTTATTTCAGACCGACATAATTAATTGTTCTGCATCTACGAGAGTGTGGGCAGGCTTTTGATATCGCGTCTCTACTTCCTGCTATTAATGCACAGACTCTGTCCCAAATCAGCGCAAGATGTCAGTGGGATATTTGGAATATACCTTCAATGGACAGTGGTGAAGACGCGTCGTCCATATTTTTTACGGTCTATGTGGAAAATTGTTACATCACGAATTGTTACAAAAACTAATAAATATTTTAAACTAGGGAGTCATCTTTAAGGAGTGAAAGCTGCAGTATGATTTTATTGTAGCGTGACGTGGAAACATCAAGAACATTTTGGAGACATCATAGGTGTGTCCCAAAGAATTGAGGTAATTATTTTTCTTATTTTATAGCCATGGTTTGTCCGCCTGGTCCACCTGGAATACCTGGAATACCTGGACCACCTGGATTACAAGGTAACTGTGTACTTTCAATCACTTCTGCTCTGTATAAGGATCTATGCCTTGAAAATATTGTCATTCAGTCACCTTGTCACTCCAGTTTTACAATAGTAACATTAGAAGAATTAAATATTTAGGCTATAACTAAACTACAACGCTTGACTAACCTCAAATTGGACACTTCAAAAAAGTAAAATTTAGTAAAACAACTTTATTAAGAAGTTATGTGAAATTGAGCTATTTAATTAAGTTTAGGATGCAAATGACTTTGTTAATGTAACTGGTCCTACTCAAACCTCTATATCAACTAGGACATGTAAAACCACTGCCTCTTGTGAGCGTCTTCACAGTTCATAGCTGGCATCCGTTACACCCCCCCAACCCGCCTCCACTCGCAACTCTCCAAATGGGATTTGAACCAATGTCCATTAGGATGCTTAAAACCACTGCCTCTTGTGAGCCTCCTCAGGTTTTACCTGCACAGCTCATAGCTGGCATCCGTTACCCTCACCCCCCCCTAAACCTTACTCCCCTCCGGGTTATGGCACCACTCTAACTGGTCCTACTTGCACCTCTCCAAATGGGATTTGAACCAAAGTCCATTAGGATGCTTAAAACCACTGCCTCTTCTGCACGTCTTCAGGTTTTACCTGCACAGCTCATAGCTGGCATCCATTAAACTCACCCCCCAAACCTTACTTCCCTCCGGGTCATGGCACCACTCCTACTCACACCTCTCCAAATGGGATTAAAGCCAATGTCAATTAGGATGCTTAAAACCACTGCGCCTTCTGCACTTCTTTAGGTTTTTCCTGCATAGCTCTTAGTAGCTGGCATCCATTACACTTACCCCTCTAAACCTCACTTCTCTCTGGATCATGGCACAAATGTAACTGGTCCATCTTGTAACTCTCCAAATGGGATTTGATCCATCGTCAACTAGGATGTGTAAAACCACTGCCTTATTGCATCCCTAGAGGTTTTACCTGCACAGTTCTTACTAGCTGACCTCTGCTACACTCATCCCCCTAAATGTCACTCCCCTCTGGGCCACAGCACCAATGTAACTGATCCTACTCACACTGCTCTGAATGGGTTCAAACCAGTGTCAACCAGCATGGGAGGGCAGAGGAGTGAGGTTTTAACTGCACAGCTCTTATTATCTGGAATCCGTTATACTCACCCCCTTAAACCTTACTCCCCTTCGGGTCATGGCACCACTGTAACTGTTCCTACTCACACCGCTTCAAGCAGAATTCGAACCAGTGTCAACCAGCATGGGACGGCAGAGGAGTGAGGTTTTACCTGCACAGCTCTTATTAGCTGGAATTTAATTAGCACTCATCCCCTAAACCTCACTCCCCTACGGGTCACGGCACCACTGTAACTGGCCCTATTTGTACCTCTCTGAACGTGATTTGATACATCATTAACTAGGATGTGTAATATTCGTCTTGTGCATCTCTAGAGGTTTTACCTGCACATCTCTTACTCTCACTCACCCCCCTAAACGTCACTCCCCTCTGGGTCACAACACCAATGTAACTGATCCTCCTCGCACCGCTCCAAACTGGATTCAAACCAGTGTCATCCGGCATGGGAGGGCAGAGGAGTGAGGTTTTACCTGCACAGCTCTTACTAGCTGGAATCCAGAGGGATACAAAATATCTGTGAGGCACCCAAAATCTCTGAGATCATGTCCCCTGTTTATAGAGGTGAAAAGGGGCTGGTTTTGATTGGTCTCATCTTTGGAATTCAACAGCAGAGCTCAGTGACCAGAATAGAGCCAATCAATTTTCTGCATGTTCGTTCACAATCTATGTGTTTTTAGCTTCCCCTGCTGGTCACAACAGACTTTAACGCCGAACTGAACTAAAGCAGTAATTCGACCTTTGATCCTTTGTTCTGGTATTTTGACCTTCACTGATGTGGGTGTGTGAATAGTATTTTTGTCATTTTGTTGTCACCGTTTTGTGCAGTCAGTATTTATACTCCAGCTTTATTCTGTATCAGGTCCTCCTGGAATACAAGGGATCCCAGGACAGAAAGGAGACCTTGGCTCACCAGGTTAGTGTATTTTTGTACGTCTGTAAGAATTTGTGTGTGCTCTTGAAAAGCATCAAAATTCAAAGCATTCAAAAAGTAAGTATTGTGCTCTGTGTTATTTATTTATTTTTTTACTCTTTCAGGTAAAGTAGGTGAGCCTGGAGCTCCAGGTGAAAAAGGACTGAGAGGATACCCAGGTGTTGCAGGGCAAAGAGGTCCGGCTGGCATCGCGGGTGAACCTGGTAATCGCCTCCTCGCTTTCACACATCTCTCACCCCATATGGAACAGTATATAGCAGATCCACATCTCTCCCTGACTTTATTTAATTCTGTCTCCAGGTGTTTCAGGCTTGAAGGGGGATCCAGGAGAGAGAGGAATACAAGGTGCCTGATTATTATGATCAAAGGCCACCTTAATAATTCATACCGTAATAAAACAGAAAATATTAGTTGTGGAAATGCCTTGCATATTTTTTCCCATGCTGTAAGAGTTTTACTACTGCTCTAATGACTACTGCTCTGTGCACACAAGGTTTACCTGGGAATGATGGTCGTCCAGGTGCAGATGGAAAGACGGGTTTTCCGGGAATGCCAGGGGCCCGTGGAAATCCAGGTACTTCTTGAAAGATAAATCTGAACCAAATGATTTAATAGATTGTCTAAAGTAGTATTACTACTACTACTACTACTACTAAAAATAACAAGAAAAATAAAACAATACAATGTTTTTTTGTTTTTATTGTTTTTTACATTGCAGTGCAGTTGTGCAAAAGTAAAACCACTTTAATCTGTTTGGTCTGAACAGTAGTAATAGTGATGCTTCCCTTATTAAACACCATTAAACGTAAAACTTGACTGTTTGGCATTTGGCACTGTTTGACACCTTGTACTTGTACGTGAAATCTTTCTTCATCAGGGCCTAAAGGAGACCCAGGTCCCAATGGTGAGAAAGGAGAGCGGGGGCCTCCAGGTGTAAGCGGTAAGAAAGCTTGTGTACAGAAACAATACAACACTATAGCTCAAATCATTACCCAGACTGACTTCATGCCACTTAGAAAGGGCCGACCTCATTTGCCAAATTGTCAATCTCTCCGTTAAGATTATGAACATATGGTGCGCTCAAGTCATGTCGGAAAGACAGCTTTTACGAGTTGAACGGGAAGCTCTAGATTGTCTTTGAGCCCAGAGTTCTTCGTTTTAAAGTAGAGTTTAAAAACCTTGCTCTATTTTGTGTAGTTAATTAATAAAAGGTACACCACCATCGGACGCTGTAAACACGACTTCCCAACTCATAAATACGAACTTCCCAGGGGGACTTTAATGCAGCAATAGCCAGATTTATGACAACTGGCTTAAAATCTGGTGTACATTGGTTTATCTGAAATGGCTATTGAGCTATTGAACACTTTATTTTACAGTGTCATTGTTACATATGTTACATGTTGTTACTATAGTAATAACTATAAATTATGTATAATTACATGCAACTAACCCCAAACCAACCCCTAATCCTAACCCTGTACACTCTAAAAAATGCTGGGTTAAAAACAACCCACGTTGGGTTGAAAATGGACTAACCCAGTGATTGGGTTGTTTTAACCCAGTAAATGGGTTGTTTTAACCCAGCAGTTGGGTTAAATGTTTGCTTAAAACAACCCAACCGCTGGGTTAAAACAACCCAATTGCTGGGTTAAAACAACCCAATCACCTGTAGTAAGTGTAGAGTGTAGTAAGTACATGTGGGGTTAGGGTTAGTTAATATTACTCAGTACATAAATGTAGAATTACAATGTAACAAAGACACCTTAAAATAAAGTGTAATCCCACTAATTTGGCAACATCGGCATATACAGAGATTATAGTTCTTCCTCACAAGTGCTCACTGTATTATCCTGGTACCCTGTAAACGTGTTTTGTTTTAAGATAGAATGGTGCACCCATGATGTTTCATAATTTCCATTCATTTGTGCCCTAACCTTTGGTTGGTTGGTCTTTTAGGCCCTCCTGGTCCACAGGGACCTTCTGGCCTGAAAGGACCATCTGGAGAAAAAGGCTCACCTGGACCAAAGGGAAACAATGGCCTTGGTATTCCAGGTATTGTATGAGTGCTAAGAATATATGCACATAAAAGTGATATATGCTGTTGTCAATAATTTGGGGCAAATAATTGTTTTCAGGGCTCCCAGGTCAGCAGGGGCAAAAGGGAGATAAAGGCTTGCCAGGTAAATAAAAACAAACAAGAAAACAGATGATAAACATTGGGTTTATATCATGCAGCCATCATCTGAGTTTGATGTTGTATGTAGGTATCCCAGGATTTCGGGGTCTGAATGGAGAAAAGGGCAGTAAAGGTGATTCAGGTGAGTTTATTAAATGACAAGAAGGCGACATTCATCTGTGTCTGTTTCTTGACTTTCTTTCCTCTTTCTCTTCTTTCTCTGTCTCCTAGGGCAAAGGGGAGTTCAAGGTATGTTTTGGCTTATTTTGGGTGTATCCACAATTTCTGTAAGTGCACAGCATCTATGGTATTATTAACCTGTTTTGAGAGTGAATTGATTGTATGTACATGTATGATGTCTTAAACAGGTCAGAAGGGTGAGAAAGGTGATGTAGGACCCAAGGGTGTGAGCAGTGCTGCGACTGGTAATTTCCATAAACACTGATCCATCTATCTGTACTACTGCGTGTCACTAGCTATGTTTCCATCCAAAGTTGTGAATTTAACTTGTGTGCAAAATTGGAATATGGCATAAAACATTTGCGAACAAAGCACAGTTTCCCACCGTGGCAGATGAAATGCAATGCACACTGTCATGTTCTCTTGCGTTGGGATGCTTGTGTTTGGGAACACAATCGTGTGAGACGCTTCTGGAGGGAATTAAACCAAATCATTCTGATGACAGACTTTAGCTCAGAACCACCAACCCAATGCTGCGATGCCATTGGTGCGCTGGTTAGTCCAGTTATCCAATCACAGCCTCTGCTAAGGAAAACTCACCTGTTTGTGTTGTGCATCAAGGGATTTATTCTGCGAATGTGTTTCCATCGTAGTTTATGCCCATTTCTTCTCATTGAATAAAAGCAATTATCTGCCTCGTACGTTTTTGATGCACATTTTGACATTTCCATCCAGTTTATTTTTTATGCGATTACCCAAAATTCAAATAAAAATAGGTGGATGAAAACATAGCTAGCATTAACGTCTATTCAAATCTCAGATATTCTTGTATTGTTGGGTTTTATAGGTTCTACTCTGCAAAATAAGTCACTTTAGCATGACATGCACTATATTGCCAAACGTATTGGGCCGCCCCTCCAAATCATTGAACTCAGGTGTTCAATCCCTTCATGGCCACAGGTGTATAAATCAAGCACTAGGCATGCAGACGCTTCTACACACATTTGTGAAAGAATGGGTCTCTCTCAGGAGCTCAGTGAACTCAAGCGTGGTACCGTGATAGGTTGCCACCTGTGCAATAAGTCCATTCCTGAAATTTCCTCACTACTAAATATTCCACGCTCAACTGTTAGTGGGATTATAACAAAGTGGAAGCAATTGGGAACAACAGCAACTCAGCCATGAAGTAATCACAGAGCGGGGTCAGCGCATGCTGAGGGTCACAGTGCACAGAAGTCACCAACTTTCTGCAGAGTCAATAGCTCCAGACCTCCAAACTTCTGTGGCCTTGAGATGAGCTCAAGAACAGTGTGTAGAGAGCTTCATGGAATGGGTTTCCATGGCCGAGCAGCTCATCCAAGCCTTACATCACCAAGTGCAATGCAAAGCGTCGGATGCAGTGGTTCTCAACCCTGTCCTGGGGACCCCCAACCACTGCACATTTTGCATGTTTCCCTCATCAGACATACCTGATCCAACTCATCAGCTCATTAGTAGAGACTGCAAGACCTGAAGTCCCCAGGATAGGGTTGAGAACCACTGGTGTAAAGCACGCCGTCACTGGACTCTAGAGCAGTGGAGACGTGTTCTCTAGAGTAACGAATCACGCTTCTCTGTCTGGCGATCCCATGGACGAGTCTGGGTTTGGCGGTTGCCAGGAGAACTGGACATGCCTGACTGCATTGTGCCAAGTGTAAAGTTTGGTGGAGGGGGGATTATGGTGTGGGGTTGTTTTTCAGGGGTTGGGCTTGGCCCTTTGGTTCCAGTGAAAGGAACTCTTAATGCTTCAGCATACCAAGACACTTTGTGGGAACAGTTTTGGGATGGCCCCTTCCTGTTCCAACATGACTGCGCTCCAGTTCACAAAGCGTCGGTCCATAAAGACATGGATGAGCGAGTTTGGTGTGGAGAGACTTTACTGGCCTGCACAGAGTCCTGACCTCAACCCGATAAAACACCTTTGGGATGAATTAGAGCGGAGACGGTGAGCCAGGCCTTCTCGTCCAACATCAGTGCCTGACCTCACAAATGCGCTTCTAGAAGAATGGTCAAAAATTCCCATAAACACACTCCTAATCCTTGTGGAAAGCCTTCCCAGAAGAGTTGAAGCTGTTAGAGCTGCAAAGGCTGGGCCAACTCCATATTAAACCCTACGGATTAAGAATGGGATGTCATTAAAGTTCATGTGCATGTAAAGGCAGACGTCCCAAAACTTTTGGCAATACAGTGTATCAATGCCTAAACATGTAGCTAACAAAACTAGTTAAGCACAATATACATATACTATACTGCAACTGGAGACAGTCTAACAGTGTGTCTCATATATGTGTAGTGGTTCGTTTAGTGGGAAGCTCCACCCGTGGAAGAGTCGAGGTGTCTCATAATAATGTCTGGGGAACAGTGTGTGATGACAGTTTTGACACTGTGGATGGTTTGGTGGTGTGCAAGATGTTGGGCTTCCAGAGGGCCACTCAGGTTTTCACGGCCGGTGCAGGTGATGTATCTGTCTATGTTTAAGGGTTTTAAGTTAATAGTTCATGGTATACATGCAATATTTCCAAAACCCACTCAGGACAATCTGCTGTGTATCTGCTGCAGGAACTGGAAACATCTGGCTGGATGAGTTAAGATGTACCGGAAATGAGAGGAGCATTTTTGACTGTCCACATGCAGGAATAGGAGTTAATAACTGTAACCACGCCGAAGATGTGGGAGTTAGCTGTGCTTGAAGAAAACAAAGAAAACGTCTCACACCAAGAACTCATTTTTGCTACATATCTGTGTTTTGGTGATTTTTAGTGGAAGTATAAAGTCCAGTTAATGTTCTCCTCAAACAGAACAGATTAACTATATTCAACTAATGTTTGAAAGTGTTGTATCATGTGAAAAGCAAATTTCATGCTTTAAAAGTGTGCTTGGAGGCATCGACATTCATGCATTTTTTAAATGGGACTTGTGTGCATGCAAATATTGGTACAATATGAATGTATAAACAAACTCATCCATGTATACTGTGCTATCCTAAAACTGTCCTAGCTCATAACACTTATACAAAATAAAGGGCTTAAAATAGCTTTTGACTCTAAAATGTGTCTTGTTTATGTTTCTGTACACTCAAACACCCTTCCACACGATCATTCTTTAACTAGCGCTGTCTTTTGGATCTAAGAGACGCTAATCTATGATTATCATTCAGAGGGCTTCTCTGCTCCTGTTCTCCTCTTCAAGGACCTCCTCTCTCCAGTCCTTCCTTTCTCTCTCTGTGTCTGTCTGGCCCCTCATTAGCCATGGGACCCTGGGTAAAGGAAGGGTGGGCTTGGGAGTGAGGTCCTCTGGAGGGGTAAGAGGCCGCACTAATAAATAAATGATCCAGTCGGTGACAGTAATAATAATGAGAGAGGAAGGGATACGGTAGCATTTATAAAGAGCTATGGTCGACAGGGAGCAGTGATCAGTGCTCTTTTAAACTAAAGCCAAATCTGAGAACTGATCAACGCCAGCGTGTATTACAGACAATAATTACTACAATGGACTTACAATGGGAGCATACAGGGCAATACACCCCATGTAGCACGGTAGACATAATTTAATTTATGTTTGTTTTAAAAACGGTAAAAGTAACAGTTGTTTTCTATGTCAATTACCAGCATGCAACAGGCAGGGTCAGTAGACTACTTTCACTGAGCTTCATGACACACTTCCATTTTCAAATATACAGCTCGCTAGTATCCGGTCATGCATATTTTACTGTGCTATAGCCACCTAGGCTCCACAGTAACACTTTCGAATAATGGTCCTTCATTAATAGGTAACTATGCAGGAAGTAATGCAGGACTAATGAGTAGTACTACATTAATACTTCAGCTACTACTATTAACTAATATAGAAACAAGCTTAACTAATCACTAAGTAATATCAAATTTAGGCGATAGTTCCTTGTTAAGTAATCAATGACTGAATGAGATTGGCATCACTAAGAACTAATAGGTCACTGACAAATTATAAAGAATTACAAATTAATTACTAATCACAACATTAACATGTCTTATCACAATATAAAAAATGGCTAAAACGCATTTCGGCCATCAGCCTTCCTGTGTCAGGTACAAAATGAGTCACAGGTGCAGATTAGGAGAAACTAGGGCTGCGTCCCAAAATCACATCATTATTTTGAATAAGCAATTACTTCACGACAGCTAAAAAGGTATGCTCTAGTATGAATGTGTGTAGTATGACAGTAATCATATAGTAATATAATATGTGCTTTCCTGTAGGTCAAACAATAAGAACGGCGCTAGCAACGCCAAGGTCATGGGTTCGATTCCCAGGGAAAGAAAAAATGTAAATGTAAGTCACTTTGGATAAAAGCGTCTGCCAAATGCATAAATGTAAATGTATATAATAGTAATAATACATTCACCATGTTGCCCTTATCAGGTTACCAGCCTCAGTTGCGTCACTTCACCGACATTCACAAATCCTCTCCCGTGGCCTAAAGCTGCGTCCAAAAACGTGTTGCCTCGCTGCCTTAGGCAATGACTTCACAGGTAGCGTTTTTGCATGAAGGTACCTCACGAAACTGACAGACCTCTGAGGCAGCGTAACAGTTTAATGATCTACAGCAAAATCGAGAGAGCTTTGGTGATAACAAAGCGATTATTTCATTACTACAATAGGAATTTATTGCTAGAGATTATATCAAAAGTGGAAAACTTTGGTCAAAAACATACATTTACACTAGGGGTGTAACGGTTCTCAGTAAAAAAAAAAAACGAACCGTACGGTTCTCCACTCACGGTTCGGCACACACTTGCACCGCGGTTCATCTCAAATCTGACGACACATCTATAATATGGTTTGTTGAAAATAACGTGTAAAACAGACAGACAGAGTTCGGCTAAAATATGTTTCTGTCGAAGGATACACATTCTGGCTTCCCAAGGCTCGTCATTCTTGTATGCACCGTCTGCTCGAACACAACCCAGTCATTTACACCATCATCACCGGGTGTTGATAGCACGCGAGCGCAGGTGACACCTGAACGGCACACGTTGCTATTTGTGTTTAAACTGAACTCCTTTAAGCCTTGCCTTTAAACATTCAAGAGCAAGACACGAAAGAGAACTTGTGCACACTGAGAGTAGTGTGTGTGTGTGTGTGTGTGTGCGTGCAAATTCACACAAAAATGATACCAACAAGCCATCTTCTCAAGTGCCCTAGAAAACATAGTAGGTTATGTCTTAAATAAAACGTAAACAGTTGAGAAAGATGTGTTCATGTGTGACAGTACGAACTGAATCTGTGCATTATGTCTCAAAGGGAAAGAAGCATTTTCCTGCTGTCTGTGTTTTTAATGACAAAGGAATCACTGACTGCTCGTGACTGAATAGCTTTTGTAACTTCAAAAATGTTTATACAGTGAAGATTTTAATATGCAATGTTATTATTTTATATTTGATTACTTTGTTCAGTTTCTGTGCTTGAAATCCAGTGTTAGATTCCTGAAAAGCAGTTTATTTTAAATGCATCTTTGCTCTATTGTATGTATTTGTGTTGTTGCTTGTAGTTTGATTATATGTTCTTATTTTCTTTATTTGACAGTTGAATATAGCTAATAACTAATTACCCTAAACATAGCATGCCGTACGGAAACCGTGACCCTAAAACCGTGATAAAAACCGAACCGCGAGTAAATTGAACCATTACACACAAACTGACCAGGAAACTTTCAGACGCCATCTTTATTTTTGTATTTCAACTGTCACAGAATGGAAAGCATAGAATTGTGGGATAAAGGCAATGAAGGATACATCTATGCTGCCTTCAAAACTCGATCAGATGAAGGTCTCTCACGAGGCAGGACGTGAAGCTAACATTGGATTCGGACATGCCCTTATGCCTTCCTACCTTGAAATGTGTCCTCCGAAGGCAGCATTTTTGAAACATGATCAAAAGAACCAATGCAGGGGGACCTATAATTGTAATGAAGGGTCAAAAGGGAGTGGATCCATTTGCAGCTTTATTAGAGACAGCAGAAGTACAGGCGGGGATAGAGCAATACCGTAAACAGGGACAGGCAGGGGCCGAGGCTGGCAGCAAGAATCATAGTCGGGTCACAGGCAAGGATCAAGGCAGGCGCAGAGGATCACAGGTAACAAACAGTCCAGGTAACAACAAGATATCAGTCCACAGAAAACCGCTCAGAAATGACCACCGTAGCAAATCAAGACTTTGCAAATATATATATATATATATGTATGTGTATGTATGTGTATGTATGTATATATATGTGTGTGTGTGTGTGTGTGTGTGTGTGAGAGAGAGTTTTAAATAGTGTGTGTGTGTGTAATGCAGTGCAGGTGTGTGTATGATCAGTCCCAGGAATGAGGGCCTATGGGAAATGTAGTCTGAATGATCGTGAATCAATATTCCGGTGATGGCTCCCTCCGGCAGTCCGGAGGATGAACCGGGGAAGCGCTACTCATGACAATAATATTATTAATCATTACGAAGTATAATGACATCAACTGACAGTCCCAAAACATAGTAATACTATCTCTGAATGTTGGCAAGACCAAAGAAATGATTGTGGACTTCAGGAAGAGACAGCAACGGACATACTCCCCCCTCATGATCAGCGGGTCACCAGTAGAGAGAGTGAGCAGCTTCAAGTACCTGGGAGTAAACATCTCCGAGGACCTGACCTGGACTGCTCACATTCAGACACAGGTGAAAAAAGCCAGGCAAAGACTGTACCACCTGCGCCAGCTGAGGAAATTCAGGGTTTCACCAGCTATCCTGAAAACTTTCTATTTAGGGGCGATAGAAAGTGTATTAACTCGTGGTATGGGAACAGCACCAGTCATGACCGCAAAGCCCTGCAAAGAGTCGTGCGCTTATCCGAGCGTATCTCAGGGTCAGCTCTCCCGTCTCTGCAGGACGTCTACACCAAACGCTGCAAAGGTAGAGCTACTAAGATCATCAAGGACTCTAATCACCCTGCAAACCCTCATTTCACGCTGCTGCCATCTGGTAAGCGCCCAAGCCTGATGGCCAAAACTGAGAGACTCAGGAGGAGCTTCTTCCCCCAGGCCATCAGACTCCTGAACTCAGTCACTTAACATCACGTGACCATCGATACACTGACATTGCACTGCACTTTCTGTTCTCGTTGTTACTGTGTAACAGCCTGTCATAAACCTGTTTGCACATTATACTCTTATACATTTGTTAACCACATATTTATAAGTCTACAGTTTACTTCAATTATTTTATTCCACTTCTTATTCTTATTTTTTACTTTTTTTCTTCTACTTGACTTCTTTATTTATAATTCTACATATATATATATATATATAGTACTTTTTTATCCTATTTCTATTATAATTTCCTCCTTGTGTTTTTAACTGTGAATTTGCACTGTCCATGGAGCGGACCTGTTTACATTTCACTGCCGGTTGTATATTCTGTATATAACTGTGTGTGTGACAAATAAAACTCTTGAATCTTGAATCTTGAAATCTTGAATACTGTAATCTGTGGGTTAGCGCATGAGTAACTGTTCTGAACGCTGTTACCAGAAATGCCTGGTATAAGTTGTATAAGGTACAATACAGATTCCTGGTATAAGGTATGCCTGATAAGTTGTGCAAGTATTTACATAACACTCATTGAGCATTAAAACTTGTGCAACAGGAATAGGAAAGCAATTTGTTTATTTTATTTTATTTATTTTTTTTAAAGTGATTCTAGAGTAAATGAGGAAGTGTAATTGCTGAGGTTTCTGTAAAATGTGCAGATGCGTGTTTGTAAATAACATGGCAGCATAGAGACACTGCTGACCAGTCAGTTCAGAATTTACAAATCCAGCAGTGCTGACATTTATGCCCTGTCCTGGATGTCAATTATTTATATATAATGAACTCCGACTGAGAGATACATATGGCAATTTATCTGTTCAATAAAACACACAGATATCATGGTGACATTCATACAGTGTTGAGTTTTGATCCAAACCATCATTTTGGTTGAGATTGAAATTTCAATGTTTAAAGTGTGTTGGATCAGCATTGAACTTGTGATGAAACATGGGTAGAGACAGAGACATTAAACTAATAGTGATTTGTAGTTGATGAGCACAAGATCATGTAGGTGTGTATCTCTGCAGAACACAAGTGGGTGTTTCCCAATCACCGGGGCGTTTTCAAACACGTTACCCGATTTGCTCTAATCCACTGGGGGCTTGGTTTAGGGGTGGCCCTTCATGGTTTTAGCAAGTCTGTTGAAAAATGGTTGAAAAACTTGAAACATAATTGATTTCACCATCCAGCTAGGTTCATCTTTGATCACCCCTTCAGGGTCGTTCAGAAATCTTGGAGTAATCTTTGATGACCAGCTGTCCTTCAAAGACCACATTTCAAAGACAGCTTAAACGTCAGGAAGATCCGACCGTTCCTAACAGAGCATGCAACACAGCTTCTTGTCCAAGTCCTGGTAATTTCTAGGCTTGACTACTGCAATGCGCTTCTGGCTGTACTTCCATCATGTGCAATCAAAACACTTCAAATGATTCAGAACGCAGCGGCATGTCTTGTCTTCAACGAGCCCAAAAGGGCCCATGTCACACCTCTCTTCTTCTCTCTGCACTCGCTGCCCGCATCAAGTTCAAGGCTTTGACACTTGCTTATGGATCCACCCGCATACTTCGACTCGCTCCTACGAGTCTACACCCCCACCAGAAGCCTTCGCTCAGCTAAGGAGCGGAGGCTCGTGGTGCCATCACAGAGAGGCGTGAAATCCCTCTCCGGAACCTTTTCATTCACCCTTCCCAGCTGGTGGAACGATCTTCCCACCTAAATCCGGATGGCAGAATCACTGACATCATTCAAAAGACAGCTAAAAACTCATCTCTTCTGTGAGCACTTAATCTTATCATAAAAAATATTTAAAAATTAATTGATTCTATTTTTCTCTATTCCCTTCCTATTCTAGCTAAGGCTACTGTGAGTAATGTCTAAAACTTGGCATTTAAGGCACTTTTTGCGTTTCTTCACCTCTTCAGTTGTAAGTCTGCTAAATGCATCAATGTAAATGTCGTTTGAAATTGGCCACTGATTGTTAAACGCCCATTTGGGTTTTGCATGTGTACTTCTCAGTAGAGCTGGGTAAAAAAATATGTATTTCTCGATTTTAATTGATTCTCATTTTTATGAACCGATATCGATTCTTAAATCCCCTAACTTTGTAGCGCCCCTCCCATCCAATTAATCACAATAATCTTTGTGCTTTGTTACTTTTGATATGAAACAAAGTCTCAAATTTCAAATTACGTCCATTTTTTTACAATAAATTTTAAAAATAAATACTGTTTTGGTGCTGTTTAATGTGTCGTGACCGATCAACAAATATTGCATTTATTTCACTTCTGCTGTGATGAATGCAAATCACAGCGTGAGCGTCACTACGGGAAGCAGGAAGTGTCCAACTTCATGTCTTTAAACATCCTCCATGCCTGCACGTGGCTACTCTCGCCGATCAGTTACATCCAGCCGCAGCCAGTGTCAAACACACACCTTAACTGATGCCTCCTCATTAGAGAGAAAACACAGGGGCAGCCCATACAGAAGTGTGATCAGCTTCAAGTACCTGGGTGTAAACATCTCCGAGGACCTGACCTGGACTGCTCACATTCAGACACAGGTGAAAAAAGCCAGGCAAAGACTGTACCACCTGCGCCAGCTGAGGAAATTCAGGGTTTCACCAGCTATCCTGAAAACGTTCTATTTAGGGGCGATAGAAAGTGTATTAACTCAGTGCATCACAGCGTGGTATGGGAACAGCACCAGTCATAACTGCAAAGCCCTGCAAAGAGTAGTGCGCTTATCCGAGCGTATCTCAGGGTCAGCTCTCCCGTCTCTGCAGGACGTCTACACCAAACGCTGCAAAGGTAGAGCTACTAAGATCATCAAGGACTCTAATCATCCTGCAAACCCTCATTTCACGCTGCTACCATCTGGTAAGCGCTTCCGAAGCCTGATGGCCAAAACTGAGAGACTCAGGAGGAGCTTCTTCCCCCAGGCCATCCGACTCCTGAACTCAGTCACTTAACATCACGTGACCATCGATACACTGACATTGCACTGCACTTTCTGTTCTCGTTGTTACTGTGTAATAACCTGTTATAAACCTGTTTGCACATTATACTCTTATACATTTGTTAACCACATATTTATAAGTCTACAGTTTACTCACTGCACAGTCTACTTCACTTATTTTATTCCACTTCTTTATTTTTATTTTTTACTTTTTTTCTACTTGGTTTATTTATAATTCTACAGATATATATATATATAGTACTTTTTTATTCTATTTCTATTATAATTTCCTCCTCCTATAATTTGCACTGTCCATGGAGCGGACCTGTTTACATTTCACTGCCGGTTGTATATTCTGTATATAACTGTGTATGTGACAAATAAAACTCTTGAATCTTGAAGTCTTGTGTGTGGAACCACATGGCATACTTACATGACTTCTCTTGTACAATTTCAAACAATGCTGCATCTATCGTACTATTTCTCTGTTCCTTTGTTTTGCATGCTTGTTACTTGTCATTTTTCTACATTCTTAAATGTATCTTGCTTTAGTAATGTTTATTGGAAAATTCCAGAACCACATGACCATGAGCAAGATTGTCACACCGCACACATAGCCTATGTCTTCATCCATCAGTGCTTGCAGAGCACATTGCTCCTTTAGTAGAAGTGAAGGTGGATGAAGATGGACGATTTAAAAAATGAGAAGCACCCTCCTGACGTTTACATTTATGCATTTGGCAGACACTTTTATCCAAAGCGACTTACATTGCATTCAAGGTACACATTTTTACATTTTATGATTGTACTGAGTTGCTGTTGTTCTCCAATTGCTTCCACTTTGTTATAATCCCACTAACAGTTGAGCGTGGAATATTTAGTAGTGAGGAAATTTCAGGAATGGACTTATTGCACAGGTGGCAACCTATCACGGTACCACGCTTGAGTTCACTGAGCTCCTGAGAGAGACCCATTCTTTCACAAATGTGTGTAGAAGCGTCTGCATGCCTAGTGCTTGATGTTTTAGTACGATTTTCCCAATAAATAGGCAAGAATAAACCTGGTGTCCTCCATGATTCCTGTTCATTCCAACAACAAAGCACTTGAATGCAACAAGCTCGTAATCACGACTTCAGAAGTGGGAATTATGAAATTCCCGATAGCACGTGAAGGCAAATAATTCAAATAAATTTGGGATGACATGTATGTACGATGCAAGATAGTATAGAAGAGTCATCAGCATGCACTAGTAGTAAACAAATAGAGCAAGATGAACCACACTTAGGTTTTTATGTGCACTGAGAAAAAAGAGGAAGCATGAAAAAAAAGAGATGATCATGCTAAATTTCTCACACTATCTTTGGTCGCAAGACCATGACAATGGCCATCTTTGAACCTTTCTCACAGTACAACATACCACCACCGTTTATGAGCCACAACCACAGAAATCGCCATGATTGGTAATCTTTTGTCTGGGATAGCCCAAAACTGTACAATGTGTGAAAGGCATATGGGTGAGCTGTCAGGAGACAGTATATAAAATTGACAATGCCCCACTTGCAATCATTGTCTATCATGTGTTAACCAGGCGGCCCTTTCTCTTTTGCTGACTAGCGCCAAGCAATCCCATCATGGCATGTTGACTTCATTCATGTAAATTAGAATTTGGTAAATGTCAAAGAGGACAACCAACCTGCAGCTGCAAACACTTCCTCCAGGTAGAATGGGCCACCACGCCCTTGGGAGGAGGCATGCCTGTGCTGTGGTAGGCTAGTTCTATCAATCTGACCAACCACTTTGCCACTTGCCGATCATACCCTCGTACTGAGTCCTCAAAACAGACAAACAGCTGATCGGTTTGTCTTACCTGTTAGGCACAAGCAATGTATCTCCTCAGTGCTCTCACTGGCTTCTGCAGAATCATGAGGAGGGGGTGTGAAAGCGTTCTAGTAACAAAGGTCTGGAGGCAAAGGAATGGGGTAGAACTTTTGGCAGAAATTAAATAGAAGAGTCCCTGGATATGGGCGCTTTAACTTTTTAAAGTTGGGAGCACCAGTGCTACCAAGTAAAAAAGTTAATTTCGAGGCCTGCCCTAAAGGGTATGGTGGAAAAAATACGAGATGTGAGGAAAAATCTCCATGTCCCTTTTGGGGCTCTTTGGGACTATTTCATTATGGTTTGACCACTGACCACAAGTTTGTATTATTTACAACAACAACAAACAACGGCTTCATACAACATAAATCTACATTGACAACCAGTTTCATCCTTTGCTGAACATCACAGGAGCAAACTACAGTCGTCCAAAGTCCTTACAGAAGCAGCTGACTTATTGAGCTATAACTCTATAGATATTAAACACGCTGCAAATGTGGCTGTAGGCACCTTCATCTGGAGTATGACGGGCATCAGCAAAAAATGCTCAGAAAGAGTAACCTCTGTCCTTTAGCAGCCGCGTCCCATTGAAATCTCTATGATAAATCTATGACAATATGATGCTCCATGTCCTTGATGTGACACAAACACAATGTGTATTCTAAGGGTGGTGTGCAGTGATATATGAGCACAGTAGATATGTGAACTGCTGTTTTGTGTCAGCTTTTACTAAATTGTGCATTTTGAAACAAATGTAATGATCATGCCGGTGGACCCGGATTCGAGTCCCGCTTGGTCCCTACATTGGTGCCATGACCCGGATGAGAGTGAGGTTTAGGCGGGTGAGTGTAACGGAGGCCAGCTAGTAGTTTCTGCGTGAGTAAACCTCACTCATCTGATCTCAAGAGATGCTCTAGCGACTGACTCTAGGGGTTGCAGCCTTTAGCCTCCTTGTTAGAGCGTCCGGTTTGAGTCCTGGCCGCTTGGAGCGGGCCAGGTTCGAACAGGAGGGGTTACATATTCTGACGTATTGTTAAAGAGTTGATTCTCATGCTAAACATGGCCAAAATTTTGCCAAAAAAAAAACTGTTGGACGTAGGAGTATAGACCACGAAATCAACAATGTCACTAAAGAAGTGTGTTTCTGGTGTGAGGGAAAGATCACCTTGTTCAGCTTCCCAAATAATCCAGCGTTAGTGTTTGTGTTTGCCCAGTGTGTGTGTTTGTTCCCGGTCATGAGTGGAAACCTCAGGCGGTGAGTGAAACTGATCAAATGTGTGTGTTTTGTTGGCAATCGGCACGTAAGTGCATATAATGTGAACAACACCAATGTATAGTGAATCGAGAGTTATCCAGGAATAATGCCATGATGTATGTGGATGGATGTGTGTGTGTGGCTCCGCCCACTGCACAAGCTTGGCTGTTTTCTGAAAGAATCGGTACAGTGTATCTGTCTTTAATAAATATGATAAAACTAAAGACTCTTCTGAGATATGAAGGATGCAATACTACTCTATAGATACTCTTAACATGATTAACATGAGACTGGCAGAAACTGTGTGTGTTATGTACCCTTTCACTTGTTAACATTTTCTCTGTTGCTTCCTGAATATACAGATTTATTCCTTTCCTCTCCCCCTTTGGCTCAGTCTTGACAGTAACAGTAATCAGTCAGGAGTTCACTTAACTTCTCATTAATGCCTACAAGCTCATCTATACATTTATTTTTGGCATCTTGAATCTGAATGTGAATAGTTTTCTTTTGAGAATGTCTATCTGTACAACAACACCACTATCAATATACTCAAAAGTCTTTGTGGGGCTGTTAGTGGTGTAAAATGACACAATGTTACTATTAAATATAAATGTCTTATGTTGTAAATGAAAGTTTCATCACATGTATTCATGCAACAGTACGCTTTTATCCAAATGAGAATAATAAATCCAGAAGTTTTTAATCCAAGGATGAAAACATTACAAACAGTACAGCCATACAACATTATCAAAAGTGTAAATGCAGAACAAGTGCAATTAAATGAGTTGCTCAAATTCACAATCATCCCACAGTGAGTGGAAGTTATTATAACATCCGTATGCACTAAAGAGAATTAAATATACTCTTCAGCTGTGCTAAAGATGTGCCATGTGTCGTGTACATGAAGGCTAATGCATCCAATTACCATATTTAATCAACGGCTGTAAGAAAAAGAGTTCTTGTTTTAGGGAACGTTTTAGCCATGCTAATATGTTTAGATGATATTGTATGAATTGCTGAACGAAAGCTTTAAAACAGACGTCTGCAGATGAATATTGTCCTGTCCTTCACTGCCCCCTTTTGGTGTATACGAACAGCAAATAGTCCATGATGAGCCAACTATAGCCTGTTAAATACTGTCCAACAAATGTTAATGAGTTAAACATCATGTGCATGTCATGGACTGTGCATGTCTGTTCTCTAGTCTTCCGATAGGTTTTGCATTAACGGATTATGACTAAAAACACTCAATCCTAATGGAATATGGTCCAAAACACACACTACTGGACAGGATTGCCAGGTCTGTGTAACAAAACCAGCCCAAAGGTCAATCAAAAAGAGCCCAAAACCAGCCCATTCATCCTATCCACATATCAAAACTCAACATTTGCCCATATCTAAAACAGCCTACATATTTTACAGTCAATGATATGCATTATACACAACTTCAACTTCACTAGTGATCATAAACAGCTTTCAGTCTGAGCTCAAAAGCCCCTTACACTCAAAATTCATAAGCTAGCAGTTTTATCATTGGTAGAATATATTGCTGTTGTTCACTTGTATTATCCCCGTGGGGAAATTTTGTTGCAATTTGTTTCAACATGCGTATACACAAAACATACAATATACACAAAACGATAAAACAGCCCCACCCCTCCACACACACACAAACACACTTCCTCACCACTGAGACCCGCTCAGTGAACACTACTAACCTGTTTATTACAAAATTTGTTCTTGCAAATTAAGTACATGCATTTTACTCCCTAACAAACATAATTGATGCCCTCTTTGATTTTATGTTGGTTAATTTAATGAAATATTAGGTTTTATATTCGGTCACAATAGTGACTGGTAGGAAGTCAGAATTCATACAAATTCTTCAATTGAAAACTGGTTTTGGCTGTTGATCCCAGTTGTCATTTGTTTATTTTTGCGGATGTGTTGACCTCTTAGACGTGCATGCTGTGAGTGGCATCTCTGGCAGTTGGGGTGACTGTGTTGGTGATGGCTCAGATGGGAAGTGCCAGGCTTGGGCGGCTTATTTTCCAGGTAGACTGTTGGGTGGCGATGCAGAGGTGAACTTTCTAGAGGACGGGGTGGATGTTCACGAGAGCCGACTGGTGTGACCCACTGGTTGGTTCACCTCTGCATCACCATTTCGTGGTCTGCCTGGCGGGTGGGCCGTTTCGTGTTGCGGCCACTTTCGGTTGCCTCTTTTTCACGTGTGGGAAGGGTGGTGATGCTACGTCTGGGAGGTCCAACACGTCTGATGGGTTTGAACTGTGTGGAAGTGTACGGATGAAGGCTGGGATTGGCAGCCTGGACCTGTGTTTTCAATTGAAACACAGTGTGTTATACTACCGGTCACAATTGTGACCCTTAACAAATGTATTTCTCTTACGAGCAAAATATATATGCAGGAGTATAATTCTCAAAATATATCAGTAGTAGACCTTTTAAAGAACAAATGTACAAAATATGATAGTTCTATCTGTTAATTAATTACTTGCTTCTTTTTATAGTATTCTGAGGAAGACATCTTTGTCTAGATGTGCAAGCAGGAATAAAACTGATCTGGTCATGTGCCCTCTCACACTAGTCACATGACCAACAACAACACTTTTAGAGCTTTCAGAAATAAGAAAAAAGTGACCGGTGGGATTAAACGGGCTAAAAATGCTATCTTCCATTTAAGCATTTAATCTATTTATAAATAATAATAAAAAACACTGGCATTCTAAATCTCTGAACTGAGGGTAATCTCTCAAACTCATTAAACGGAGGATGCCTATTATCTAATATAATTGTTTGGTATATTTGTTCTGAACCTGTCAGGGGGTTTAGAGACCTGTCCTTGCAGTGCTTAAAACTTTTCTTTTGTTCCATGACATTAGATATTTCCAAACCAGCAGGTGATACCAAAAGTCAAAACACTTAAATAGTATTGAGACGCGTACATTAAATGACACCATTTTCTGACTGAAGTATAGTTTTTGCTGTCCCTTTTTGCACACAGCTTCAGTCCATTTATCCCCTCTCACCCCGAGGTATTTATACTCTTTTACACTTTCAATATTTCAATACACACATTTCACTCAATTACAATTTATACAACTTGGCAACCCGGCTACCGGAAGCATTTGGTAATGGTTTTAATGGTTAACAGGTGATGGTTTTTGTAGGAAAACCATTAGGATTTCTGTGATGGTTCCATTTGTTGTTCCATGTTTTCTTGAGAAATCACTGAAAATATGATGAAAATACTTTAGACCTCTAGGCTACAGTTAGAGATTTTTTACTTCTAGAATAGGCCTATAATGGCTCCGCAACCATTACAATGCATTAAAACATGGCCTTTTGTCTTTGAAAAACGGTGAAAGACCCATCGAAGTGTAGGACATGCAGTTGTCCGACGCTTTTGTTGCCTTACGAGTTAGCTCACCTTGTGTGCATTTTGTGTCGTCCTCAGTTCATGCATTACCTCCGGTTCAACAGTGGCGTCACTATTCAAACCGGCCACCAGAGGACGCAAAATGATGCAAAACACTGCAGCTCCTCGCATTGCTTGCTCATATTCATCCACCTCAACTATGTGCAAGCACAACAAAGATGCTAATCACATATAGGCAGATTATTGTTTCAATGCAAAATTATTATTTTTTCCCCATATGGTTTAGCATAAAGTCACAATACATATACTAATTATCATTAACTATGTTATTTTACAGTAAAACTTTTTTAAAGGTTCCAACGCCAGATGCTCCAGTTTTTGCTCCAAGAGATTTTGGCATTGTGGTTTACTTAAATATGGGAATCTGAACTTTTTTGACATCATTAAAAAATGACCAGCACAAAATAAGACTTTCGAGTTTTAAGGTCAAAGGAAATGCCACCGCCGTCATGTCACCGTCTCGGTTAACTATAGACCTGATGAGTAACACACTCTGCAGCCAAAACAACCTTGAGCTTGGTTACCTTGTTTTTGCCAGAATAACTTGCGAGATGTATGATACTTCATCATGTAAGCAAAGTCAATTGATTACAGGGTGTTTGGTTTCATTCCTTTGACATATTCATGTTCTAGATGACTCTGTTCTTGGGCTGTGTTTGGATGGCAATTATATGTTTTTTAAATGCAAAATTGCTTGCTGCCCTTACGAAAAATACCCTTACGAAAATGAACCATGGTTTTACTACAAATAAAACCAAAAAACCATGGTTATTGTAGTTAAACCATGGTAACCACAAATTCACCGTGGTTTTGCTACTCTAACCATAGTTTAACCATGGTATTTGTGGTAAAACTGTGGTTATATAAATGGCAATCAATTAGCCAAAAAACCATGGTTACTACACTTTTACTACAATAAAACCATGGTTATTTTTCGTAAGGGTAACCATGGTTATTGTTTGTAAGGGTAACGATGGTTTTATTGTAGTAAAAGTGTAGAAACTCGGATCATTTTACCAACTCGGATCTTTGAATCTCATTCAAGTCATTTAGTTCGTTTCAACAGAATACAATGTCACATGTTAAATTCCCCAACACATCTAGTAGGCCTACTTATGCAAACTTGGATCACATTTGGAATAAAAATTAAATTATAAGCTAATGCAGCCACGGCCAAACTTTAAGAAATTAGTCATTAATTGGTTAGCTGGGTCTTCAGGCTATGCAGTCTGTTAGTGAACCTCACCTCCGAATCCCAGTCGTTCTCTCTTTTGTCACTTCACATTTAATCACGTCAGATTAGTACACCTCTCCGGGTCTTCGGGTTCGAGTCGTTAGCTTCGTCATCAGTGTCTGATCTGGACTGGGACAGCCCCATATGCAATGCATGCAGTCCCGATTAGTTCACCTCTCCGGGTCTTCGGGTTCGAGTCATTCGTTCACCGACTCACAGCCCCATCGGCTGAATGCAGAAGATCCTGTACAGAACCGATGGCCTGTAGCGCATGCACAGTGAGACAACTCTTGTTCCAGAGTCATATTTAAGACTAGTTCAAAAAGAACGAATCGTTCATGAACGACGCATCACTAACCCATAGTTGTCAACTCAACACAATCATAATTTTGGACAGAAATAGTAAAGGTGAATGCATATACAAACAAGTTCTCCCATTAGGATTAGCACAAATTCAACCCAAGTGCCCGTTGGTGACGTGGATGATTACGCGTTAACTGTCAATCGTTGTATAAAGCCCGCCTCGGTTCAAACAGCTTCTGTTCCTCCACAACAGATCGAGTCCAGACCGAACTTCCCGACCTCAAATGTTGTGGGCGGGGCTAAATTCGGCTGGCCTCCAGGCTAGGGCTAAAGGCTCCACGGGGGAAAACGCATTAGACTTTATTTTCCACTAAACCACTATTTTCAGTTTTGTTCAAGGAAATTAAAGCAACAGTTTTTCAATAACAGAAGAATATGTAAAGTATGGGATTTGGGGTCAAAGACTCAATAATTAACATGATAATAAACACCGACTGACTTTAACATGTGTTGACATGACATGATCAGATTGAGTTAGGAAATATCAGTAAACCCTCTTGCCTAAATGACTACCGTCCAGTGGCTCTCACGTCTATAGTCATAAAGGTCTTTGAGAGACTCATTAAAAACACCATTTGCGCCTTCATTCCTGACACTTTGGACCCTCTTCAGTTTGCCTATCGTCCCAGTAGATCGACTGAAGATGCCATCTCTCATGTCCTCCACTCCTCCCTCACTCACATCGACAGCAAAAGTGGGAACTACGTAAGGCTGCTATTTATTGACTATAGCTCAGCCTTTAACACCATAGTTCCCATCAAGCTCCTGGATCTCGGCCTGAATCCTTCTCTCTGCCACTGGATTGAGGACTTCCTCACTGGCAGGCCTCAGGTGGTGAGAATAGGCCAGTCCACCTCCACCTCCATCACCCTGAGTGTGGGAGCTCCACAGGGCTGTGTCCTGAGCCCCCTGCTCTACTCTCTCTACACGCATGACTATTTGTCCACACACAGCTCCACCTCTATCATCAAATTTGCTGATGATACTGTTGTCCTGGGCCTCATCTCCAACAACAATGAGACGGCATACTTGGACGAGGTGGAGCATCTAACATCATGGTGCCAGGACAACTGTCTCTCTCTGAATGTTGGCAAGACCAAAGAAATGATTGTGGACTTCAGGAAGAGACAGCAACGGACATACTCCCCCCTCATGATCAGCGGGTCACCAGTAGAGAGAGTGAGCAGCTTCAAGTACCTGGGAGTAAACATCTCCGAGGACCTGACCTGACTGCTCACATTCAGACACAGGTGAAAAAGCCAGGCAAAGACTGTACCACCTGCGCCAGCTGAGGAAATTCAGGGTTTCACCAGCTATCCTGAAAACTTTCTATTTAGGGGCAATAGAAAGTGTATTAACTCAGTGCATCACAGCGTGGTATGGGAACAGCACCAGTCATGACCGCAAAGCCCTGCAAAGAGTAGTGCGCTTATCCGAGCGTATCTCAGGGTCAGCTCTCCCGCCTCTGCAGGACGTCTACACCAAACGCTGCAAAGGTAGAGCTACTAAGATCATCAAGGACTCTAATCACCCTGCAAACCCTCATTTCACGCTGCTGCCATCTGGTAAGCGCTTCCGAAGCCTGATGGCCAAAACTGAGAGACTCAGGAGGAGCTTCTTCCCCCAGGCCATCAGACTCCTGAACTCAGTCACTTAACATCACGTGACCATCGATATACTGACATTGCACTGCACTTTCTGTTCTCGTTGTTACTGTGTAACAGCCTGTCATAAACCTGTTTGCACATTATACTCTTATACATTTGTTAACCACATATTTATAAGTCGACAGTTTACTCACTGCACAGTCTACTCCACTTATTTTATTCCACTTCTTTATTCTTATTTTTTACTTTTTTTCTTCTACTTGACTTGATTATTTATAATTCTACATATATATATATATCCGATAGTACTTATAGTACTTTTTTATTCTATTTCTATTATAATTTCCTCCTCCTATAATTTGCACTGTCCATGGAGCGGACCTGTTTACATTTCACTGCCGGTTGTATATTCTGTATATAACTGTGTATGTGACAAATAAAACTCTTGAATCTTGAACCCCACCCCTAATCCGAACTCCTCCCCCATAACTAATCCTAAACCTACCAACACTAGGGGGGTAATAATGTGAAGCGCTTTGACTGATCCACATCTGTTCTGCAGCAAGAGCGCATTCTTCACGCATGACTAACGGCAACACTATCTGTGATGTCGTTACTTTACACACCTCTCCTCACAGGATCCACATGTCCACTGCACGAGTGTGTGAGAAAGCGTGAGCGTCGAGCTTCGCGGGTCACAGCAGGTCTTATTCGTGCGCGGTTTTATAGGCCGAATTTGCTTTTATAGTGCACATTTCTTATATTGTGTTTTGTGTTTCAATACCATAAAACAGTTTTAGTTATTTAGTTATTTAGCCTACCAGAAATTAATTTCTGAGAATAATGATTTTCCTCGAATTCTCCCCGGGAATATCATATCTGTGCTGATGTTTACGCTGAACCTGTCGACACAAACACTGAGCACCAGGCAACTCTGTCTAATGGTTGGACTACACCGATCCAGGAGTCGTTTACATTTTGTTTAACAATGAAAAAAAATACATTAATCATATTTTCACAAAAACCCTGCCATGTGAGCGATAAAATTAATCACAGGGCGTTTAGCTGTCAGTTCAGCCATTTATGCAAATAGAGCTTTTGCTACAAGCGAAGCCCCATCAGTGTGTGTGTGTGTGTGTGTGTGTGTGTGTGTGTGTGTGTGTGTGTGTGTGTGTGTGTGTGTTGTATTCACTGCTGTCTGTGTGATGAACGCCCGACTGATCGCGTTCAATGCGCGCTAATTAAAACCTATAAATGATTTTCTGCGCGCGTTGTTGAGGCGCGTCCTGCGGGAGAGATAGCGGACTCTGCGCCATTACACGCGCCTCACACCGAGCCAGTAATACCGGCCTAATTAGAAATTAATTAAGTGCAAAAGCGATAAGTGTTTCAGGGACTCACTGTGAGCCTATATATTCCTGACTTTCAGTTGTCCTGAATGAGCTCTAAATTAAATATAAAGCATTGTCTGTATCCCTTACGAATATTAACCATTTTTAAAGTGTAGCAAGTAACCATATATTATTTTTTATTATTATTTTTTGGAGGAAGATTCATTACCATTTATATAACCAGTTTTACTACAAATACCATGGTTGAACTAGCCATTGTTAATTAAACAAACCATGTTTAATTTTCGTAAGGTGTGTAGCTTATTGTTTTAATAAGATGTTAGCCTCATTTATTTAACATTTACGCATTTGGCAGATGCTTTTATCCAAAGCGACTTACATTGCATTCAAGGCACACATTTCTACATCTCGTCAGTTCTCTCTTCCGCTGGGAATCGAACCCATGACCTTGGCGTTGCTAGCGCCGCGCTCTTACTGTTTTACTGGAGATACTCTTTTATCCACTTGTAAGCTAATTTGGCTTTGGCTTTAAAAAAAAAAAAAAAAAAAAAGACATTTTCGTATTGTTCATGCAGTCGAAATTTAGGTTTACCTTTTAGGGTTTTTTGTGATCTTATAATCAAATTAGGCTGTTATGGACATTATTTCTTCCAGATAAATCTGTAAATGGCCGCAGATTTCTGAAGGCATGTTGTCAGGTTTCGATGGTGGGTGAGTTTGCGCGTGACAGGAGGCAGATATCTGCGCGCACAGGCGCGGGACGGACCCACGTGGCGCATCGCTCCTTTGTCATGGATAGGCCCCCCCACTCATCTATGTGATCTGATGTGTTTCCGGTTAGTGGCCACTAAGAATGGTTGTGCACGAGTAGAGTTCCCAAAAAAAAACGAGGTGTCAAACTGGGGTCTCGCTGTCAGTCCTCTCAAAACGCGCTCGGAGTGACAGGCAGCGCGCGAGCGCTATGTCAACAAGTTGACTTACACAATGCACTCACTTTCGCAGGGAATTTACGCGTTGGCACGGATACCCAGATAACGTTGTCCTGTTATTTCTGGAGCAGAGCAGGAGCGGATATCAGCTGTTATGGATCAGAGTGAAGATGACAGCTCTCCTCCGGCTGCGCACAGAACCACCAACTTCTTCATTGAGAACATCCTCAGACCGGACTTCGGCTGCAGGAGGGAGCGGGGCTCGGGCAGGGGAGTGCGGGGTGTCGCTGTCCGCCGCGCGCCCTGTCCGGATTCCATCTGCAGGAGCGACGGTGCTTCCTCATCAGCCTCGTCCGCCGTTTCGTCTCCGGTCGCCAGGCATTCCAAGAGAGGCGAGGCCGATAGTGGGGACGCAGCGAAACGTGCGTCGGGCAGCCCAGGGGGAAGCTCCTCGCCCTGTAAAGACAGCCTGTGGCCCGCCTGGGTCTACTGCACGAGATACTCTGATCGGCCTTCATCTGGTAAGGATTCGAACTAATACACTTCTGCGCTGCAAAATGCTTTCTTACTTTCCAGTCCAAATATATAAACAACCTTAAATCGGGATGCATTTGCTAGACAAGTATTGTGACTTGTTTTCAGGGGGAAACTGTCTTTGCTTAAAACGAGATTTTTTTATTTTTCTTACCCGAGATAATTTAGCTTGTTTTAAGCAGAAACTCGCTTCATTTTGTTGTGTGTCTCCGCCTGATAATAAGTCAGAATATTTAATTTAATGTGATGCATTCGGACTGGAAACCAGACAGAAGCTCTCACTTGTTTGCAGTGTGTGAGGTGTGTTTCACTGCTTTATCACCCGAGCTAACAGCCGGAGAATCGACCACATGCAATGTCTTTTCATTTCTTTCCGATATCGTTGCAGTTTAACTTTCATGAGCTGGAAATATTCGAGCACACACACACACACACACGCACACACGCAGGATTTCATCAGACCAGACCTAATACTGCACTGAAATTACTCAATTATTCATTTAATTATATAGGCCTACTGTATCTTTTAGAATATTTGCACTACTCATTTAAGGAAACCTTGACTGTACAACGACAATAATAGCGTAACATTAATATAATAACAATAATAACTAGAGAGTAAAGTTTGTAGAAGCTTGAGAAAGCACAGTCTGGATGTTTAAAATAGTTTAGCAAGCTGTAAGTTTGTTGAATTTAAGACTGAAATTGTAAAATGACAACGACAATAATTATAATAATCGTCGTCATCCTGGGAAAAGTCTTGTCATGGCGCATTAAATATAATAAACGCCGCGCGAGGAAAAGCCGACGCGTATCATTTATTAAACAGATATGCGTTTAAACGCGCTCGGATTTGAGCTTCAAGCTTCTTAGCTGATTGTTGAGATTATTTATATATTATGTATGTTATTTATGTTTGTTTATTAATTTGAATCCGCTGCTATACTCCATATCTCTCTTTTATTTACCGTTTAAACGGATCGTTATTTCCACACCGTGTGTTTTTGCTTTTGTCGCTTTGCTGAATTTTGCATTTATCGAATATAATTTCAGTGAACTTATTAAAAAAATTATTAATGTGAGGAGCATTTTTTTTTAAATTAACCTTAAAGAACCTTGTGTCGAGGTTCCACTGAGCCCTGAAGAACTGTTATTTTGAATGCGTATTAAAACACATGCATTTTTTATTTTATTATGTGTAACCCTCAGCATCATAAAAATACAGTTCATATGTTCGTGTGTGTAGAAGTTTGAAGCAGTGATTCTGTGGTTACTACAGGACAAAATAAATGTCCACCCGAACGCGTTAGTTTGCGGAAGACTCATAATAAAACTAAGTCAATTCTACTCGTGTAGAAATTAAAGCGTAAATATCAACGTTATAAGACGGAATAAGATCATGCACTGGGGCGTGAATAGCTAATAATGTCGCATTTGTTTCCAGCTGTATTGTTTTATTGCTTGTGTTATGTTTAGTAACTTGCGGTTTTGTGACATCTGGAGTTCATTTTCTACTCAAATCATCCACTGAGTGTTATCATTATAGAGTATAAGTATTGATAGGATAGACTTCTGTTGTGTTATATTTTTACTTCGATGCTCTTAGTAAATGCACTTTAAAAGCATGGCTTAATTGAAGGCAGAAATTCAAGTAGAATTTACTCAAACCTTTAACTGGTGAAAAGTTAAATGTACTTATTTTTTTCTTTGTTGATGTTACTTAATTTAGAATTAAGTAGAGTTTGCTTAATTCCATATATGAAATTCACTGCGTGCTTGAAATTAAACAATAACCAGTAGCTTAGAAATTCCCCCAACATCACTGAGGAAAATCATTTTGTGTGCATAGTGTGCATTTATTCCAGCCATGAAAACAACACTATTGTGTGTGTGTGTGTGTGTGTGTGTGTGTGTGTGTGTGTGTGTGTGTGTGTGTGTGTGTGTGTGTGTGCAGTGCAAAATGGCTTTGACACTTAATGAGCTGGTTGGTATTCATGGATTCCTCTCATTGTTGTCTCCACACAAGGCCCAAGGACCCGGAAATTGAAAAAGAAGCAGAGCGCCAGTGAGGACAAGCGAGGCAGAACGGCGTTCACGGCCGAGCAGCTCCAGAGACTGAAGGCCGAGTTCCAGGAGAGCCGGTATATCGCGGAGCGGCGGCGGCAGGCGCTGGCGCTCGAGCTCGGCCTCAACGAGGCGCAGATCAAGATCTGGTTCCAGAACAAGCGCGCGAAGATCAAGAAGTCCAGCGGATCGAGGGACGGCCTGGCGATGCAGCTCATGGCGCAGGGACTGTACAACCATTCCACCACCACCGTCCAAGAAGAGGACGGGCACTAGCAAACACACAGAGCTTTAGCAACTGTTTTGGATGAGCGAGTGATTTTGTTTTTTTTTACTACAAAAAAAGTGGGATTAATGAAAACCCTTCAAGCACTTCAAACCCGGACGGACCGCGCTCTGCTGTCCGAAACCATCGCGCGCCATTCACGTGTTGATGCTGTTAAAAGCAATATTTCTTCGTGCCAAAGATGTTACGCGATTAATGTATCCAGATTACAGTATAGGCTTACTTTTTTATATTTTTCCTTTGCTGGTGGGACTTGGGATAATGGGAGACTTATCTGATGACAGATATTATTCTTTACGATATATTTAATACTGTATCCAAATAAAAACATTTTGTACCTGCACAGCGTGATCTGGACTGGAATATTATTTTATTTTATTATATTATATACTATTATGCTGTTATACTTGCAATAAAGCGACTCAGATTATTAGACTATCCGATGCATTTCAAATCAATAAAACACCACCAAAACATGAAAAGACTGAAATAATAGCCTAAACAACACACTGCATATGTTTATATATATATATATATATATATATATATATATATATATATATATATATATATATATATATATATATATATATATATACATTGCATATCAATATTTAAATATGGACTGAGAACAACAGATCAGGATAAAGAAATGCAAATATTATATATGTGGGAAGATTGTATAACTGGAAGAGTACTTGCGTAATAATAATACGTTTGAACAATAATGTTTTAACTGAAGGTAGGTAGCTAAGGCTTAATGTAAACCCTATATCTTGATGTTTCTGCTCTGGGGATTTGAGAGCAGTAGCTGACAGACCTTTTCTCCGTTTTGTGGGCATACCGTGGCTTTTTCGTAACCGATTAATCAAAGACAGAGAGTGGTGAACACCTCATCCGGATGGGAATCACTGTTTGTTTTCTGAAGCTCTGTGCCCGAGGCACCAGTTTGCAGATCTGCAGTGAACACACACACACACACACACACACACACACGGTTGGGTCCTCACCTTCATCTCTCTGCGCTCGCTGCGGTCCCGCGCTCGAGACGCGCCCGGACAGGCTCTGAGAGCAGGAATCACACACCGCCAAGCGCAACACTGACTCACGCTCAGTTGAGATCTTGGCATGTATTTAAACCACAACCGAAATAGCCTTCGATTTATGATTGAGAAATAATAGACTCCTGCCTATAACTCTCCTGTCGTTCCGCAGGAATCTCTGCCACGCTCGTTCGCTTGAAGACCCAGAAATCGCCACAACGTTTCTCTAAATAAAGCTCGCGTTTGCGCTAACACAACATCCAGACTCCGTGACGGGACACTTGGCTGTAGTCACTCACCAGCAAATCGAGTTTGTGGTGAAAACGCGTCGAGATGTTGCTGGCAGATGTTATTCCATCAGTCACTGCTCTAAAGCGCACTGTGCCGCTTGTCTACCCAGCTCCTGGGTCAGACGTAACAACCCAGCGTTTGGGTAGTTTTTGTGTAACTCATATCCTGGGTCAGACGTAACAACCCAGCGTTTGGGTAGTTTTTGTGTTACCCAGATCCTGGGGCAGACGTGACAACCCAGCGTTTGGGTAGTTTTTGTGTTACTCAGATCCTGGGTCAGACGTGACAACCCAGCGTTTGGGTAGTTTTTGTGTAACTCATATCCTGGGTACGTAACAACCCTGTGTTACCCAGATCCTGGGGCAGACGGACAACCCAGCAGACAGATCCTGGGTCAGACGTGACAACCCAGCGTTTGGGTAGTTTTTGTGTTACCCAGATCCTGGGGCAGACGTGACAACCCAGCGTTTGGGTAGTTTTTGTGTAACTCATATCCTGGGTCAGACGTGACAACCCAGCGTTTGGGTAGTTTTGTGTTACCCAGATCCTGGGGCAGACGTGACAACCCAGCGTTTGGGTAGTTTTTGTGTAACTCATATCCTATCCAGGGTCAGACGATCCTAACAACCCAGCGTTTGGGTAGTTTTTGTGTAACTCATATCCTGGGTCAGACGTAACAACCCAGCGTTTGGGTAGTTTTTGTGGGTAGACGTGACAACCCAGCGCTTGGGTTGCTACCAGATCCTGGGTCAGACTGACAACCCAGCGTTTGGGTAGTTTTTGTGTTACCCAGATCCTGGGGCATCCTGGGTCAGTTTGACAGACGTGACAACCCAGCGTTTGGGTAGTTTTTGTGTAACTCATATCCTGGGTCAGACGTAACAACCCAGCGTTTGGGTAGTTTTTGTGTAACTCATATCCTGGGTCAGACGTGACAACCCAGCGTTTGGGTAGTTTTTGTGTAACTCATATCCTGGACGTGACAACCCAGCGTTTGGGTAGTTTTTGTGCTACTCAGATCCTGGGGCAGACGTGACAACCCAGCGTTTGGGTAGTTTTTGTGTAACTCATATCCTGGGTCAGACGTGACAACCCAGCGTTTGGGTAGTTTTTGTGTTACCCAGATCCTGGGGCAGACGTGACAACCCAGCGTTTGGGTAGTTTTTGTGTAACTCATATCCTGGGTCAGACGTGACAACCCAGCGTTTGGGTAGTTTTTGTGCTACCAGATCCTGGGTCAGACGTGACAACCCAGCGTTTGGGTAGTTTTTGTGTTACCCAGATCCTGGGTCAGATATAACAGCCCAGGTGCTTATCGTGGGCTTTTTGCGTCCTCTTCAGGAGAGAGCAGCTCCGTCAGATTGGTGCATGTCTTCTAAACGAGTGGCACGTCGGTCTTTTCGTGATGCCCTGCATAAAATGTTTTTTTATTCAAAAAGATAGGCTACAGAAAATAACACTTATGATGTTAACACGTCCTCAGAACTGTACACAGATTGTTTATGGATGGGTTATGGAGCCAGGCACCGCATATTTCGGCTACGAGAGAAGCGCGGGGCGGCGGTCTGAAGGCAGAAGCTCCCCCGCTGAACACGACACAGGCTCCGGCACGAGATCCAGCGCCGTTACGGTGGAAACGGGACAACGGAGACCGCTCCACTACACTCGAATTACTTCTAAATATTTAATTTTTACTTCTAATATTTGTTAAACAAGCGTATATGATCGAAAACAGGATTGCAAGCCAGTGGTTGTGTCAAGTAGACTATTTTAAGTTTAGAGGATTTAAGTTAATCCATAGACATTAATTCATGTATGAATTTAAAAAAGGAAAAAACAATCATCTATGAAATAAAAATAATCAACTATGCTGGGTTAAATAAACAACCCAATTTGATGGGTAAAATTAACCCAACATGTGTTCTGTAGCTATATTTACCCAGCCCTTGGGTTGTTTTTAACCCAGTGTTTTTTAGAGTGTACTGATCAACAGACTATGAACAGATAACTAATAACACCAGCCAACTATAACATGCAAATCAGGGTTACTGGGGGTTAAACATGTTTTATTCATACAGCCTTATAAAAGCCAGTCAATGGAAGGCGTCAGAAACTCCTTAAAAGTATTTGTACCCTTATTATTTCATGCAACCTAAAATTACATTGTTGTGGAAGAGTTTACAAAGATTTCATGAGCAGCAAAATCTATCCTGGCAACTGTCCTTATGACAGCAGTGTGGAAATAAGCATTTGTATAACATTCATAACTCATAAAGTGCTGAGGTGAAGGAGAACACAAAGCATTGTTAAGTGTGTTTCAGCTATAATGAATTAATCCAGATCACTTTAAAAACTCCATGTTTAAGTTTGGAGAACTTCGGAATACATTTTTTTTTTAATTGACTCATAAAAATAATGTCTTTGATTAGAACCAGTTCATCTGTTTTAAGAAGTAGGCCGGGAGCGCGGGAACACGCATGGTTTAACCCTTCCCACACATGCCAGGAAGACGAAACTGTGTATTTACTATCTGCCATATCAACATTATTTAGAGAAAAAATGTGCCAAAATTAAGAAATCTCTGGAAGATATCACTGAACATTTATTTAACCATAGCAAAAGTACATTTCTTACTTAAGTTCATTTCTCATCTCTGTTTTCTGTGTTTATTTAAAATAAGACCAATCTGATATTACTGTAATCTTATATCTGTTATGTATCAGTGGAGATGTTCTTTAATGCTGATCTGACAGCAGAAGACACGAGCCGGGGTTTAAATCCCAGTGGAGCAGGCGGGGCATGTTGTCACGATGAGCCCCTATTAGAACTACACTATTATATTCTATACTTTCATGAATTCTGCTGAGAAACCATGAGAAAAGGCTGAATACTGACTGAGAGTCAATGTGCAGAAATGATTCATTATTATTATGTTTTGAGCTCTGCTGTAGAGCTGTGTTTAGCCATGAGTTTGAGGTCAGACTCAAAAATTAGTGTATTTTTCATTATTAAAATTATAAAAAAAATAATAATTGTATTTCATTGACACAATATTTTAGTTTGGATGTGTTTTTGATTATATCAGGTATCATTTTAAGCTGTCATTGGTCATGTTACAGTGTGTCCCACCTATGGGGCATGTTGTCACATTTCACTTCCATTCTTTCGAGGTAAATCAAGAGAAAAGTATACACTGTGTTAATGAAACAAAACCACATATTTGTACTAGACATGTGGGAAATTAATGTGGGGAAAATAAATACTCTGAACCCCAAGTGGATTTACACAAACTGAGAAAGTCAAGAAGCGTTAGTTTGCGCCCCGCTCTCCCCTACTACACTTATTAAAGGGTGTATGGGACATCTGGGCAGTGATGAACTGTTCAACAGCGAGCATGATTAGATAAAGGCTAGAGCAATGGAAACGTGGTTGTGAAATATGATTTGAAGTGCTGGTTTTATTCTTCGGCGGTATTATGAGCACGCTCACATAATGATCCAGTCTGACTCACATTTTCATCATTTTCATACAGAGAACACTCAGTCCCCCTTCCTTCGGCCCCAACACACACACACACACACACACACACACACACACACACACACACACACACACACACACACACTAAACCATTTTTAAATTTTCAGCAAAAAAAAACAAAAAAAAACAAAAAAGGGGGGGTGGGAATTCCCCATTTCCCCATGAGGACCTCAATTTAGGACCCCACAGTGACACGAGTCCCCATGAGTCTGTATGCATTCGGGTTGAAGTCCCCACCGGGATAGAAAAACATGAACACACACACACACACACACACACACTTTCTCAGATCTACCCGCTGAACACACGCATGCACACAAAAATAACCCAGCAGCCATCCCTGTTATGCTTAAGCACACATTAAAGCGTCAGTTTGCGAAGAAATGGGGCATCTGGTCTTCGAAATGTGAAGATGCATTGGCCCCCCGGAATTGAAAGCTATGAACTGAAATGTATATATTTGGAACACCGTTTAATTGAAGTCACGATCGAAGAACAGAATGCACAAATTGTAGCGCATCTGTGAATGTGTTTAAGCGCCTGTGTGTGGAGCTTGGGTGGGTTTGGGTCTCCACCGACAGTATTTTTGGGATGGGGTTCCTGTCGGACCGTGGATAACGCGTTAAACGCGGTCGCAGCGCGGTGTGTGGTCCCTCGCGAAGCTCGCTTTTGTTCATTGCACGCGAATGCAACGAATCGCTTTATTTTTAAATTATGATATATGGGTGCATTTGGTGCATCCTTTGGACATATAGCCTTAATTATCATACTGTGTCGGCACTACTGAGGACATTTAAAATTCTCATGTATTTTCACAATTTTATGGAGCAACATATTTTGTGTGAAAATAAATCGTAAAGTGTTTTGTTTTGTTTATAAATCTTATAAATGTATGAGGTGGTGAGGGGGCTTCACCCCACAGACACACTTCAGCTGAAATAATATGCTTTTAATAATGCTCAAAACAACCACTTTAGAAAGTTTGCACTATTTTCCGTTTATTTTGATAAATAAAATAATTCATTTTTGTTCAGTAAATATATTTTCATTAAAATGTGTTAATATAAAAATATATAGGCTATTTTAAAATTACAGAAATAAAATCATTTTAAAAAGTAAAGATTCGAAAGCATCGAAGGAGATCCCATAAAGATTTGATTTACAGTACTAACAATAAATATATTTTATTATATAATATGATTAATATATATATATATATATATATATATATATATATATATATATTTTTTTTTTTTTTTATGGTGGTTTTGGTGGATATTTCCCATCTGACTCTAACACATGTTAAAGTCAGCGGGTGTTTATTATCATGTTAATTATTGAGTCTTTGACCCCAAATCCCATACTTTACATATTCTTCTGCTATTGAAAAACTGTTGCTTTAATTTCCTTGAACAAAACTGAAAATCATTAACAAGACCTTTGTCTCAAAATATAGTCAATAATTTTAGCGATTCTCATTTGCTATCTACAACATTTTTAAAAACATCAAGTATTAGATCAAATTAGCGCAGAATCAACAGCCATGCATCAAGAATCGACCAAATTTCCACGTGCACCTTGAAAAGTGTTGAGCTGAATTTTTGTGCCATCTAGTGGTTCGAAAGTAGCCTGACAAGCCAGACCCACATCGAGATGTTGGGTCTGGGAACTCACCGTTGGCAGGGCTCAATCCAAGAGGCGGGATAAACGGTTGTCTTTCAGATTCCCTCTGCACAATAGGATAGCGCTACAGCCAATCAGAGCAACGGAGAAGGTGAAGCGGAGCTAGTTGATAGATTAAACTTTCGCCGTATCCGGTCGGCAAAACTCCGAACACATCTTCCTTTCTTAAGAATGACTTCAGTGCCGTTCTTTGTTCTTTTCTCAAAGAAAAGCTTAACTCCAAGTCTCCCAGAGTCACGACCAAAGCCGATTCTAAAGACCGCTGTTCTCCGGCTTCTTTGTTTTCAAGTAGCACGCGGAAACATCGCAACTCTGCCGTCATTATGTTAAGCCCGCCCACCGACTCTATACACAATGTGATTGGCCTGACCAGAGTTTGGTTTTTCCAGCTCGCAGGTCTACCGAGAGTTGCTAGACTACACTGGCGGCAAATTAGATTTGCTCCCGCTAGTGTGCCTCTAAATTTCTAGGCTAGTTTGAAAGAGAATAAAGTCAAACTTACGTTAAATTTACGTTAATCGAACATTATTGGAATGTTCTGCAACCTAAAAAAATGTGCCTCCGTAAAGAAAAACATTTCCTGGCTAAGTTCTGGGAACTTTCTGAGAGCGCTGGGAATTAAAAACTAAAGTTACTAAAAACGAACTAATTACAAATTGTATGGGAAGCGGTACTACACTACAAACACTAGCTTAATCCTACAAGATCACAGAAAGTATTGCTTTAAAGGATCCACTTTATATTAGGTGGCCTTAATATGTACTAGCATTTAAATAAATCATTTGATACCATACACTTATTGTGTACATGTTTTTACATTGTACTTGCATTTAAAAAACATGCCTACATACATCTGGAATTCATTTCTGTAGTTACATTTATAACTACACTGTTGACCCTTTCTTTACACCTAACCCTACCCTTAAACTTACCCACACCACCACACCTGTTCCTAACCCTACCCTTAAACTTACCCACACCACCACACCTGTCCCTAACTTTACCCTTAAACTAACCCACACCACCGCACCTGTCCCTAACCCTACCCTTAAACTTACCCACACCACCACACCTGTCCCTAACCCTACCCTTAAACTTACCCACACCACCACACCTGTCCCTAACTTTACCCTTAAACTAACCCACACCACCGCACCTGTCCCTAACTTTACCCTTAAACTTACCCACACCTCCACACCTGTCCCTAACCCTACCCTTAAACTTACCCACACCACCACACCTGTCCCTAACCCTACCCTTAAACTTACCCACACCACCACACATGTCCCTAACTTTACCCTTAAACTAACCCACACCACCGCACCTGTCCCTAACTTTACCCTTAAACTTACCCACACCACCACACCTGTCCCTAACTTTGCCCTTAAACTTACCCACACCACCACACCTGTCCCTAACTTTACCCTTAAACTTACCCACACCACCACACCTGTCCCTAACTTTACCCTTAAACTTACCCACACCACCACACCTGTCCCTAACTTTACCCCTTAAACTAACCCACACCACCGCACCTGTCCCTAACTTTACCCTTAAACTTACCCACACCACCACACCTGTCCCTAACTTTACCCTTAAACTAACCCACACCACCGCACCTGTCCCTAACTTTACCCTTAAACTTACCCACACCACCACACCTGTCCCTAACTTTACCCTTAAACTTACCCATACCACCACACCTGACCCTAACTTTACCCTTAAACTTACCCACACCACCACACCTGTCCCTAACCCTACCCTTAAACTTACCCACACCACCACACCTGTCCCTAACTTTACCCTTAAACTTACCCACACCACCACACCTGTCCCTAACTTTATCCTTAAACTTACCCACACCACCACACCTGTCCCTAACTTTACCCTTAAACTAACCCACACCACCACACCTGTCCCTAACTTTACCCTTAAACTTACCCACACCTCCACACCTGTCCCTAACCCTACCCTTAAACTTACCCACACCACCGCACCTGTCCCTAACTTTACCCTTAAACTTACCCACACCACCGCACCTGTCCCTAACTTTACCCTTAAACTTACCCACACCACCACACCTGTCCCTAACTTTACCCTTAAACTAACCCACACCACCACACCTGTCCCTAACTTTACCCTTAAACTTACCCACACCACCACACCTGTCTCTAACTTTACCTTTAAACTGACCCACACCACCACACCTGCCCCTAACTTTACCCTTAAACTTACCCATACCACCACACCTGCCCCTAACTTTACCCTTAAACTAACCCACACCACCACACCTGTCTCTAACTTTACCCTTAAACTTACACACACCACCGCACCTGTCCCTAACTTTACCCTTAAACTTACCCACACCACCACACCTGTCCCTAACTTTACTCTTAAACTTACCCACACCACCACACCTGTCCCTAACCCCACCCTTAAACTTACCCACACCACCACACCTGTCCCTAACCCTACCCTTAAACTTACCCACACCACCACACCTGTCCCTAACTTTACCCTTAAACTTACCCACACCGCCACACCTGTCCCTAACTTTACCCTTAAACTTACCCACACCGCCACACCTGTCCCTAACTTTACCCTTAAACTTACCCACACCACCACACCTGTCCCTAACTTTACCCTTAAACTTACCCACACCGCCACACCTGTCCCTAACTTTACTCTTAAACTTACCCACACCCGTCCCTAACTTTACCTGTATTCCACCTCAATATCAGCAAAAGTGTTTTACAATACAATATAAACACAATTAGTACATTGCACTTTTTTATGTAAATAGTACATAGATGAAATGTATGAAGTAGTTAAGGCCACCTAATATAAAGTGGGACCACTTTGCTACAACATCAAAAGACACAAATGTTCAATATATTTTAATAATTAATAATATGAAATAAAGAATTTATGCGGGTGTGACCCGGCTCATTATTTTACATGTGTGGTAAAACTAATAGTTCAACTCTGAATTCTGATTGGATGAGGCGTGTTCGTTAAGAGCGTGTACATGTGGCCTTATATTCACTGTTACCGACTGACAACCATAAATGGCATTAGGCTAATGAAACAGCCTATTATTTGTTATAGCCTACTATTAATTGTTTAACACATTGAACTTCACAGCACATAGCAATTACATTTATGAATGAAAGTAGTGTATCTGGTACTCACTAAAACTAAATATTGACAATAAATAACACTGGGATTATCTAGGATATGGGATGAGACGGGCTTGAAATAAGCAGCCAAACCACTAAATGTGTCTTAATGTAATAATGTATCTTAATACACTAATAATTGTGTATTCTAACAGCTCAAACTAATATCAAGGGTCTTATTTAAACATTTGACTTTCTGTTTAATTCTAATGCACAAACTAAAATAAATAACACATTCAACTAAGGTTGTGAAAAGTCGAAATACCTTGGAAGCAGAAGAGAGTTTGCAGGAGGGAATGAATTTAAAGCACAGGAAACACTTAGAGACTGATCACAGGGTGACTTGTCAAAAGAGGAAACGTGACTGAGTGACTTCATGTGGTTTATGCATTACTGATGTGACAGTAACACCGCAGCACCGGACAACTTTGTTGGGGATAATTATATAGAGCTACCAAGATCATTCATTCAACATATCTACACATCCAGAGTCAACATACTGGCAGGAGATAACACTACCCATCAGATAAAATGCTTCTGACCTCCGGGCAAATGCTAGAACTGGCCAATATCACAGTCAGGCTGACTCTCAGCACCTGCACGGCTGTTTTCAATGTACTCAGACAATAAAACGGGATTTTGTAACATAATAATGTAATTTTGTTCTTAAATGAAATGTAATATCACTCACTTTATTAATGTTTTACTCTATATTTGTGCAGTGTTGGGTGATTTAAGGTATTTTTTTTTTTAATGTACATAAATACATTTAAAAATATTTCTTAGGTTTTATGTAAAATTCACTTTTCTAATTTTCAATCATGGAGACGACATGGACAATGTGCCATGGTTTAAGCATTTGTTTTGTACTGAAGTATAATTTTTTGCAGTTATTACATTATTAAAGTCAAACCTGACCATAGTGTTATATGTGTGTGTTATGTGTGTTATATGTGTGTGTGTTGTGTGTGTTTGCATTTGTTCTCCATCGTGGATGTGTTGTGATGTCACTCCATCATTTCTGTATCATAGCTGATTTTTATTTTTGACAAATTATGTAACAGAGAGCAACTCATGGCAGTCCATTTTTCATTTCTCATGAGTGATTTTGTCGGTTTGGGGTGTTGTGTGTGTGTGTGTGTGTGTGTGTGTGTTTACTCCATCAGGGGTGTGTTGTGGTGTCGCCCCTTCATTTTGTGTGTTTCTGCGTTGTAACTAATTTTTGACAAATCATGTAACAAAAAGCTATTTTTATAGTCTCTCATTGATGTCTCTGGGTGATTTTCAGGGGATTGGGGGGCTGTTTGTGGGGGGTGGAGCGGTGTGTGTGTGTGTGTGTGTGTGTGTGTGTGTGTGTGTGTGTGTGTGTGTGTGTGTGTGTGTGTGTGTGTGTGGCACCACATCAAGTCTCATGCCATTTAGGTGAAGGGAACATTTCTTTTTAATTTCAGCAAATGTCATTTAAAAAAAAGACCCAGAAAGGGTTAAAAGTCACAGGTGATATTTTTACTTTTCATGATGTTTTATTGAAATCATAAATATTAAACTGTTAAATGTTAGCCTACTCTTAATTGTGGATAATAGGCCTAATAGTATTATTAATAATAATATTAGTGATGCACCGATGTATCGGCTGCCGACATTTATCGGGCGGCTCTTGAACAATTAAAAACCCTATGCATATTGGCTATCATGAAAAATGACCTGTGTGAAGGCACTGAGTTGTATAATATCTGTTGCATAATCCAATGTTTTCTCTGGGTAAAATAATGAAATACTCGCCAAAACAAAACCTGGACGAAATATAGCAGGGCTGAACAGTAAGGTTGTGAATTGTGTGTGTGCAGATGCATCTACACCGACAGCAGTTTCAGCCATGGCAGGCGCCATCCAGCTCGTTCAGGAGCAGCTGGGGTTAGGTGTCTTGCTCATGGACACCTCAACACTTGGTCATTGAACCGGGGATTGAACCACCAACCAACCTTGGTTTGTAGCCAACCTACATGAGCCACTGCCGACCCCTTAACTACCATAGTACGATGCGTCGTTGAAGAGATCAACTAGCTAGTCACCAAACCGTACTGTGGCAAATCTGTCGTTCAACTGCGCTGAACATTGAAGTCTTAAGACCATTTGTACTCGGTCTTGTCTCGGGATTTTGTTTCAAGACCGGTCAAAACCACAACTGCTGGGATATCACTAAATTGCCAGGGCATTGCCTGATTTATTTATTAACATCATTAATGTGATCGGATGTAAAACTTACTGCTTCAGATGCAATCAATAACTTATTTCTACTTTATTTATTGTGCCGGTTCAGAAATTAGTTAGGGACTGTGTTAAAAATGCCAGAAAAATTAATACAAATGCTCACAAAATTCAAGATATTTTTGCAAAAAGTTCTGGTATGAGATCTGGATTTATAACGTGATATAATTAACCGATATCACAAGAGCAAGAGAGCGGTTTTCACAAATTTGAGCATGACTGCAAACATGTTATTGCTTTAACAAACATTCAGTCATTTTTTGAATGTTTGAACTCAACATTATTCATGCATTTGTAATTTACCAATTCAGATGCATCTTCTGTACCACCTCTGCGGTGCAAAGATGAATGTGGTTGTAATGATTTCACTTGATTGGTCAGCTCTATATCGTGTCTTATTCTAATAATATTTATTGATTTCTCAGGCAGTAATGTGGATATTTATGAATTTAAGGAGTGCTGGTCTGGACTCGGTCTCGCCCTGCCTTGGTCTTGGTCTCGGATTAGGTGGTGTTGACTACAACACTAAAGTCGGTCATGGCATAAGTGAATTTAAACAGTATACGCGTGTATCAGTATATCGGATCCGTGCAGCTCTTAAAGTCCCACTGAAGTGCTTTGACGCGCTGCATTATTCAATGTGTTGACATCATTTCCACTGAACCAGGAAGAGAGGGCGGGACATATCGAACAGCCCCTCCCCTTTTTTAAAACAGCCAATAGCCTTTAGTTTCTATCACAGCTCGTCCAGAGATGCTGAGCCCGGTTTCCTCCTAATCTCTAACCGTTTCTCCTCCTGTTCTCTTGGGATCATGTGATCCAATCCAAGTTCAGTAAAGATGGTTTGATGATGCAGCAATAAATTAGTTAAAAATAGTTAAAATCGCTATCCCATCAGTGCATCCCTACTAAATATATTATATTCATATCCCCACATCTATCTGGATCTTTCTCGATTTTTTCAGTCGTTTTCAGGAATTAACAAAAGAACCAGAATGACTAATCTTGGAGCAAAATTCTGCACATGAAAGCATAAAACAGTGATATGTAACGCATGTCAATCAATGGTCTCCGCCCCTCTCTTTAACACACAGCACATCTGTACAGAATATACGGCAAAATTCCTCGCTTGACATCCAGCATTGATGCAGTGCAGGCGAGGTTTAAATTGCAGTGTGTGCATGTCTGCAGGATGTCAGTAGCTACCTATCATTATTATTATTATTTCTCCGACCGGACAGAGTGAGAGAGCGGACATACGGCCTCAAACACAGTCAGACATGGATGAGCCAGCCAAGTGCAGACAAGACTGAGCGCCGGATAGTAATAAATCTGGGCCGTGACAGTTCAGATGCTATCAGCCAGTCAGTGGTCAACCAGTAGAACTAACAGGGCAACATGACAGGGATCATCCATAACACACACACACACACACACACACACACACCGAGAGGGATGAATCCTGAGAAAAACGGAGCGAGCGAGAGATACAATCAGACAGAAAGCAGACATTAAGTGACTCAGTGACACTGATTTGCCTTAGGCTATCACACACACTCCTTTCTAAATGTTTAAGCTGAACACAATAACTTGCATAATGCTATTATCTAGTCTTAATTATGTATAAAATTCAAGAGCAAGTATAATTTCACGCTTCTAAACTCTTCTGACGACACAAATCAAGCACCGCTGAAATGGCCGTGCCGACACACACACACACACACACACACACACACACTCCATTTATCATTGTTTCACTGTCATCGGCTGATATATGTGCAAGAGGGATCAGGAGAAGGCGAGCACATGCTCTCTGACCTTTTGATTGGCGCTAAAAGGATCGGGAGAGAGCATTATGGGATCACTCGCCTCATTGGTTCTGAGAGAGAG